>OY720462.1:12737800-13085300 GCA_963082715.1 Harpalus rubripes | reverse complement strand
CCTATATATAGCTATTGGGATTTTTAAATCAGAAAACGCTAACTAGCAGCGAATATTAAGAACTACAAACAGTGGTACACATTTGACATTTACATGGAACTACAACTATAAGACTACAAAAACTTTATTATGCATACTGGAATTATAAATAACAAATACTAATAAATGAGAAAATAATACAAAAACTAAAGAAAAACATTTGGCAGCAATGCTACGCTTACAAATGTCAGCAAAAAGTGTACTATTGTTTAATGTGATCAGCGCCAACTCTTGATACTTGAAAATCCTAATAATATTGATATTATTTGAACGTAGCATTAATATTAATATTCAGACCACTTGGGATTTAATTTCACAAATGTCATTCATTCATATTTTGTCGAACATCTTATTTTACAAATTTCCATCAATAAGAAATATTTAAACTTTACGTATTCGATCATCGTCTGTCATGTGACTTTGACAGGATATGACAGATACATCTCGACTGTCAGCGATTGCTCTCCAGAGCCACTGTGCCATTGTCCGATACTTATAGCAAAATTAGACTGTCATTTGTTAGGCTGCAGTGCTGACGATACGGCGTCCTCAAGGGATTGGACGTTTGGCCGTATTCTTGTTCGACGTTCACTTGTTCAGCGATCTTTAAAACTTGTAGCAACTCGCAAGGGAGGTAACCCTTAGCTTGGCATTTGTTATTTATTTACATGCGTCTGTTGTAGTTTATCCTGAATTTGTATAACAAAAAATGTTTGAAAAGAGTTTAATAATACAAACAGTTAGCGTGTTAGAAAGATGAAACTTTGAATTTACTCTTCTTAGTTTAACCCTGCGTTAGTGCGGTGGACAATTTTTGCGTAGTTGGTGGGGTCGGGTGTACAGTACCCTATTAGTTTTTATCTTAATAAATAAATGAAGAAATATGTGTATAAAACATGTTGATTGCTTTAATTTCAAATTTACACGCAAAACTTATAAACAAACCAGAAAAACTTTTTGCGATTACATACCTACATTGAATACATTTTATTCTAAAAAAAATATCTGATGTGGTCTGCACATAACCTCCCGTCAATTCCAGGTTTAAAATAGCAATGAGCTGTAAGTAAAGTATCACTTCCGGTTGATCGTTTGTAAACAAAATCTAATTTCTCGTTCCAATAAATAGAAAAGTCTGTAATACGAAATTTTGAATTATATTTTATTATGTTTTTCCTCGAGTATCTGTTAAAAGCTCCAAATTAAGTACCACTTCCGGTTTATTATAGGGCGCGAGCAGACACGTGACTCGAGCAACCTTGACGTGCTTGGAATCAGCTGATTTGTGTGCGCATGTCATTTTGACAAGAACAATGTCACGTTGACAGTGCCAATGTTTTGACTTATTTTGATTTTGAACTACTTTAATGTTTTTATTTTACAATTTTTAGGCAGTAAAACATGAAATTAAAAATAATAACATTTCAGCAGTTAAAAATCAAAATAAATCAAAAAATTGGGCTTGTCAACGTGACATTGTTGTTGTCAAAATGACATGCGCACACAAATCAGCTGATTTCAAGCACGTCAAAATCGCTCGAGTCACGTGTCTGCTCGCGCCCTATATAAGTATAGTCAAAATCTAATATGTTGTCTTAAATACCAAATTGGACAAGTTTTGGAATATGATATCATAATATATTTTTCACGAAAATCTGTTCAGAGTTTCAAGTAAAGTATCACTTTCGGTTTATCAATTTTGGCCAAAATTTATATGTTGTTCCCTTTCATATAAAAGTCAAATACTGAATTTAAAAAGTTTTTGAATATATCATAATATATTTTTCACAAAAATCTGTTCAGAGCTTTATGTAAACTACCACTTCCAGTTTATTAATTTTAGCCAAAATCTAATATGTTATTCCCCCTGTTATGAAAGTCTTAAAAACTAAAATTGAAAAGTTTTGGATTATATTTTAATACAATTTTTCTTTAAAATCAATGTATATTGGATAAAAAATTTAACCAGTTGCTAAAAATTAACCACTTTTACTTATTAGATATGGGTAGCATTATTGGTTGCATTAATGAAACCACCAAACGACGCAAAAAGTTTGGATGAGTGACAGATGTAGCGAAAAAGCTCAGACTGCAGTCATGACACTGGTGAAGATGGTTCCTGTAAACATTTAAAATATTCTATCAACGTTTCAAAACCAATTCGAAAACAACTTATATGCGAATTCAAAAACTTTCGATACTTTGTGATGAAAAAGCTAAAGCTTACTTTGCATCATTACCCCGCATCTAATTTTATAAAAATAATCACTTTGTTTACTCCAATATTCTTAAATTTGAACAAAAATTAAGTTTTTTTTAGCTTTTTTTTCGTACTAAAACTAGCATAATGGTGATCTTCAAAAATGTGTGAGTTCATGGACCTTCGTCATTTTTGCTTAGTCGATTCGGTAGTCAGACTTGTAAAATTCTAATAGGCCCCACATAACTTGAAACTCGACCCATCTGTAGTTAATGTTAAGAAATGACCAATCTTAGTTTTGAATTGAATACACTTTGTTATTCTATGGGGTTTCTAACTTTAAAATTCGCGTACTGAAAATACATAGTTTGTGACATTCATCTTTTTTCTCCCTGGCTCTTCATTTCTGTGGTTTATATAGATTTTTTCTCAACTTGAGAAACGTATCACTCAGAAAATCTTCGAACCTTCAACCGCCAATGGGCCAGTGGTGGACTAGACTTGTAAAATTCAAATCAGCAATATCCATTAAGTCGGTAATTGGTGTTTTAGTAAGTCGGACGTTTGTGGCGGTGGATCAGTCACATCCACATTCGTATTCGCATTCACGTTCGGTGGTAATGGGGTCGCCGACTAATGCCTGGCCTCGGGGATCACAGCCGGTTCCTTCACACGCGGGATATTAGGAGGGAAGTCGTTTATGGGGAAATTAAAAACCAAAAAGAGAAATAATAGAAATATATTAGGTGGCTCCAACCACGCACCAAATGTGAATATTCGTGCATAGTATTGTTAAAACTTAAACTCAGGGATGTTCTAGTCAGTTGAATCTGGAGAACCTTGATTTGAATCTACCGGTATGCGAAATATCTTATATGTAAAATTGAAAGAATAACCGCTAGGCAAATCTATACCGTTTTACATATCGACGCCAAATTTTGTAGAGATGTTATATCAGCTTCAGGACACGACGTAGAAGTTGTTGGAATTCAATATATCAGGTAGTATTAAATTAAACTTACATAAATTTTAAATTGAATTTTTCTAGGTTTTTATATAATATAACAATATAAAAAATCTGATGTGGCCAACACATAACCTCTCGCCAGATATTTTACCTGGTTGTACGCATAAAACGAAAAATATTTTTAAATACAAATACATATATTCATGTCTCACTACAAAATAATTCTCACATATATTTGCTAAATCTATGGGATATTTTAATATAAATTATGTACAATACATACATTTTCTTTGTAAGTATTCAATATCCTGAATTTTTTTTTCTACTTACCTTTTCTTTTTCTTTATATTCGTAATTTTTTCTCAAATTCCTCTTACATTCTTTTTTACGTATATTCTTTTACGTTGTTGACTTTTTTTTATTTTCATAATCTTCATAATAATGTACAAATATTTTTAACAGCGGCATACAAATATTTTTGACAGTGACATTTATGTGTCCATTACAAACATTTGAATTTCTTGCCATGAAGTAGTTTGATCTGAGAATTTTTACATCAAATTATTTTATATGCATTTCTTTATCTCTAAATCTATAGAAGATATAATAATGAATTTATATTTATCGAATAAAGAATTTAACATTCTTTAATATAAGTATTTACATAAATTTTCGATAAATAATATTTAGATGATTTTTTTCTTGTAACTACTACTTCCGGTTGTCCAATTGTTACCAAAACTTAATCAACTCTTCCCATTATTGTCAGATTGAGAAATCCGTAGTTAAAAATGTCTTAAGTCTTATAGTATTTGAGTTATCGTGAATCCAACATCCACACACACATCCACACACACACACACACACACACACACACATACGGACATCATCGTAAAAATGTTATAATCGGATTCTAGGGACCTTAAAACGTGCTTATTCACAAAAATTTGGATATGCGATTTTTAGCATGAATACAATACCTCTCTTAGCGAGAGGTAAAAAGATGAATAAGTTCAGAAAAAAACCTCTATTACATGATCTAAACTGATTTATATAGATTATCAAAAGTATTACCACTAATAATTATGATTTGCCTGGCAATTCTTGCACAAATGCAACAGTGTGAGTTTATATTTTCCTAGATAACAAACAGAAGTGATCAATGCCTAAGGAAAATCTGTCGCGAATGGTATTTAGCTTGCTAAATCAACGAAAAAAATAATATCGGTACCTTTATATTATAATTGGAGAACTGCTAATTTATTTTTATTTTTTCTTCAATAATAAAGAAAATAATTGAGGTGTCCCATATCCTTGAAACATCCTCTACATATACATATATATATATATATATATATATATATATATATATATATATATATATATATATATATATATATATATATATACAGGATGATTCATTGGTTGGTCCTCTCTTTATAACTCTTTTATTTTAAGTCAAATAGAAAAACTCTTCAAATATAATTTATATGATATATTATTATCTATCTACGTACCATATGCATTTGTATACAGGATGCTCCGTTTAAGCACAACAATATGTAACTTTATATTTCTTAATGGAGCACCCTATATTTATTTATTCATTTTGATAGTAAATTAGATTCCCTTTAAAAAAGTATTGAATAATAAGGGGTCTAAATTTATAAATTAAGAAGTTATTTAGGTTCATAAAAAATAGCATTTCAGAATGGAAAAAACCATTATATAATACAAACTTTTGATCCTTTTTTATTAATACTTATTTTAAACATTACACTAATTCCAAAGAAGCTTTTAAAATTTACTGACAGACTAAATAACGCAAAATTATAATAAATGCTCGAAAACTTGTCCTTCAGCTTCAATAGATTTTTCTATTATAAATATTATATTAACCATCTCATCTTTACTAAAATTTGTTATATTCAGTTTCACATCAATATCAACAATAATAAACTAAGAGTATTTGGACAACTTGTTTGTTTAAATTTGAAACAATTGATCAAATTATCCATAGCTTACTTTGTTAATAATAACATGATAGAAACATATCATTCAACGAATAAAGGTTAATAACTTCTTAATTTATAATTTTAGACCCCTTATTACTTAATACTTTTTTAAAGGGAATCTAATTTACTATCAAAATAAATAAATAAATATAGGATGTTCCATTAATAAATATAAACTTACATATTGTTGCGCTTAAATGGAGCAGCCTGTATACAAATGGATATGGTACGTAGATAGATAATACTATATCATATAAATTATATCTGAAGAGTTTTTCTATCTGACTTAAAATAAAAGAGTTATAAAGAGAGGACAGACCGATGAATCACCCTATATATATATATATATATATATATATATATATATATATATATATATATATATATATATATATATATATATATATATATATATATATATATATATATATATATTCAGGACAAAGTGGAATGTTATTTAAGCATGTAAAGTAGATCAGTATCTATTGTTTAACTTCTGATAGTATGTGTAGGTAAATTTTTCCGTCTAATTTTAAAATTTATCTTTATTTCATCACCGCCTACTAAAATCTGTTCCATTCTCTCATTTTATATTAAGTATTTTAAAATTCTTCTCTCTGTATTTTTATAGAATTACTCGTGAGAAATATGGCCAATAAAATATTTATGTCAGTTACAGAGATCTGTCAGCAAACAAAGCTCTCCTGAATTATAAATGGAAGATTATATCATCGTAGTACGTCTTAAAAGACATGCATATGCTATCAAAATTCATAGCTTGTGAGATCTTTACTTTTAAATAATAATGTCCTTGAGATATTAACTTATAACTTCTCTTGAAGACTATTTCTTCATGTAAAATGCAAGTAGTTATTATCTTTAAAATATAAATAGAAATGGAAACCGTTATTCTCTATTCTTTAAAATTGTGGGCCACATGACGGGTGAAAATAGTTTGACCGGTAAAGTCATCTTCTAGTCCAGATTTATCTTCTATATACATTTTACTTTTGGCACAATATAAATAACTTCGTAAAAATTTAGTGCGTACAGTAAAATTTACCTTGTAAGACATACGGGACAATACTCTAACACAAGAATATGCAGGCCTTGTGGATACAACGCCGAATATAATTAAACCTGTTATTATTAATAAAGACGATGTAACTCAATATTAAAGGGCAAAATGCTTGAATAACATATTTAGTTTTTGCGAGTTTAAAATATATATTTTCAACTAGTCGAAAGAAATTTTTAGAAATCCGACCAAACTATTGTGAGTCTGGGCTCATATATCCGGTTGTGATTTTGACAGAATGAATTCGAATGTAACTGACGTCAACTTACCTAGCAGAAAAATGACCCTCGTTTCTCTCTATTGGAATTTTGAGAACCCAGGAAGCAATAAGTACCCTCTATGGTAAACATATGTCGTTATTATTTATTTGATATATACTTGTAGCTAATTGTCATTTTTACCTCCCGCTTCCCTTGGTAAGGGAGGTATAGGGATCGTGCTAAAAATCGCATATCAAGATTTTGGTAAATGACCACGTTTTAAGGTCCCTAGAATCCAATTTTAACATTTAACTGTGTGTGTGTGTGTGTGTGTGTGTGTGTGTGTGTGTGTGTGTGTGTGTGTGTGCGTGTGTGTATGTGTGTGTTTGTGGGTATGTTTGGATCCTCCACTCTAACTCAAATACTATAAATCAGAAAATTTTGAAACCTTGTATTTCGTACTTTTTCCTTATTGGAAAGAGCTTATTAGATTTTGGTGAAAATCGGATAACTGAAAATGGCACATTACTAGAAGCTCAAAATAGTTTTTCTTCGAAAAATACCTTTAAATGTTATTTTTTCGATATTAATGTTATTATAAAAATTAAAGATTATTAAATTTTCTATAGATTCGCATTAATATTTTTTCTATATATTTTATGGATAAATTTATAAAATTATCTATAATTTAAATCCCAGAGCATACACTTTAAACAAAAAAACGCAGTTATTCAAATGTATGTGACTGACAGATAAATGTCACTATTATTTATTATTTTTATTTAGAAAAAAAGGCTGTACAACAGGCCAAGGCTCAATAATAGTACAGTACAGTATCAATATTCACAAAAAAATATAAATTTCTAGCTCTAGACAAGAGTATATGGATAATTCAAAGAACTAATCATTTCAAAATAATATTAGTAATGTTTTAAAAAGAAAAAAGTAAATAGAACAATAGAAGTGGAATTCAATACAGTTTCCAGCATAAGTAAATATGTAGGTATGTATTTAGATTAATAAAAATTAACGATTCACAAAAATGTTTAAGCTAATCCTCATTTTTGGATTAGTGAATTCTACTCTATCCCGGTATTTAAAATTTAATCTTCATTCTATTATAGCTCCGGTGGCTCAATGGTTAGAGCAACACCTCATGTCATGAGTGCCCTCGGGGCTCTGGGTTCGAATCCCACTGAGGCATGGATGTGTGTAAATGTGAACCCACTCTGTAATTGGGATATAATCCTATTGAGGGGTTTAAAAGAAGGTAGTTACTTGGATTAGATTAGACTATATTTGAAATTTTAAGAAATAAACTGTCACAATTGGAGTAAAATTCGCTAATCCAAAAATAATGTTTAACTTAATCTTTTTTGACTCGGGCTGTAAATGGCGGGAGGTATTGTGTTGGCCACACCAGTTTTTTTTAAATACCAATCATTACTGAACTATAAATCTGTTTCCATGTTTCAATCTAGTGTTAGAAACTAACATAAAACACATTTTCCATTCTTATCCATATGTTCCCCCAATTCTCTGTGTCGTTCCACAAATAAAAAACTCCGGTTCCTCGCTGTCTAGCCCTCCACATTCCTTCGTTGCTCGCCGGTATCGCTAACGCGTGGTACCGTAAAGTTCTTTGGCGGCCCGACCAGGTGGTCTGTTGAGTGCCTCAGTCAAGTCAAGCCGTGGTAGCAAGCCTAGACTAAACGCCGCGCCTAATTCCTAATACAAGGACCGTGGAGACAATAGGGATGACTTGCGGTCTTGTCTTATTAGATTAGACACAGAAAAGTGGATAAAGAGGGATGGAAATTAGGTTAAATTGTTTGCTAAATATTTTTCAATGGTACTTATATAGTTGTTTGTAAGCTTTTGTAATTTAATGAAGTATTCTTCAGGTTATTTTCACAAGTGTTATTAATAACTTGAATTGATTAAGCTTTTAAAATATAAAGTATGTACCTAGATACTGCAAAATTAATTTTATTCACAAGTCCAAGCGGAAGCGGAAGCATACACATTTTTCCCACCTTGTCGATTAAAATTAAAGATGACATTTGTTAATAGCATTTGACATTTATTTAGATGTTAACAAGTACTGAAAATCTCAGTCATACTTACAGCATTTTTATAAACACCAAGAAACTGAATGTTTTTTTACACGAATATAGATATTTATGTGTAGGTACATGATTTAAAATTTTAAGAATTTGTAAAGTTGTACTTACTCTGAAGATCGTGTAAGTGTATATCGAAACGTCAGAAATGTTCTACAAGGTGTCTAGGATAAGTTATCCAACATTTCCACATTAGGAGACCATTTTAATGGTGTTTTGTCATTTGAAAAAAATACAAAGATCACTAGATTAAAAATGTGAAATAATGCTGCATTTTGGTTTACACATGTTTAGGACACTTTTCTATGTTCTTTCGAATGACGATACTCATTTTTTCTCACTATTGGATTTCGAGTTACGATGTCCAAGTTTTACTTTTCATATGGACGCCATATTGAAAAGTTACACCATTTAAAAGAACTTTTTTTTAGCTTTCCAACAAAAAAATATATCATCACGGCATATTAGCCATTGCTGGGTGCGCCAATCTGCTTTTATACGCAGATATCCGTAATGATGACATATTTGTAGAGTGCGGGCGTTTATCCGGCATCACTTCACGGGCATTCATTGCTGGCGTGGAGAGTGGGCCACTGGGGTCAATTTTGTGCCATTTAAAATTCGAAATATTTGGCGTCGGTCGGGATCAAACCCTGATTCGCGACCATACACTCAGGCACGCGGCCACGAGACCCCAATTTCTAACGATGTATAATTTGTGTATGTTCATTTGTTTCAAACAGAAAAATGCAACAATTTTTAAATTTATTAGTTAAATACAAAAAATCGAGGACATAGGAATGTGTATCCAAACATTCCATACACACCTATAAGGCGCGAGCAAACACGTGACTCGAGCATCCTTGACGTGCTTGGAATTAGCTGATTTGTGTGCGCTTGTCATTTTGACAAGAACAATGTCACTTTGACAAGACAAATATTTTAACTTATTTTAATTTTGAACAGTTGAGAAGTTATTATAGGTACGTTCTATTGGTGTCCGAAATCTTCCTATTTCTTCTAGTAGAACATCAATGGTCGTTCTGTTGCGTCAAAAAAATCTAAATATTCTTACGAATCATTCCAATTTCAGAGCTGGAAGCGTTGGTAGGAAGATATACAGTGTGGAGATAAATTCAAAATTTTACTAGCCGACTATCGCGCGTACCTTTCTCTCACATTTGTGAATGTTTAGTGTAGTCTGTGTTCAACAAAAATACCTCCTTTACGTTTTTATTATTTAATATATTTTTATATAATTATAATCTCTGTAATATTTGCATAACAACATTTGGAGATCCAAAATAAACATAAAAAGGTATCTTTAGTTGTTAACTAACAATAACACATAACCACTGCCACTCTTCTATCGTATTTATTTTTTACTTGACAGTTATTTGCTACTGAGCGTTCTTTTCTTATTCTAGTCGGAATATTTCTGACACCGATAGAACGTATCTATTATTTTTAATTTAATGAGTTTTAGAATAAATCAAAACATTTGTCATGTCAAAGTGACATTGTTCTTGTCAAAATGACATGCGCACACAAATCAGCTGATTCCAAGCACGTCAAGGACGCCCGAGTCACGTGCCTACTTGCGGCCTATAAAGATTTGTACTCAAAAAATGAACAAGTAGTCCAAAATACCTGAAGAGCTACAATTTTCTTAATTTTTAGTTGTATTTCTTTGATTTTTTTTAATATACAGTTTTTGTTACAAAAATGAAATTGATATTTAAAAACATAAGATAATTTAGAAAACTGATCCTAGAATGTATATTGAAAAATATTTTTACTTAATTTTATGTCTTGTTAATTTACACAAAAAATCTTGAAAAACAGAGCAGTTAAATTGGTTGTTACTTTTATACTTTCTCCCGTAAAATTTTGTAAAACGAATTGACTTCTTTTAAAAATAATCGATTCATTTATTTGCTAAACTTCTAAGATTATATAAATTTGTGTATTGATACACAAATCTCCTAAACGATATCTCATCAAGATTCATATTTAAATATTTCATATACCTAGAAATTAGTGATGCCGCGAGATCACGCATTTTCGAGATCTCGTCTCGAATTTCTCGGATTTTCGAGACGAGATTAACCTTATTCTTGTCTCGACAATTCGAGACGAGACGAGAGTAATGCCTTCGAGATTTGCTCGAGACGAGAGCGGAAAGTCGAGATCTCGAATGTATTTTTTTTAATTACGCAATTAAAATATAAGTACCTATAAAAGAACAAAATATTCATCGGTGTATATAAATATTTGAATTGTCCCTTTATTTAAATTCATATTTACTTATTCATTTTAAAGTTATTTTGGGTTTTAACAGAATAGATACCTATGGTGTACTCTTCACACCAGCCCGCACTGTACGAATATATAATTATAGTTACCAATATCTGCGTATAAAACAGATTGATACGCCCAGCAACGGTTAATAATACCTAACCATTTAAATACCACACACTAAAATAATCAGTTTTAATTAATGGTACCTATTCGTTTCTTTGCTAATCATAAATTCGAGATATTCGAGACTCTCGAGTCGAGATCGAGAGAAGGCAAGAAAAATTATGACGAGACGAGATACAGAGTAATCTCGTCTCGAAATTTCGAGACGAGACGAGAGTGGATTGATTCTCGCCGTTTCTCGTCTCGCGGCATCACTACTAGAAATCACAGCAGTCTTCTTACTATAAGTTATGAATTTCTGGCATCTAAATTATTTATCTCCAAAATCCTTGTTATTCTTCTAGAAAAAATCCTCGGCATATGCTGTGAAAAATCCTGTTTTCTTCTTTCCGCATTGAATCTCTGTAACATCCGTGAGATGGCAAGGTGTTCCATGTTCCTTAGCTTGCTAGGTAGTGAATATCATCCATATCAAATTGCGGAACGGTCTTGATGCTTGTTGCTTTCTAACTAACCTATTTATAGGGGATGATAAAAGGAACGTGCGCTTAACTGTCTAGCAAAAAGAGCAGCTTACACACAAATGCATGGCATTAGTTTTGGTGTTCAGGATACCTACATGGCAGATACAAATGAAGCAGGAAATCGAGATTTGCGGATATTTTTTAGAAAGAAAACGGTTGAAAATTTAAAAATACGAGGGAGATTTAGTAGGTATGTTAGCTACATAGCCATGAATGGAAACAAATGAACAACTAAAATGCCCACTTCATTTGCAATCCTGAAGTTGAGTGCACGTATGTTTAAAAATCCCAAAATGATGCCCGCAGAGGTAACTACCATATGCAGAGCCAACTTTTGGGATATTTAAACATTCGTCCACTCAACGTACTCAGTGTCTCCTAGAGGCTTTAGTGCACCACACTGATGAGCTACAATAAGTGCGAAACGCGTCTGTGGTTCTGGTTGAGCGGGGCAGTCTCTGATAAATGACCGAGAGGTTGATTCAGGTTGAAACGTGTCAAGTATGTTTTTTAAACATTATTAAACATTAGTTTCACCAAGTATTGTACTTTGTACATTTATATATATATATATATATATATATATATATATATATATATATATATATATATATATATATATATATATATATATATATATATATATATATATATATATATATATGTAGAAAAGTAGAGTAGCGCATAGCGATTTCAACATTATTTTTTTAATACTGCTATACATTTTAACGCAAAGAAGGTAAGAATATAAGTTGTTCAGAAATTAAAAAAGTATCCTATAAAGGCAATTTACTTACATTATCATTAATATTTCACGAGATATTACATAATTAAATAAAATATAATGTTGTTTTAGAAAAATCGTTCTAGTGCTTTGAAAAATGAAATAAGTAATCTAAATCAAATATTCACTTTGATATTTGTTGTATAAATTCTGAACAAATTAGGTTTATACCTAAAAGAAATTATACATAAAAATGTGTGAATATTTTATTCAAGTTACTTGTTTAAATTTTATTTAATTAATATCACGTGAAATATGTATGATTATGTAAGTAAGTTACCTTTATAGGAAGCCTTTTTAATTTTGAACAACTTGTATTTTTACCTTTTATGCGTTAAAATGTATAGGTAAAGAGATATAGCAGTATTATAATATATATATATATATATATATATATATATATATATATATATATATATATATATATATATATATATACAGGGTGATTCATCGGTCTGTCCTCTCTTTATAACTCTTTTATTTTAAGTCAGATAGAAAAACTCTTCAAATAAAATTTATGTGATATATTATTGTCTATCTACGTACCATTTGCATTTATATACAGGGTGCTCCGTTTAGCGCAACAATATGTAACGTTATATTTCTTAATGGAACACCCTATATATATATATATATATATATATATATATATATTGATAGTAAATTATATTCCCTTTAAAAAAGTATTAAGTAATAAGGGGTCTAAAGTTATAAATTATGAAGTTATCTACGTTAATAAAAAATAGTAATTCATAGTGGAAAACCATAATTTAATACAAAATTTTGATACTTTTTTATTAATACATATTTCAAACATTACACTAATTACAAAGAGGCTATTAAAATATAGTGACAGACTAAATAATGCAAAATTATAATAAATGCTCGAAAACTTATGCTTCAATTTTAATACATTTTTCTATTAAATATTAACCATTTCATCTTTTCTAAAATTTGTATTATTTATTTTCACATAAACATCAACAATGGGAAACTAAGAGTATTTTGACAACTTGTTTGTTTAAATTCGAAACAATTGATCAAATTATCCATAGCTTACTTTGTTAATAATACCATGATTGAAACATATCATTCAACAAATAAAGGTAAATAACTTCTCAATTTATAATTTTAGACCCCTTATTATTTAATACTTTTTTAAAGAGAATTTGATATACTATCAAAATAATTAAATAAATATAGGGTGTTCCATTAAGAAATATAAAGTTACATATTGTTACGCTTAAACGGAGCACCCTGTATACAAATGCACATGGTACGTAGATTAACAATAATATATCATATAAATTATATTTGAAGAGTTTCTCTATCTGACTTAAAATAAAAGGGCTATAAAGAGAGCACAGACCGATGAATCATCCTGCATATACCGTGTGGTGCTCGAAATCCGTTACATAGGCATTTAACACGGGAAAACAGTTTTTTCTAGAGCGTTGCTCCCCATATTATTTTAGAAAAAAATTCTTCAAATAAAAGTTGTAGAACATAAAATTCTGCATTTGAATCAATAAGCAAAATTAATTTTGCATGCTTTGTAGCAGCAGAAATTAGGTATGAAAATGTCGAAAATCTACTCGAAAGTAGTGATAGCCATGGAATTAACAAAAAGCTTAACAAACAAACGTGTGTTTATCTGTCATAAAAATTTATTTACAATTTAATTTTTTAATAAAATTATCATAACGTAAAATTCTGAAGCAGAATAATAATTTAATATTTCTATACTGTTCAAATACTCATTTTTCTGGAAAAACAATCACAATATTTGACATTTAAATCAACACATTTGTTTATCTTCTTTCTTTTAATTCCATGGCTAGCACTATTAAACTGAAATTTTAAAAAAATTTATATTCAATTTCTGAAGTTACTAAACATACGAAATGCATTTTGTTTACTGATTTATATGCAGAATTTTATATTCTACAACTTTTATTTAAAGATTTTTTTTCTAAAATAATTTAGGGAGCAACGCGCTAGCAAAAACGGTTTTCCCATGTTAAATGCCTATGTAACGGATTTCGAGCGCCACCCGGTATATATATATATATATATATATATATATATATATATATACAGGGTGTTTGGCGTAAGTCCGGCATCGAGAATATTTCGTTTATCTTGAGAAATACAAGAAAATGTTAATAAGCAAACTTAAACTAGACAAAGGGGTTCATAAAATGATCATAGTAAGAATTTTGTATCACTTCCGGTTCTAGCGGATATGGGTACAATTTTAAATCTACCATAGGAATCTGTATTTTTATATTTTTTAGAATGTACATAAAATTAGCTTCACGATGATATTCAAATATTATAGTTTTACTTCAACCATTTCAAAATGGCGACCATTTATTTTCAAAATATGTATTAATAAAATTCCGTATAAAATTAAACATAGCAAGCTAAGAAACAATTTTATTACCTCAAAACAAAAGAAAAGTATTTATCTACATGAAATTGAAGTGCTCTAACAATTTTGTGATTTAATTTAAGTTATTAAAATTATTTCATAACTTGCTATGTTACATTTTGAAAATAAATGGTAGCCATTTTGAAATAGTTGAAGAAAAACTATAATATTTTGATATCGTTGTGAAGCCAATTTTATTTACATTCTGGAAAAAAATATAAAAATACCGATTCCCTATGCTAGATTCAAACTTGTACCCATTTCCGCTACAACCTGAAGTGATACAAAATTCTGACTGATCATCTTATGAGCCCTTTTGTCTAGTTTAAGTTTGTTTATTAACATTTTTTTGTATCTCTCCAAATAAACGAAATATTCTTGGTGCCGGACTTACGCCAAACAGCCTGTATTTATAGGTATATATATTTATTTGAAAAATAATAAAGATATTTTCGTAAATGGTATTACACTGTTTTTGTTGTTTCAAAGTGTGATGACGCTGTATAAATGTTGCTAATTTTCTAGGGTAGTAAAGATTCCTTACGAAGTGGGTAATAGAAAAAAGGAAATTTTTTAACGTGTAACATCTTCAACTAATATATGAATATTTAAATAAGTAATTTATTTTACTACCCGCAGAATATCATTTATGCCATGTGTAATTTATTACATTCACTAAATATGTATGGCAACAGTAAAATTAAATATCTTATGAATCCTTCGTAACGCGCATTTTAGTATTGTACTAAGCTTTGGAATTTTCATACCCGGAACAAATTTTCTACCTAAACCATTTGTTCTTACCTCCATTCTTTAAAGGGTGGTGAGAAAATACGTATTCAAAAATATTCTACACACTGGTGGTCCTTATTTAACATCGGAATAGAATAGAGAAATATATTTGAACTTTTCACGGCTAATGTGACATCCAGAACGAATAGACAAAAGTATTTTCCTAATCTTTGCTTGTTTAGGAAAGGGAAAGGACTGAGAGAAAGAGTTGTTATTCAATTTGAAAATTGTGACAATATTTTGTTGTAAAACTAAAAAGTACTATTTAAGATTTTTTTGCAGTACGCGATAGAATTCATTAAACTGTAGGTATTGTTGAAAAGTGCTTAGCGAGATTTTGAGAATAATTACATTAATATCTATAGGTTTATTTGATTCTTTAGAAATGTCATTTATATCATTTTTATAATCTGTATAAGTTGGTTATATGGTAGGAAAAGGAAATGATCTTCACTTGTACACAATCTCTTACCAGAAGATGAATTTAAGAAAAACGAAGAAGGTAAAATCTGATGTGGCCAGCACATTACCTTCCGTCAGTTTCATATATTTTCTAAAACATTCCATACAGAAAGTTTCTTGCACAAGATTCCATATTCTGTCAGTTCTATGTATTTTGTACAAATTCCATACAGAAAGTTTCATGTACCTAAGAGATTCTATATTTCCATCCAGTAAAAGTATAACACAAACATGTCAATAGACCTTTTCAATTTAAAGAGATAGAAGATATGCGCATTGGGATCTGCGCATAGTAAGAATATCTGAGATCTATGACGTTTGTTTCTAAAAAAATTTAGACGTAAAATGTGAGAATGTCTCAGATAACTTTAAAAAATCTTATTGAAATAAGTTACAAAAGCTTTTATTGAAGTTAAAATGTCTAACGATGCAAATTTTCACTGAGAATACAGGTATTTTAATGACTGCAATACTTTTGACGTTTCGTTTCACAGCCCAACTGGCAATTGTTCGCGCCATTTTCTTACTATTTGCAGCGATAGAAATAGATAGCCGTTAAATTGAAAAGGTCTATTGCACTTGACACTGACATCTGTCAATCAGCATTTTCTTAATATAGTAGCGTTTTCCATGGTTAGCATAGTTAGATGCTTTATGAATTTTTTTTTTTATTATTATTTTTAACTCTATATCCATTGAATATGAAATATAAAATGTAATCAAATCGTATAGAGAATAAAATATTATTTAATATTTATAACATTAAATATTGCAAATGATATTAACAGTGTTTTTTCAACAAAAACTGTTAAAATCTTAAAATGAGGGTACTTCCGGTTGACCAATTATAACCAAAATCTAATCATCTCTTCACATGAATTGTAAAGCAAAGGGATACGAAAGAATTATAATTTTTTGAAATGTAGTGCTTGAGTTATAGGATCCGAAAAAATCGTCACACACACGCACACGCACACGCACACGCACACGCACACGCACACGCACACGCACACGCACACGCACACGCACACGCACACGCACACGCACACGCACACGCACACGCACACGCACACGCACACGCACACGCACACGCACACGCACACGCACACGCACACGCACACGCACACGCACACGCACACGCACACGCACACGCACACGCACACGCACACGCACACACACACGCACACGCACACGCACACGCACACGCACACGCACACGCACACGCACACGCACACGCACGCACGCGCACGCGCACACGCACACGCACACGCACACACACACACACACACACACACACACACACACACATACACGCATACACATGTACATACATAAATCAACGTAAAAATAGTAAAATCTTATTCCAGGGACTCTAAAACGTGTTTATTCATCAAAAACTCACCACCGAATTTTTTGACCAAAGACAATATCTTCCTTACCGAAAGGTGAGGGAAGGTAATAAAAAACTAACATTTACGAAACGAAGAGAGGTTTATTTGCGGCTCATTGAATTACTGAATATTTATATCTGTATAAATAACACAATGTCCTGGATACTCCAGGGCTACTATATAAAAATATTAAACATTTAAAAAACAGAACATGAGTAAACTTGTGCCTTGTGTCGGCAATCGGCACAGAAAGTCCCCCTTCGGAAACCGGAGTCCTTTCTTAAAGGATAAAGTTGCGAAAATTTTCGCGGTACCAGCGTGGTGTAGAGTATCTTGACAATTTGTGTCTAACGCCAGCTGCACATAGGAAGACGAATTGACATGTATTGAAGTCTTTATGGATGAACACTGATTTGACGTTTACGTGTGTTTTTGTAAGTGGTGGTCGAAAAGTTATTTCTGAATTTGTTGAGTAATTCGTGTTTATTGAGCTGTGGGCATATAGTTTGCATGAAAATTTCTCCTGGTACTCTACTAAATTTCTCCATATATAAGTTCTGCAGGTGAACATTGTATTGGTTCTTTGATTGCGGTTCTTAAACCTAATAAAATTAAAGGTAAATATTCCAACCAATTGTTGGTTGTTAATTTAGCTATAATGACTGTTTTAATTTGTTTGTTAAATATTTCAACTGCGCCGTTGCTTTGAGGGTGATACGAAGTTGTTGTAATTCTGTTGGATCCTAAAAAGTTGGCCAGTTCTTTGAAAAGTTTGGATTTGAAAAGTGTTCCTTGCTCTGTTGTAATAGTAAGAGGAATGCCAAATCTAGATATGTATTATACGTAAAAAGTATTTGCTATTTTAATTGATAAAACTTAGGGGGCAAATCTATGAAAGATCCCCAAACGTGCCTGACATAGCCATAGCAGCTGAGTGGGGGGCAAGTAGGATTCCGAACGTGCCTGACATAGCCATAGCAGCTGAGTGGAGGGAAAGTATGGAGGTTCCCCAAACGTGCCTGACATAGCCATAGCAACTGAATGGGGGGAAAGTAGGACTCCAAACGTGCCTGACATAGCCATAGCAGCTGAACGGAGGGAAAGTAGGTAAGTATTGGGAAGCGGAGTCGAAGGTAGACCTGGAGAACTTACCTCGGACAAGCCAAGTGTAAGAGTTCGATGAGTTCAGAGCCTTGGGTTACCCAACATGTCAACCATGCCAGAGGTCCAAGGTCTGTGAGTATGGCCGAAACCAGACTCCCGAATACAGCGTTTATTTAAACCAAAATATCCCCCCTGCCTCCTTCCGATCTTAGGAGTTTCGGGGTTAAGGGTTGCACCTCCCCGCCCCCGGTGTGAGTGGGTGGTTGGGTGGCTCGTGGAAATTTCCAGAACATCATAAGTTTGTCATCGCTGCTTATCATAAATGGGATGCCAGATGGCCCTAGCTAGCCCGGTGTTGCTATGTCAAGTGGCTGCAGCGCTCGACTGCCTGGCGCCAACTCTTAACCTGAGCATTAGAAACAAAGAACACATATGCAACAATATTTTTATGCCATGGCCATCGCAATTAAATACTAACTACAAATGCCACATGCAACGAATCCTAATAAGAACATTAACAGTATAATTGTTTGGTTATTGTAAGTGCATAAATAAATAAATGAATAAATAAATAATTAAATAAATAATAATCATGATAATAGAGAGTACGGTCTCAGGCTTGACTAGATTTTCCAAGTTTTGTTTTCAAAACAAAGCAAAATTTCAAGTCAAATACATAAATCTCTAAGGATACAAATCAAATACTATAGATATTAGAAATTAACAAATCATAAAGAAAAAATACCGCATTTTTGGCGTGAATTTAACGTTTAGTATTAATTTCAAATCAACTAATAAAATCTATCATATCTGTGTTTTCTAAGAAAATTCATCATATAAAACTAGAGAAAAAATAACGGTAAACCATAAAAGGAGTATCTTTATGTCTCTATATGACAGATGGAAGATAACCTTACTATAATAAAGTAATAATCCGTAGAAATTCAATCGTGAATCATTCATCTTCATTGACCATCTTCGCTTGATTTTTCAGCTTTCATACGTATAAAAGATTTAACGATTTGTAATACTAATACGGGAAAATCCATACATATAAAACATGTATTAATTTCTTTAATGAATATAAAATAAAAACCTTGGAAATCTGCATTAAAGCAATTAGTTTTTATTGAGAATTTAACTTCGACATAAAATATATAATGAACATAAATATTATAATAAGAAATACATTTTAAATACCTGCATATTAAGTATTGGTTATTGCAAAAGCCTACTTTTGTGTTTGAGAAACAGTTACCTACGGAAAAAGGGAAAAAGAAAATAGATATATAGGATATTCAGGATAACTTGTCTAACATATATGGATTTCGAGAACTATAAGATATAGGCTGTCGGTTATATTAGACAAAAATAACCATTATAAGAGATCATTTTAACAGCGTTTCGTTATTTGAGAAAAAATATATAGGTCACTAGATATAGGCGAAAATGTAAATTTCACAGTTTTTTATTTATTTTTGCTAATATTTTCTAGGTCTGAAAGTACCTACTATTGAAAAGAATTTTTATCTTTCCAAAGCATGTATAATATGTTTATGGTGTTAACAATAACAATTACTCGAAATTTTAGTCAAACAACATTTCACTTACAACACCGACGTTTCGGTGTACACTTGCAACTTACAGATCGCTACGTATCACGTATAGTAATTTTTTTAAGACGTCCGATCAAGAGGTCATTTGCCAATTGTATGAATGAAGATTTTGGTCTGTCAAATTCAGTAGTGTAGTTTAGTTAGTTTTTTTGAGGGTACATAAGATACTACTGTTATTTTATTATTATTATTATCATTATTCGTTTCTAAACCATATACAATATACCTAAATAGTTAAAAATACACAATAAATATATAATATATTACCATAGGCGCCCACAGGGGGGGTCGAAAGGGTCGACTGACCCCCCTTCATTTATGGATTGTACCCATTTTTAAAAATAAAATTATAATTTTATTTTTTCATTTCAATGTATCATTGTATTTCTTAATAATTATTGGTAATATTTTCTTATATTTTAATCAAAAATTTATTACATACTAGCTATTACTAAGTACGAAATAGCTGAAGTGTCAGAATGAGTAAATTATGTTATGTACTGTTATTATATTACATTATCTTCGGTGTTGTATTTTCTTTAATATGCCGTAGTTTATTCTAATCATTTTATGATCCCGTTCTTCTCAAAACTTTCACAATTATCGATTTTACTGTTATATAGAAATAAAGAAATAGAAAAGTAAATAATGAATAGACATTGCATATTTATTTATATTAAAAGTACCTACGTATGATTAGGGTTGCCGTATTTTGTGAGGAGCGCGATTTAATTAACATTTAATTATTATACATTTTATTTTGAGCAGTTCAATAGAATAATTATATTGTTACTCAGTAATCTATTGCTTATGCTCGCATCTCGCATCATAAAGCCTAGTAGAAGGGGCAATTCTATGCTTTTAGAGCGTACATACGCATTTTCGTCATAAAATATTGATTTTAATTTTTTAAGAATTTGTTAAATTTGCTTCATTGTAAAGAACTCTATATTATCTTACTTTGCATTAAAACACGTTTGACCTTCAAAATTATTAAAAATTAACCTGCGGCGCATTTTTTTCTTACAATAAAAATTTCGACCCACCTTGTAAAAAAGTCTGCGGGCGCCCATGTACATTACAAAAAATATTTCTCACTCCTTACAAATTGAAGTGACATATTTTCGGTAGCGAAATACCGCATCCGGACCACATGGAGTGAGCACTTGTTTTTATAACAATATAAATGGTCAAATTTGGATATCATGGGCCTGATGTATCGCCCGGCATAAACTAAGGCGGAGAGGATGCACTTTCTCCGGAGTTTCTCTCCTTATGCCAGAGGAAATACTGGCCGCAAAAACTGGCGGAGAATTGGTCTAGTTAAATAGTATTCATCCACAAAATTGCACACTTTATAGCACCCTTGTTGCTTTAGCCAGCTTCAAGTAAAGTGCCATTTTCGGTTATCCGATTTACACCAAAATCTAATGGGCTCTTTCCATAATAGAAAAGGTCGAAATACAAGGTTTCAAAATTGTCTAAATGATAATATTTGAGTTAGAGTGAAGGATCCACACATACACACATACACACATACGCACATACACACATACACACATACACACATACACACATACACACATACACACATACACACATACACACATACACACATACACACATACACACATACACATACACACATACACACATACACACATACACACATACACACATACACACATACACACATACACACATACACACATACACACATACACACATACACACATACACACATACACACATACACACATACACACATACACACATACACACATACACACATACACACATACACACATACACACATACACACATACACACATAGGGCAAGGGCGGGCAAGAGTACGCTCATTCTAAGAGTACGCAGTATCAATATCTTGGAATAGAAAATATCATTCAGCTGGTGTAACAGTCAAAACAAGACGTATTTATGTGTCCATCTTCAGTACAAAAAATCTTCTTTCTAAGGTAAGACAATTATATTGTAGACAAGAAACAAAAGTTTCGTGTTCTATATTGTTATTTTGGGTTACTTATACAGTAATGTCGATCAAATTCAGCTTGACATATTCATTATTTTACTTATTGAGGGGTTAGTTTTATCATTGTAGTTTCAGAGTACGCAGAAGCGATTGCAGAGGTATCTAACGTGTTACAGTAAAATTAATATTTAATAAAATATATGTAAAATCCAAGAGTACGCAGAAAAATAAAACTAAGAGTACGTATTCGTACTGTTATGCGTACCCTTAGTTTAAATAAAATATTAATTTGTTATCCTGCATTTTTTTTGCACTATAGATGGGCAATTATAAACGAAAAAACAATCGACAATTAAAATTTACTCCTGAATTAATGCAGGAAAAAAATCGAATTAGTAAAGGTGAATTTAAAAGACATATTTCATCATCACTAGATTTACATGAAGCTACTTTAAGACAGCGCCAAGGAGACACAACTTCAGATTTTCTAGGCAGGTATAAGCCTGTTTCCAATCAAGATATGGAAAAGAAGCTTGCAGAACATGTTAAAATGCTTGACAATTTACAGTACAAGGATCCCCCAGAAATGGACTGGATACAGTGCAAATTATGCAAACTTTGGTGGCATGAAATTTGCACTATATATTCTGGTCAAAAAATATTTAAATGCAAGTGTGTACCAGAATAATATGCGTACTCTTTGGCTTAATAGTTGCGTACTCTTAGATTCATGTACGTCTAAGAGTACGCATTTCCCATTTTGTTTATTTTCATTAATATTAAAAATACGAATAAATGAATCCACTTAGAATAATTTTAATTTTGTTGCCAAATGTACAAACAATATATATTGTCTTAAATGATAAGTATTTTTTTCAAAATAATTTTTTTACAGGTCAAAAAAGAAAATGTGCGTACTCTTACCCGCCTTTACCCTACACACATACACACATACGCAGAGACATAATCGTGAAAATGTTAAAATTTGATTTTAGGGATCTTAAAACGTGCTCATTTACCAAAATCTCGATACGCGAATCCCTATACCTCCCTTACGAAGGGTAGCGGGAGGTAAAAACTGTAGCTCAAAAACAAATGAAGACAGAAAATTCCGGTGGTGACTATTAAACATTTCTCAAAAAAATGTGCAAACGGTTTTGCTCTATCATTAATATTACCCGAGATACCTTAAAAAATATGGAAAATGAGACACTATATGAGCCCTGCGCCAAAAGAATTGGTCTACATCTTTTTCTTAACTTTCAAGCAGGGACTCGAACCGAAAAATTTTGGGGTTCGGTTACGGTTAACGGTTTTTACTTTAATAAAAATTCGGTTTCGGTTATCGGTTACGGTTTCTTTAAAATATTATATCGGTTTTCGTTTCGGTTAAAAAACAAATAAGTTTCGTTTTCGTTACGGCTTCGGTTCTTTTCGGTTTCGGTTTAAATGAAAAATTTGCTTAGTTTTTATTTTTTACAACATGAAATACATTTAGTACCTATTTCGTAATGTAATAACATTTTAATTCCACTTTTCACTAACAACTAGTACTAATAGATAGTATATTCGGCTTGTTCGGAATTCAAAATTCGAAAAGAATCTGTAAGTAATTATTTTAAGTAAAAGTATAAAGTTAGTTACGTACTTTTATTTTAAGGTGTGATTTAAAAAGAAAATTCGCGATTTAAAACGTAACTATAAGTTTTCACATTAAAGTTCTTAAGTTTATTTTTGCAACAAAAATTAAATACGTTTCGTAAAGTATTAATATTTTAATTTTTAATAATAATTCTACTACAATAGTAATACGTAAACTAAATGGGTGATTGATTGAATAATTTCAACAAAAAGTATTTTTTTTATTATAATTGCAAAAAATAATTGAAAAATGGAGTAAAATGCCTTATTTTTTTTTAAATAAGAAACTACTTTTTTATGAATTCGAAGGCATGCACAGTATTTCTACGAAAAAGATGTGGGTTAATAAAAATACCTACTTTTAAAATTACGGTTTTAGTATCGATATTATTTCGGTTCGGTTATGTTTTCGGTTACAGAACGAATTTATTTTTCGTATCGGTTTCCATATTTGAAGAAATAAAATATAGATTTCGGTTTTCGGTTACGGTTTCATAAAAAAACAAATATCGGTGCGGTTTCGGTTACGGTTTCGTTACGGTTCGGGTCCCTGCTTTCAAGACAACTATACATTTATTAAAGATAAAATCGCGTTTTATTTAAGCAATAAATTAATTCTAATAACATAAAAATTAGTTTAGGAATAATAAGTGAATAAGTGTAAACAATAAATTATAAAAAAGCAAAAAAATACTCATTGTTGGGTGTGTCAATCTGCTATGTACGCAGATATCGGTAATTATTATGATAACATAGTCGTACCGTGTGGGTGTTTGTCAGGCGTCACCTCACGGCGTGGAAAGAACATTACAATCACAGGGGTCACTTTTGTGCCCATTAAAATTCAAAGTAAGTTTTGGCGTCGCTCAGGTAGGTACTCGGCTATGTCACCCCGTTAAACAACTGAGACTGAGAGAAAAAATGTCGGGCATTAAATTAATAATTTTATACGAAAAATTATAATAAATAGATGTAGGCCAATGCTTTTGGCAGAGCTCGTATATTTGAATATTTGGATATACATATTTGGTGTTTGTATAAAACCTCTAAACTACAAACACCAAACAATAGGAGTTGACAATAAATAAACTAGCCAACACAATATACTCCATTACTTTCCATATAAAACAATCTCATCTTAGTGGGCTGTGCCAACCAACCAACCACGAGTACTTACTTTGTCCCCTCCCATTCAGTAACATGCAACCATGGAAAGTAGTTTTGATATATTTTTTACCTTATTATTTCGTTCTACATCGTACATACATCAAACCCACTTTTCACTAGTACAATAGGACATATGTGCAATCGGCAGCCAATAGGCGCCTTGCATGCGTATTATGGGCAGCTGGGTGGTTATTGCAATGGAAATTATGCTAGCCAACCTGGGATTAAATGTATGGTGTTTTGGAGACCTAGTTCAAGATACGCATTGGTTTTTCGGTGGAGGGTAAGATATTAATTATTATTTTTTAATAAATTTTGTAAGTGAATTTATTGCTAATTTATAAATGACTATGTTTATCTAGATGTTTGAAACTGCTTGAATTTAGTAAATTCCTTGTCAATCTTCGAAATAACGATCGAGATTAATATTTTAAGCCGCTTGAAAATGTCAAGCCTGTAGGCGATGTGCACATTTTGAGCGTCAGCGCCTCTAACGGCTACATTGGCATTTTTGATTACCGAATCAATTTTGACATTTCGAGAAAGTGATACAATTTACAATTTTATTTTGAGATGTTATTATTGTGTATGAATATTATACATCATATTATATTGAAATTAATAAAGAAAATATTTAAAATGTGCTGTGACAATCAAAAAAGTCAAAATACCAGCGAAGGTACTATGGCAGAAAATATAATTTTTCTCATAATATGTAAACCATTTTATCATATTTAAATTTATATTATAATTTATAATATTAGTTCAATGTTACAAGATGCACAATACATGGAAATTGAGATTAAAAAGTTAGAAAACTTGAATGATTGGAAAGAAGAAAATTTCTACATATCACGTTATCACGATATCAGTGTATGATGTTAACATCTTTCTTTTATATTCGCAATAAATGAAGAAGATTCTTCATTAAAAATATACCAGGCTCTAAGTGGAATCAGTTGCAGAAGCTTGGAAAAGAAAATACACGAAAATACGAACCATGTGAATTTCTATTTGTCACATTAACATTACATGTAAAAAATCTATAATAAATAGACGAATTATGTCAAAAACAGACTTCTATTGCGTACATCTACAAGTATTATATAATTTTAAGACAATTTTCTGCTCTTGTATTATATCTTGTTCAAATATTAACTTAAGAAACACATTTTTATATAATTCATTATTGCAATTAGACGACCATTGTTGGAATTTTATTCATACGATAAATATCTTTTACAATGAGAAAATATGTATACCTAAAAAAATTTTTCATGTTAGTAGAAGATATCTGTTGAAAAGTTATTTTCGTATACATCTCTGTTTCTAATATAATCTTCTAGGAAATTTATAAAATTTGATACTTCAATCGGTAATTTTGTAAGAATTATTTATTACATCCCCCACTGCAACACATAATATTTGACGTCCTATCATTCGCATTCATTGCAAATATTTTATAAAATAGAAATTGCAAAATAATTCTGACATAAAACATAACCTTGCTATGTTTCAATGAGTAACCATTTTGTCATTTTTGTCCGCTGTCGGCGCTGACTACTTTTGTGCACACCGCCTATAAATAAAAAATCTGATACATAACATAACCTCCCGTCAATTCTATGTTTAAAGTAGCAATGAACTTTAAGTAAAGTATTACTTCCAGTTGATCATTTGTAAACAAGATCTAATTTATTGTTCCAATAAATAGAAAAGTCAGTAATACGAAATTTTGGATTATATTTTATTGTTTTTCCTCGAAAATCTATTAAGAGCTCCAAATTAAATACTACTTCCAGTTTATCATATAAGTATAGTCAAAATCTAATATGTTGTTTCAAATTATACACGAGTTTTAAATACCAAATTTGATAAGTTTTGGATCATGTTTTGATATATTTTTTCAAGAAAATCTGTTTATAGCTTTCTGTAAAGTACTACTTCCGGTTTATCAATTTTAGAAAAAAATCTAATATGTCGTTTTCATTAATACAAAAATCTTAAATACCAAATTTGAAAAGTTTTATATTGTATCCATATATTTTTCATTTTTTTATCATTTGTTGTTTTTTGCATTTTACCTCATATTATAAAAGTCGCGACATAAAACTTGCTCAAAAACGAAATATTTGGAGTGATAATGAAATAAATCTTTTTTAGTGTTCTTGAAAGTGAAGACAAATGACAACATGACAAATTTTATATTTTGAAGTTATACAGAGTGTTTGGCGTAATAAGTACATTTAAACTAGAGAAAAGGGCACATAAGATAATCATAGTAGGAATTTTGTATCACTTCCGATTTTAGCGAAAATGGGTACAACTTTAAATCTAGCACAAGGATTCCGTTTTTTTTTTCAGAATATTCATAAAATTAGCTTCACAATGATACCAAAATATCATAGTTTTACTTTAACCATTACAAATTGGCGACCATTCATTTTCAAAATATGTATTAATAAAATTCCATGCAAAATAAAACATAGCAAGCTATGAAACCAATTTTATTACTTTAAAACAAAAGAAAAATATTTACCTATATTAATTTTGATATTTAATTGGATAGGGTAATAAAATTGTTTTCATGGCTTTTGCTATGTTTTATTTTGTATGGAATTTTATTATCACTTACATTTTGAAAATAAATGGTCGCCATTTTGAAATGATTAAAGTAAAACTATGATATTTTGGTATCATTGTAATATTGTAATGTGAAGGTAATTTTATGTAAATGCTGAAAAAATATATTAAAAATACAGATTTCCTAGATTTAAAGTTGTACCCATTTCCGTTAAAACCGAATGATGCAAAATTCGTACTATAATCATATTATGAGCCCCTTTGTCTAGTTTAAGGGTTCTTATTATCATTGTATTGTATCTCTAAAAATAAACGAAATATTCTTTGTGCCGAACTAACACCAAACACCCTGTATATCCAGCATAAAATTACTTCATTTACCCCTCTGTGTCTGGCTACGTAATCCAGTATTTAACTACCTTTTTTCAGTCGATATGAAGTTAAGTTAAAGAATATTGAAAATAACTCCTATATATTTTTAATCCCCTGGAATAAACCAAAGTCATCAGAATATATTCGAAGCAGCTTGAATAGGGTCGTTCACTCTAATTTTTTTATTATTTTAAAAGAAAGTTCGTTTTATTTTGAAGCAGTTCATAGTATTAAAAAGTCTTAATAAGGGATTACAACTCAAACTAATTTAGAGAAATTAGTAAAAAATAGGTAAAGTAGACCCAGCTCGTCACTCACACGAAATCCATATATTTATATATATATATATATATATATATATATATATATATATATATATATATATATATATATATATTATATATATATATATATATATATATATATATATATATATATATATATATATATATTTGATTGGCGACTCAAAGACCACCTATAAATATATAACGAATACCGACTTTTGGGGTGAAGTCTACTACCAATGGAAGTAGACAAATTCAAATAGCGGACACGTGGCTACCAGCCCGCAGTACTGCAATTCTCAAACAGTTTTTATTTGAATATAAATTTCTTGCATTAAACTTAATAATTTTGATACACTTGCAATTATAAAGCATGTAGAGTTGTACAGTGTTATAATATTAGTTTGTTTCTTATAAATATAATTATAAAATAGCATACATTTCAAGAACATTTTAGATCCACGAAGAAAATAGTTTTATATAAAAACTTATATTCATGTCACATCTATATTTTCAAATTTTGGGGGACCATAACTCGCTTATTAATAGGAATTTTTTCACTGGATTTTCAACAATAGTCTTAGTTTTACTTATAATTTTTAATGAAATTATAAATAAAATAGTGGAATCCCCTATTGTTTTCAGTTTGATTTTTGACGAAACCTATAGCTATATTTCTTGCACCAGTTTCTATTGTAGGCTGCGCAAGAAAGACAGAAATAATTGTGACGTAGATGTATAGATGCTTAATATCAAACATATTTCAAAAACTAACAATTTTTTTATTACTTTTTTCGTCCCAATCATGGTTTTTTTCTTATCTTTCAATACAGGGAATTTATTTTATTTCATACTGTGTCGCATTTCCATGTTTACAATTGTGATTTCAGTCCGGTAAATGAGACTTTACGGTATTATTATTCTTTACCGTACTGTATCGTTGCTAAGCAACCAATTTCTTATTATGATAATTTATAATGAACTACGTGATGGAATAGAACATTTTGTCAAAACATTCGTTTCTATAAACAATTTTATATTTTGTGATTTTTCAAACCTATACAAATAAAAAACGAAATAAATCAGCAATATGTAAAGAAATATAATAATCACTAATACTCACCAGATCTAACATGTATGCTAAAATTACATCCTCTGTTATGTTTCTTACTTGATTTTCTTTTTTCCATTCCATGAAAAGCCGATATTCGTTATTATATCTATCTGCGGATTTTTTGGGGATCAAATTTCCCTTTGCTTCCGCAGATTTTAATAAAATTTGATCCGGAATATCATTTTCCATATTCATTTTTGAAAACGTTGCAAAACGTTGTTAGAAATATCAACAAAACAAAATTGGTTGCTATGGTATCATGACTATTTTATTTTTATTAAGACCCAGACGACATGATTGTTTTTAAAGAGAAAAAGAAAGGTTGAAATAAAGCAAACTTTCATCCAAAAATGCGACACAGATATGAAATAAAATGTTGTACGTCATACGTCCGTTAAATGATTTTCACGGTACTCATTTCAAAATTCCAGACTCGGCTCCTTCGTCGCCTCGTCCGGAAACATCTTATTCGTACCGTAAAAACTCATTTACCGGACTTATAACGTAAATTACTATTAACATGCAACATATGGTCGATCACTTCCATGGTTACACACTATCTCTGTCAAAAAATGACAGCAATGTAATTTTTGTCCATTTTAAAATGCAACATACAAAATTTGTAGTTATGTATTATCAATATTAATTTCCAATAAATTAACCTATATATGATTAACAAAAAATAAAATCTTTAATGTAGCACATCTTAACAAACTTTAGCTTCCAAAATTCATAATTTTGATGTAATAATTGTTAAAAAAAATACCTACAATTACACTGGGGCAATATTCTAGTCGGTCGTAGAAAGAATTGACACCATTTGTGATGGTGTTTTGGAGCTATCTCCTGTGCTGCAGTACTTTTTATAATGTTGCATTTTAAAATGGACAAATATTACATTGCTGTCATTTTTTGACAGTAGTGTGTAACCATGGAAGTGATGAATCATATGTTGCATTTTAAAATAAATTCTCTGTATACTTAACATTTTACTCAATTTTCTGTTATGATGGAGGACCCTTTTGTCGAGATAAACAAAGTCAATGTTCTTATATGTATAGGTACAGGAATTAATTAATAAAATTATATATGCCATCATTCAGATGTTTGATATATACTGTTTCAATCTTACAATATCGATTATTTGATTTTCACTTAGGTTTACCTTCATCAGGGTAGATAAGATAAAGAAGGTATATTAGTGTACCGAAATTTCGATTTTGGAAAATTAAATGCTATATGGCTCAGATTTGAAGTATTTGTTAGGACCTATTCTACACCACATTACATTCAAGAAATTTATCCGTATACATTCATCATTTTATTTAAATAATTCATTGGATATTAGCTACTTTTTATCTAAAATCTGCGGTGTTTTAGGGTCGGAACATCATTTCAGAACTTCTTGAAAAAGCCAGAACGTGTATTCATGCGTTTTCTCTTTTATTAATAATTTTTTAAATATATAACCGGCTACAGACGGCCGGAAAGTAATTTTTCTGAATTCAGATTTCTGAATTTGCCTGCGGCTCGTCCTTAATCTCAATGCCTACTTCATCAAGTTAAATGGTATTTTCCGGACTTGATAATATACTATTATCTGCAATTAACTGAAAAATAGGTATTTTCTGGAAAATTTTTAATGACAAAATAATATTTTTTCTACTACCGATGTGAAATTTACGCGGCCAGGGCAGAAAATAATGGACTACTTACTCGATTCTCAAGAAAATATATTTAAATAATAATTATCAATCAATAATTCATATTGTCAGCCTTTTATATGCCCAAATGACTTTTATTTTTTGTTTACTTCTGAAGAATACCATTTAATTCATAATATATATTTTCTTTTCTCTTTTAAGGCGTCTTTTAACATACGGTTAAAATCTAAAACTTAGTACCTAGTTATAGTCAGAAGTATTGACTCTATCGGGCCCAGCATTAAAACTATAAATATCGTAATAATTATGACAAAGCGACATATCGCTTACTGTTTGCTTTATAATATTGGATACTAACAGGCCGTTATTTGCGCCGCTCTGTTCATGCACTGAAAGCTTCCTCTACTTGCTCTGTATGTACGATAATCTTATTGTTCCTTTAACATAAACGTTATTATTTCAAACAAATATAGCATTTATGTTAAAGGAACAGTAAGATTATTTTTTTATACAGAACAGGAAGATAGATAGAGGAAGCATTCAGTGCACGAACAGACCAGCGCAAATAATGAAGGTTGGCGTCCAATATTATACAGCAAACAGTGAGCGATATGCCGCTTTATCATAATTACGATAATTCTAATTTTATTGCTTGACCCTACAAAGTCAACTTTTTGACTATAGTTCTGTACGAATCAACGAGCAAATATAACTAGACAAAACATTCCCTATCCCTCCTCACTGAATGTTTTGATTTCGGCTGGCCAGACAGAGAAACTAGAGATAGACATATGTCTTGTCTAGTACGTCAACTTGAAGTGCACGAACTCTTCAAACGCAACCTTCCAGTACCCCTTACATGGAAATACTACCCTGTTACTATGATATACAATATTTTTTCAATAGAAACAAAACTATACTGTACCCTGGTCGTATCGCTAATGTAAATCAGTAAATATCACTGGACCGTCATATCGTACCCTCATCGTACAGAGAACGTAGATGTAAAGGGGTCTATTAAAATACATTGGACAAAGAAGTATCGTACCGTTATTGTACCGTCATTGTACCGCTAATCTAAATCAACTCTTAAATTTCTTTTCTATGTTGTTCAGTCCATTGACTTTATCTTCTGTGCCAAAAATAACGGAATGTCTTGAATTTTTGTTATATACTCGTACACATTTTAACACAACACTTTTTGGTGTATATTATGTTCATTTTCTTTAATTCTCTTATATTGCACACATTTTCAAATGAAATTATAAAATCTAAGCGAGAGAAAATCTTTTTCTGTTAATATAATTTTTGACGTTTACATATTTGACATGTCCTACTGGTCACCATTAATTTAGTTTCCTAAAACTCCACTGATGTCGCATGCTATTCTGCGGGTACCAATGGGCTACTTGTGTGCCATTTTTTTATATAATATTTTTGAAGAGACGATAAAAACTTTTTTACAAAATTCTCATTAATTAATGAAATTCTAATATTTAAATTACCGCCGTGTATGACGTAGAATTACGCCGAACCAATGAATGGCCGTAAAACAATAACATCAGTACGTCCAATAGCAACGGCATGTGCGGGTAATTTAAACATGACAGAACATCTGTTTGACGTTTGTATAATAATTTGGAAGTTAATATTTTCGTTTGTCATTTTAATCTTTACGAGTATAGACCAATCCATAACAGATGAATGTAGTGGAGGGCAGCTGTCAGAAATAAATTGCATACATATTTTACTCAATGATGAAGCCATGGAAAAAATTATGGTTTAATTTTATGAATAATTTGTATCAAAATTCTTCGATTTCTATCATATTAATAAGATATATACATAAATAATTTTTACAAATAATCAAAAGTGAGGTTAAAATCACACTTGCCCTCCACTTATGACGTCATGTTGGATTGCCTAATAAGCTAAGTTAAAATCCTTCAACATCCTGCTTAACAAATCGAAATACGTAATAAAAGTAACAGAAACCACGCAAATTGTAAATAATAAAGAAGAGAGACAGTGACAGAAAAATGAACTAATGTCAAAATCAAATTAAAATTCGCAATCGCTCGCCATCTATAGGTTACATTTTAAAATATGCATCCCTTTCTCCAGTTCAAAATAATGACGCCAAAGAAAATCATTTTTCTTAATTTATTAAAACATTAATTAATTAATATTTTTGTATACGTTCTCAATTTTACTTTAGGTATTTAGTAATAGATATCAGATTTTCAGTACCACGCAAGTAGCCTATTAAAATTTGTTGATTGTTCAATAGTTTTTTTGTAACCTCTTCTTGTTTGGTAATTATTATTATCTTCGTCTTTATGGAGTTAATTTTCATGTCATCTTTCTTCAGTTTTTCAATCCATATACAATCTTATTTTTTGGATACACCTGTCTCCGTGCTCATATAAGAAATACTGTAAAATACTAAAATTTCACGACTGTTAAGTTTAAAATATATAAAACCCATGTTATCTTTCATGTAGTAATTGATTTTCCAAAATTATCCGCCCTAATTTTATTTTTTTATTGCATATAATATCTCCATGCCATAATAACAATTTTAACGACACTCTTGAATGTGATGCCGCAATGCGTCTTGCCGACTGGCTATGCATCTTCTTCGGCGAGTAATTATTGTGCTAATTGTCTGCTTTTAACGACGCTACGTGTGTTATCGTAAATATTAGCGGAAATTAGTAATTTCGTGCAGCGATAGCTTGGCTAATTTTACAGGCCATGGCGAATAGACATGTTGGGAAAACGATAGAGAAGATGAGAGTATAGACTTCAAGAATTCTCGTAAATTTCTTTGCGCAAGGTCTATGAGTAATGTTAGTATATGGATATAGAAAACCTCAGGTACTGTCAATGGGCCCGTCCAACTTTTTTTGAATTTTTTATATGTCACGAAGAATTTAAAAATAGAAATTCCGTAATTTTTGTTTTCTTGAAATTATGTTTTATAACGCCTAAAATAATTATTAAAGTTTTGGCGCGAAAGTTGTGACGTTAACGTCATTCCGTCATAAGTAGAGAGAACCGACATACGTTACCATTAATTAGGGTACCTTTATAACCAGGGTACGGCCATGGGCCAAGATCGCCGCCATTGTCGGTAATTGATTTTCCTATTTATTTGTAATAAATGTGATATTATATTATAAAATAATATTAAATAATCACACTGTGAATTTAAAAAGGTAATAAAAATGAATTTATTTCAGATATATACAATTATTATTAAGACATACATTTATAGGTTATGTAGAATATATGATATGTGTTGTTATTATCACATCTAATTTAATATCACTAGTTCTTAATTACATAATAATTATATATTCTAAACTTACCTTTTAAAAATTTAAATGATTGTGCTTAATATTGGTAATTTTTAGTTGTTTTCAGTGACAGTAATCGTGATGGGTATCTTAACAAACTCCACAAGTAAATAAGATAAAATATATTATTTACACTTTAAATACATATTAAAATGATAATTAAATGTGTTTTTCATTAAAATAAAACAAATAGCCACGAAAATACATAATACTTTGCGCAAGAACAACACATATGACAGATGTCCCGGTAATGGCGGACGAAACGTGAGCCACGCCATGGCCATACCCTGGTTATAAAGGTACCCTACCATTAATATGGTAATACACAATAAATATTGCAAGAATGAAAATACGTATCCATTACAAACTATGATCAAAAATCTTTAGAGCTAATGGTAGTAAAATAAGCCAGATAGTTATTATATCATTTCAAAATATATATTTGTTTGATTTACTTACATTCATAATCAAATTAATTATTCGCTTTAATTAATGTAACTTTAAGACTTTCTTTAATATAATATTGAAGGTTATCATACTCACCAAGTGCCATTATTATAATTAAAATAGTATGTAATCTATTTTCAATTTATAATTAAGTACAACAATGGCAGTATTGATTACAATAATCAAAGCATAGGTCATAATAAAAAGTAATCGAACATTTACTAAATGATTACAACAATGACGAGTATTGAGATTACAATAATTAAAACGTAAATTATATTATAAATTTATTTAATAAGTAAATTTTATTTTAATCTTAATTAAAAATTACTCGGATATATTAAATATATGTATGTAGATTATGTGTAAAGCCAATCGAGAATTTATGAACAAAATATACATGGTCTATACTTTATAGTGACATTTTCACAGGGAAACTGGACTACTGTAATGACGCTGACGTCACAACATGGCGACCATTTTACGCTAAAAACTTTAATTACATTATTATAGGTGCAAAAATACAAAATTCTATAGCAATTTTTATTTCGTTTTCATTTATTTATATTCAAAATTCATATGCGACATGTAATTTTAAAAAAACCGAAGACTTGGACGGGCCCATTGGGCGAGGGCAACTATCGCCAGTTGACGCCGGACATCTGGGCGATAAAATAATGGATGTGTAGAATTGTGCGTTAAGTAAAGTTATCTTAACCCTATAACTGCGACTGGGCCTGATAGGCCTAATTTTTATTTTATTTATCTTTTAAACGTTAATTATATCTTTTGTTTGTAATATTTAACTACTTTTTCTAAAATATATTACTCATTATAGCGTTCATAAAAATATTGTCACACTACTATACCAGTTTGAAGATACAGAGTATAAGCTCGAGTTTGCCATGAAGGGATCTTTGAGGACCATATATTGTTGTTATCGTACGTTTGCAAGTGCAAACTTTTCTCAAATCTGTTTTTATATTTCCTTTCTGTAGTTGGAAGCAACACATAAGTAACCAGTGCTGACTTAAAAAATCGTTTTTCCAACATTAAACTGTTTTAAATTATAATAGTATATTAAAGAACGTGTTTTATAAGACATGTATTTTTCGCACGCGTCAAAATTTAGCGTGAGCGAGTTTTCTAATTGACAAGTGCGAAAGAAAGTCTTATAAAATGAGTTCTTTATACTAATTTTTATATTTTGCGACTTCTACAATAACATTTACTTACTCAATTTGTGATTATATTTGTAACCATTTCTACATTTTCATGTAAATAATCTTCCCTAAATAAAAAAAAAATATATATAATAATATCGACATTATATTATTAAAATGAATTGTCAATTAACTAAAAATAAATTAGGTAAAAATGGGTTAAAGAAACGTCATCTAGTACCAACCGTCTAAAACAAAAAATTGCGTATCGAAATGAAGGTCATTACGATACGCAATTGCGTATCGTAATGACTTCATTATGAACGCAAAATATAAAAATGGTATATAAAGTCAACTTAGAAAAAAATTGGATCAAAAACCATATATTTTTAATAAAATTTTATTAAAATCAGAACGTGAATTACGAGAATAGAACCATAGAGCACTGCAACTGAATAAAAAAAGACAGAAGAGATAGGGTATCCTTCTCGTACCCTCGCAGCGTAGCAGCGTACTGCGTAGGATACAGTGTCAATTTTAGAAACAAGGAAATTCTACTAAATTTAATTATTTTTATTTCTATTGCAATCATAAACAGTTTATAATTGAAGAGCCAGGGGAGAAAAGATTAATGTTTTTCTAAAGTTTAAAACCCCCATGTAATGTTTTTGGAATGATAAAATATATTGAACCTTACTTAGAAACTCAGATTGGTCATTTCTTAAGATTATTATACCCATAGATGGGTCGAGTTTTAACTTATGTGAGACCTAATATAATTTACTGACTACCATAAACACCCATATTTTTGAAATTAAATGTTATTCTAGTTTTAGAAAAAACAATTGGGTATTCTCTAAGGATTAAAGATATTAAAAATTTATTAAAAATGTTAGTGTTGATGGGTAAACAACAGGGAAAAAACAAAAAATCATATTATAAATTGATTGTTACAAAAGATATAAAGCATTTAAATTTTGCTGATGTACTAGATGACCTTCCAATGGGAGACCAGTTGAAATCCCTACTCCATGTTCGAATGTGATAAGACGCCGCATGAACCACTGATAGTACACCGCTAGTACTGTACAACTAGTACGTCACTCACGTGACACAACAAAATCAAATTTTAAAAATGAATATCTCGCTTATTAAAAGGAATTTTTTACTCGGGTTTTCACAGGTATTCTTAGATATAACTGTTCTTTAAGAAAAATAAATAAAAAAATATGAGAGAATACCCTATTTAGCTACAATAACCTATTTTTTCAAATTTAAGAATATTAGAGTAAACAGAAGTGATTATATTAAAAAATTAGATATGAATGGAGTAATGATGCAAGGTAAGCTTGAGCATCTACATCGCAGAATTTCGAAAGTTTTGGAATTCGCTTATAAGTTATTTTCGAATTGGTTCTGGAACGTTGGCTGATAGAACATTTCAAATATTCACAGGAACAATCTTCACCAGTTTCATAACTGCAGTCTGAGCTTTTTATTTACATCTCTCATTCGTCCAAACTTTTTCCGTCGTTTGGTGGTTTTATTAATGCTACCCAAAAACGGCTATGAAATTTAGACAGCGGTTCCTCTGTGCGTACAGAAAGACTTAGTAAAATGGACGTATTGAATGAAGATAAGAAAACCTTAGCTTTTTGTATTTCGAACTTGCGAGGACGATATGTCTTGCTTCATTTTTTTATACAGTGTGTTCCAAAAAAATCCTAACTCGGAGTTCATTATTCGTTTCAAAAGTCAAGTTGTAAAATTGATCTTGAAATGTAATTGTATAAGAGGAAAAGAGAATAAATAAAGATGCAGTATATGGCCATTCACCGTTTTCTATTTTATTCCCATTTCTACAATAATATTCAAGAAGATAATTTTTTTTTACATAACATTTTTGACACTACCTCGTGTCTAACTGACATTTAATTAAATACTTTTTAAATTGGTATACGTTTCCTTGTTCATAGCCTACTCCGAGTTGGGATTTTTTAAAACGTACTGTATCATCTAAAACATTACAAGATGTATACCTTGTTCCATTTAAGCCATTCAGTATTGTAGAGAATAGGGCATAGTCTTGAACTCTCTGTTGGCTGATATTAGAGACAAAAGTCATGTTCACCTAATGTAATTACGGCTATTTGAAACTGGCGCTGATAATACTTAAAATATCACATGGGCCTGAGAGGCCCAAACAGTGGTAAACGCATGCAGTAATGTCCCACAAGCATAGGGTTAAGCGTGAAAAAAAATCAAGTTTCTCTCGTCCAGGTGATCTACACCTATACTACACTATCGCCCAGTGGCCCGTCGCCCAGTTGTTGTGTACCGTAGTCACTAGTCCACCACGTCGGAAAAATTGACGTACAATATGGACCGATAACTATCTAACTACCCTGCAAAGTTTTAACGTAGCTGCAACTACCTTTTTGAGTTGAAACTATATGCAACCCCAAGGTAGAACAATCCTTCCTTTTCTAAAGGCCGATGCACCAATCTCTGTTTAGGGTAGTAAAACCTACCTCACTACCAGGTAGACACGATACGACCCTTCATATAGTGGGATGCAAATGCCCGCAGTGGTTTATAGAAATACTTTAAAGTGATTTGAAATTTCCGTATCACAAGTTACCAGTAAATGCCTGTAAGGTTGTTAAAAATACTTTATAGTAATTTATATGAACGCCTACATGAGGTCATTGCAAATTCCTTGAAAAGTATATTATTTATTATTGGAATTCAGGAAAAATAATACATTATATATAATAAAAGATTTATTTGCTTAAACAAAATATTATAAATAAAATAAGATAAAGTATATTGTAAGTTACATAGTGTTTTATCTTTGAGCTGACTCCTGGTAAATGCCTACACGATACGAATATGTCATTATCATTAACGATATCTGTGAACAAAACAGATTAACACATCCAACAATGGGTAATATACCTTCATGATATATTTATTTTATTTGTAAATAAAGTATGTATTCCAAAAAAGGTCACGTTCACTAGCTATTGCTCCAATTCTTGCAGGTCCTCGAGGAATATCTTCACTTTCTTTAGATCCTCTTGTAGCAAATAAAACTAAATTAATATTGTTGTGTCTAATAAATATTTGCGAACAAAAGAACGTTTCATTCAAAATATTTGCTAGTTTTTCAATGTTTATTTTCTTGTAATTAAATAATAATATTATTTTATTAACAGGAAAATAATCATATTAAATGATAATTCAACAAAAATAAAATGAACATTTGGTATAGGTATGTACCGCGAAATATAGTTATATTATCTTTGAAAGTATAAATAAAAAGAAAATGAAACAAAATAAAGAAAATTACCTTTAAAGTTCTAATTTTTATACGTCGAACATGATTGTCAAGATGTGCGTTTCTTTACAATCGACACATCTTCATTTTTTGTAGAAAATACTGTCATAACAAATCTACATGTATGTTATTTTGTACCGTACTAAACCAAGAAGGAGCTAAAAAATAGAAGGATATTAGTTTATAATTAAAAATACAACATAATGTATTTTACCTGAGTTTCAAGTATGCTCATTGCGACTGTCGACAAGAGAATAACAAATGACAGAAAGACACATAAATTTCTCACCCCTCTGTGTTCTCCTTCCAATCCCTAGAAATGCGGTACCGTTATGCTGGCCTTCGGAAAAACCCGTAGGGCCTTCAGTTGCGAAAGCTTATTCGATCACTTTTCATTTCCGAAATCTTACAAATATAACTAATATCGTTTTGCATTTGTTTATATAACAACTATATATCGTCAGTTATGTTTCATTGAATATTTTGGTTTTTCATATAATTTTATGAACACGAGTAAATAATGCTATAAATAAATTGTAATCTGTTATGTTTTGCATTTCACACATTTATTTGTCTATCTTGTAATATGATATGTATATTCAATAGTTTGTTATAAATCACTTTCTAGTAAGTAACGTAGAAAACGATGTATGTATGCACGGAATTATAAAAAATATAATAAGATTAATAAACAAATTTAATTTGTATTAACAATGTAAGTTCAATAAATTTGCAAATTTCGGTAAAACTGAATATTTTATATTATTTCTGCCGTCGTCTTCCTATATTATTCCTTTGTAGTTTCACATGTATGACATTGTTACGTGCTAATTAATGTCAAGTCCATATTTTTATGATAGGAACTGTACTTCAAATTAAAAGTAGAACATTCAGCTCGAATCAACCCTAAAGGTCTAAACATGTTGCAAAGGTAGTAGCACCTACCTAATATACCTACAGTGCAACACAGATGCCTGTAAGCGAATTGAATCTGCCCTACCAAAATTTTCTATCTTTTTCTTACCATGTTTCGACCTTCCTACCCTAAATCAACTTTAAGGAAGATTCAACAACTTAATTGGAAATTCATCTTCCCTGTTTCTACCCCAAAACTTTACAGTGTATATCATTAGAATGCTCACAAATAAAATATTCATCCGTACTTTATCACTTACTTAATAATTTCATTCTTTCCTTATTTTTATTTGATTAGTTTTCCCACGAATTTCGAGTTAAATTACTTGTTCCTACAAAAAGAAAATCCCCTTGTTCGCACCGGTGCATTTGCGGTTAGGTGTCTCTTGTTTATATAATGCAGTAATTAATTAAAGAGCTGGCATCTTCCCCGGTGTCCGGATTCGCCTGGAGCGCGGTCCGGCGCAATCTTCTCTACAAATTATAGTTGTCGAGATTCGATTCGGGCTCCCAAATTACCCGCCCCACCCCTTCAAAGCGGTGATTAAATAATCATTAAAGAATGCAGTCGAATTAATGCGCCGCAGCTCACTTGATCAACAGGATACCTTCCACTTGCTAAGCGTCTGATTCCAAATAGGTATATACATATGTAAAACAGAGGCATCTCATTAGGAGAAATTATCATGACCTAGAAATTAGCCGTGACTGACTTGACTACGCTTGACTACTTGACGCAGTAGGCACTACTTAATTCGGCTTCCATTTACGTACAATGGAAAGTCAAAAACTAATGAAACAAGTTTAAAAACTATTTTTTTATTTATATTAAATAATTATTCAAGACAATAGTATAAACACATGTCTACTTAATAAAATTGATACACTAATCACTAATTGTGATGAATCAAAAATCTCTTTTCTCATCCAAATAGACTTCTCGAAAGCCTTTGATATGGTTGACTATTCTTTACTGCTAGCTAAATTGAAATACTACAACTTTTCAGCTGACGCATTAAGGTGGTGTGGAGATTATTTTAGCAATCGGGAATTTCGAGTATCCGTGACACACAAATCTACGGAATTAAATTCACCTTCATTTCCTTCGGCACGGGGTTTACCTCAAGGATCAGTTCTGGGACCATTATTTTTTTTACTCTATACTGCGGATTTACCTTCTGAATTAAAACACTGTGATGTTCATTCATACGCCGTCAACACGCAAATATTAGCCTGAGGGTATCCCTCAGAGATGTCGCAAATGACAAACATTATTAACTCGGATTTGAATAATCTTACTCAATGGGTGGAGGATAATGGTCTTAAAATTAATCCAGATAAATCAACTTTGTTAATGATTGGAAATTGTGACGCTCCTGACATATTGCTGGATGGAATAAAATTGCATCCTGAGAAAGTTTGCAAAAGTTTAGGGATGTTATTGGATAAAAAACTAAATTTTCATTTCCATCTTCAGTCTAAATTGAGAGCAGCAATAATTAAATTAAAACATTTATACCAATTCCGTAATATTTTATCTTCTGATGTAAAGCTACGTTTAATTAATTCTCTAATCCTACCATTGTTTGACTATTGCGCATGTGTGTATGTACCAAATTTGTCTCAAGCCGATAAACATAGAATAAAAATGATTCAGAACTCTTGCTTACGTTATGTCTATAATGTGCGTAAATATGATCATATTTCAAGTTACAGAGAAATAGCGAAATTGGAAGATATAGAATCTCGTACCAAAAAATTATACCTGTCTTTGGTACATAAAACCTTAGTAACTCGTACACCTTCATATTTGGTTGACAAACTTATTCCCAAACAATATAACTATAGTTTACGTATCAAGGATTTATATATTGTGCCTTCTTTCAAAAAATTTAAGTTTAAGTGTTCATTTTCATACTTAGCACCTACTCTTTACAACACTATACAATCCGACATGAAATTTCTGTCCGTCAATTCTTTTAAGCATCATTTAAAAAATCTTTAATTATTAACCAGATATATACTTGTACGATCTGCTGGAAACTTGTTCTTTGCTCACTTAAAATTTTGTATTTAATAATTTATATTTTGTTTTTGAATGTTCTCTTTGTTTTTTAACATATACACATATGTATTATTTTTCAAGAGTAACGCAATGTATTTTCGTGTTTATGTACCTACTATGTATGTATTGGGTTGGGTTGAAAAGCAGCCTCTGGCTGAACCCCCGCCTTTGATTAAATCAATAAAGTTATTATTATTATTAATTCCATGACTTTCTTAGCCAAACATAAATGTCACAACATACTCGTACATATGATGATTATCAAAGCCCTTGACAATATAATAATCACAATTTGACAAACTGCGTTTTCGAACGTATTGAACCAATATCATTCATTAAGCACGGGCTGGTTTTCCTTTTATCAGCTGTCATTTTATAACAATAAGTAACATAAAAAGTGTGTGTTGTAAAATGGAATAAACGACTGATGATGTTGATGGGAGGAATAATAGCAGGAATGCAGTCTAATTTTGTTTATTATTTAGTCTGAGGCCAACGTTTCGCTGCCACTTACAGCTTCATCAGAGCAAAAGACTAAGGCGTATAAATATATTTGTTCAAACATCGTCATACAGAAGTCTTCTGAATGACGATTGTTAATATTTTCACACATTTTTTATTTTTCAACGATAACACTATGTTTGAACAAATATATTTATTTTTATTTAATATTTTTTAACACCGTAGTCTCTTGTCCTGATGAAGCTGTAAGTGAAACGTTGGCCTCAGACTAAATAAACAAATTTAGACTGCATTCCTGCTATTATTCCTCCCATAAAAAGTGTGTTTCTGTATTTCTATTGGCTTAATTTTCAATCGTAGAAAAAGTATAGTATACTCGTTTTATAAACTCTTATATAATCGTTGGAAGAAAAATTCAAGGTACATTATTGGATGACATAGTACTAGCTACTCCGGTATCACGAAACCGCCTTTTTATATTATTGTATTTAATATACAGGGTGTTAATTAAAAAGCGGGTCATAGGCCTTGGCGTTTAACATGAGAAATCAGTTTTTGCTTGCGCATAAGTAGCAATTAATTTTAGTCAAAAATGTTTCGTTGAGTTGAGTCGAGAAGGATCAGCAACACATTACCTTCCGTCAATTATATGAGGTATTCACGAAAATTCTACCGGTGAATTGTTACCAGTAAACATCTTTTATCAGTTTATAGCTACCGGAATCGATATTATAAGAACGCAAATGTAAACAAGGTAGATCCATAACCTACGAAAAAATTTGAAAATTTAAAACAGGTTAGAAATTTAACGTAGTTAACAAAATGAGCAGACTCCTACTTTGAACACATTTCCACTTTTAACGCTCACGCTTCGCTTTGCATCACTACCTTTTTTTGAGACTAGAGTCTTCATGAATCCAGTAGATGGATTTGGTAGATATTGAACAATTTTCGAACACGGTAACTTTTTACCACTCGTGTTTTCAAACACAGTCGGTAGATGCGGTATCTACCGGTAGAATTTTCGTAAATGCGTATGTATTTTCTATAAAATCCATACATAAAGTTCCTTGCAAAAGATTATAAATTGTATGTACATTACCTTTCGACAGTTGTATGTATTTTATACAAATTTCATACTGAAAATTTCGAGCTAAAACATCCTAACACAAATATACTACGAATATGTCATTGCACTTGACACTGACATCTTTCAAACAGAATTTTCTTAATATAGTAGCCGTTTCTAGCATAGCTGGCTAATTTATGAAATTTAATTTCTTTATAATTTTATAACTCTATATCCATTTAATATGAAGTATAAAATGCAGTCAAATCGTATAGAGAATACAATGTTCTTTAATATTTATAATAATATTAAATGTGTAAAATTATATTTAACATCGTTTTTTCAAGAAAAACTGTTAAAATCTGCAAATGAGGGTACTTCCAGTTGACCAATTATAACCAAAATCTAATCAGCTCTTCATATGGATGCAACGAAGAGGAATACGAAAGAATTATAATTTTTGGAATTTTAGTATTAGAGTTATCGTAGACGAAAATTTTGTCACACACACACACACACACACGCACACACGCACACACGCACACACACACACACACACACACACACACACACACACACACACACACACACACACACACACACACACACACACACACACACACACACACACACACACACACACACACACACACACACACACACACACGCACATCGTAAAATAGTAAAATCGTATTCTAGGGACCCTAAAACGTGCTTATTCATCAAAAACTCACCACCGAATTTTTTGACCAAAGACAATACCTTCCTTACCTAAAGGTGACGGAAGGTAAAAAGTAGTTATTGTTCAATAACAATTTATCAAAAAAAAATTTAGTTAAAAATATAAAAATATTTGAACTGCAATACAACTTGATAAAAACCCATCTTTAACTTATGGGTTTTTATCAAAATGTTTCAATAAAGTTGTAGATTAAATTCTACACCTGAATCACTGAACAGATTTTATGTTGTATGTTTGGTAACTTTTAAAATCAAATTTGAAATTTAATAAATATTGCTCGATTTTAACATTTTACCTTATGCTAATATGGAAAAAAGCCATTAGATTTTGGTGTAAATCAGATAACCGGAAATAGCACTTGAAGCTCAAAATAGTTTTTCTTCGAAAAATACGTTTAAATGTTATTTTTTCGAGATTTATAGTATAATAATAAGAGTAACATTTAAAAAAAAAATACTAAATAGACCAACAGTTACATGGAAAGGAACATTTTCAGTATAGAGACTAGAATACAATGTATAATGTATTCTAGGCTCTGTAGTTTCCAGCATTAGTAAATATGTAGGTAGGTAGGTAGGTATGCATTTAAATTAATAAAAATTAAATGGCGGGAGGTATTGTGTTGACCACATCTGATTTTTAAATTTCAAATTCGATTTTATAAGTTAAAATCTGTTTAGTTATGTAGGTGTAGAATTTAATTATCTACAACTTTTATTTGAAACATGCCAGAAAAAATTGATTTCTCATGATAAACGACTATGACCCGTCTTTTAATTAACACCCAGTATATTTTGTTTGAATGTTTTATTTCTCTAGCTATGTATACACAAATAAATAAATATGTGCTCGTACATTTATGTAAATGTACAATGATTATGATTGCATTACTAAAATAACGAAAAAATTCCTAAATTTTTATATTATTTATAACACACAGATTATAAACTTTTGTCTTATACCTACATATATTCACCTTTATGTGAACTTACCTGTTTTCAATTTTACGAACATTCACAAAGGTAAAACATATTAAATGTTAATCTCTTCAAAACTGAGTTACATCTTCTACTGAAATCCATCAAGAACAGGCCTATCGTCTCATGTACTCATCTGTCAGACGGGTATAAAATGTAATCTTATCTTATGTTATTTTATATGACATTCAGGAAGTTCGAACATGGTTAAATTTTCATCTTGTGTTCAGAGTTTATTAAATTTATATTTGCAAACTTCGAGTTGTAAATAATTTCAAACTAAGTTTCTAAATAGCTTGAAGTTACAGACTTATGAAGATGTTTCATCGAATATTTACAGTTCACATTCCTTAAACTTTAAAAACACAGATACCTCTCGTATAACACTGTTTGAGAATTGCACCTAACCTCTCATAACATGCTGCATATTCACATAACACTGTGCGAGGGGGTTCAGAAAAATAACGGGAATTATCTTCTGGCTAAGTTTACCTAGTATAACTATAGCGAATAAAAGTTGATGTTTAAATTATTTTATGTCTCACTAAAGTATTATGAACTGATGATTTCTAGGATACGGTGTATAGGTATAAACATATCTGTAACAACGAGGGCACAAGAATTCATTATGCCCTCATTATAATCCGATCATCGCTTATGGACTTTAAATTAGAAATAATATGAAAGGTATACAATGAAAATTATTTCTTTTTAATTATAATTCATTACCATAATAAGGATTGATTACAACAATTAATACATTAATTGATTTCAACAATTAATATATAAGAAAACAGAACTGCAATGTTTCGCAATGATTTTTGACGGATAACGGATCACTAATTTTTTGGGGGCGTTATTTATCCACGTTTGAATTAATCTTTGATATTATATACCAGGGCCGCTCCGTGGGTATTAGGCGCCTTTGTGCTATGTTACATTTTAGCGCCCCTTCCCCTCATGATATAAAATTTGCAAATTAAAGTTTAACCTATACATTTTGTTCTTCAAAACTGCTAGATTTATTATATTGATGAAATTTTCCTAGATTCATTCTTGTAATCAATAGGTTATAATCAAAATCGTTTGTTGTAATCAACAATTTTACAACAGATTTCAGAATTATATATGCATTTGATTCTTTGCAAAATGATAATAGGTATTTAAATATTGGATTCATTGTTGATTCATTCTAGTAATCAATATTCTTGAGTTATAATGAATATATTCATTGTTGTAATCAACATTTTCATAGTTATTATTTCAATATAACAATGCTAGAATAATAACGAACCGATTGATATGATAATTATTTTACTTATATCTAGAGGTCTAATGCAAACAAATTAATATATATATATATATATATATATATATATATATATATATATATATATATATATATATATATATATATATATATTGTTCACTTCTATCACGTTATTTTTAAGTTATATAGTAATTTTGTTTTTACGAATAAGAGCATTTTATAAAAATTTACTATTATTTACTTTATTGTCTTGAAACGGCGCCCCTCAATGTCAGGCGCCTTTGTGCGGGGCACAACCTGCCCACCCGCACGGCGCGGCCCTGTTATTTACCGTCACATGTGACACATCCAAAGCAGTACAAACTCTAAAATAATATAATATTCAGAAATAAGTCATCACTGAATTTTTTGACCAAAGACAATACCTTCTTTACCTAAAGGTGACGGATGGTAAAAACAGTCAACATTGTATAGAAAGAAAGTTCAACAAAATTTATAAAAAATTGAGAAATCAGTTTTTAGCTAGCATTGTTTCTCCAAAGTGTTTTTAAAATACAGTAATGTCTGCTTATTACGAACCCGATTATAGCGAACTTGTAAATGTAGTTATTTATAATATGTTACTAAATTTACATGTAGTTTGAAATATTGTGTAAACGATGTTTAAGATACGCGGTGTTATTGCAGCTTTAAATTTCAAATGTTTCGATTAATATGTGTTGTGCATTTTAACAAATTTTTTTCGAAAACACAAAAATTTAACTATTTACAATTTTATTTAACGAATAATACAATTAAATAGCTTAATATGTTCGTGTTAGTTAGTATTTAGTAATATATTCTTTTATAATTTAAACTTGTTTATAAATTTTCTGTGAGCGACAAGTCTGTTCCAATTCAAACCATTGAAACTGCGTGCAGTTTATCAACGTTCGTCGTCGTTAATGTTGTGTTTAAGTGTTTTTCGTTGAAAAATATTAATATAAAATGGATTATTCATATATTTAAGTGGTAAAAAATGTTTAAAAGTTACTCATTGTAAAACGAATTAATTTAAAAGTACGAACTGTATAAAAACAGTGCTATTGTTTTTGTTTATAACGAACTATTTTTGCCGGTCTCGTGGAATTCGTTATAGGTGAACTGATGAACATTACTGTATAAGTGCTGAGTGTTGTAATGAACATATTCAAAGATATTCCAGGTATGTCGCAGATTTGGTGAGGGAAATTGCAATTCAGGTATGGTGTGTTTCAAGATATTTGCAAGTCTTCCTGCCTTCGTAATGACGAGGATTAGCAAAATTTGGGAAAACGATGTAGCGGAACTTTCTCAAAATCACGCTAATTAATATACCTGCTTTTATTTATGATTTGTGAAAATTTGGTGTAATGTCATATTCTTTGTTCTGTATTTCTTAAAATTCAAGTGAAACATAAAATTCCACACAAATATTTCGTGCGCAGGATTTCAAATATTTTATTACAACCCTATCATGTTACCTATCAAGCCCATTTAAAAAGCCATCCGCTGCGTAAGTCGAGGCAGCTACGTTTGCAATTTCTTATATATATATATATATATATATATATATATATATATATATATATATATATATATATATATATATATATATATACCGGGTGGCGCTCGAAATCCGTTACATAGGCATTTAACATGGGAAAACCGTTTTTCCTAGCGCGTTACTCCCCAAATTATTTTAGAAAAAAAATCTTCAAATAAAAATTGTAGAACATAAAATTTTGCATTTGTATCAATAAGCAAAATTAATTTTGCATGCAGCAGAAATTAGGTATGAAAATGTCGAAAATCTACTCAAAAGTAGTGATAGCCATGGAATTAACAAAAAGCTTAACAAACAAACGTGTGTTTATCTGTCATAAAATTTAATTTACTTTTTATTTATTTAATAAAATTATCACAACGTAAAATTCTTAAGCAGAATAATAATTTAATCCTTCTATATTGTTCAAATACTCATTTTTCTTGACAAAAAATCACAATATTTGACATTTAAATCTTCACATTTGTTTGAGTTTTTTGTTTTATTTCCATGGCTAGCACTATTAAACTGAAATTTTCAAAATTTTCATATTCAATTTCTGGAATTATAAAACATACGAAATGAATTTTGTTTACTGATTTACATGCAGAATTTTAGACTCTATAACTTTTATTTGAGGAATTTTTTTCTAAAATAATTTGGGGGGCAACGCGCTAGGAAAAACGGTTTTCCCATGTTAAATGCCTATGTAACGGATTTCGAGCGCCACCCGGTATATATATATATATATATATATATATATATATATATATATATTTTAAACAAAAATAAATGAAACAATGAGCCTGTTTCACATTTTTCAAAAAGTATTTTAAATGCAATATTTTTCTTATTAATAATTATTTTTTAAATAATTTGTTATTATTTTCGTAAATAATGAAATATGAATATTGGCGCAAAAATAGTCATTAAAAACAACCCCCCACTTCTGTGTCGTAAAACACATACATTACGTCATTTACAGCCAATAGAAAAACAGTTTTTTCATCACCTACATTTACTTTGTAATTTAGATAAATAAACGTAGGCGATAGTTTGTCACATGTTAATAACGAACTTCTAATTTGACATTTGACGCTGACATTTTCCATCATAAATGAGTAATAATGGCTACAAAATACACTCAACCTAAGTCGGACAGTTTACCGAAAATCGAAAGCTGGATGTTGGCTGAATTTATATCAGAAAACATCTGTTTTACTGTTGCCGAAATAAGGTGTGTTAAAGAGTTAAGGTAAAATAAAATGTAAAATCCCAACCATCAGCTCTTCGATCTACTGCTTCCAGCCACAATTTTCTTTTCTTCGCATTTTTTGGCATATTTATAAATTCAATAGTAGGTTTGTTCCTAGCGCATTTTTGCAAGAAGGTACAATACGATACTGTAAATAACTCATTTTATATTGAATTTTGTATTATTTAACACGAACCAAACTCAAAAATTTGACACTTGTTTGACAACTTTGACAATATATTTATCATAACACTTGTAACAGAACACAAAGAATTAACACTATAAGGGACCAATTGGAACCGATGAAGATGTATGTGTTGTGACGTCACATTCTGTTTTAGATCACGCGACCTTTTCAAAATATTATCCAAATTTCAAAAATTAATTGTAAAATATCTAATGGATATTTGGTGATATTTTCAAATTTGAGGCTATTTAAATAATGATATCTTTTTAAATTTAATACTTAGAAGGCATATAAAAATTCTTGCAACAGCCCTACACTGTAAAGTTTTAACGTAGCTGCAACTACCTTTATGGGTTGAAACTATATGCAACCCCAAGGTAGAACAATCCTTCCTTTTTAAAAGGTCGATGCACCAATCTCTGTTTAGGGTAGTAAAACCTACCTCACTCCCAGGTAGACACGATACGACCCTTCATATAGTGGGATGCAAATGCCCGCAGTGGTTTATAGAAATACTTTAAAGTGATTTGAAATTTCCGTACCACAAGTTACCAGTAAATGCCTGTAAGGTTGTTAAAAATACTTTATAGTAATTTATATGAACCCCTACATGAGGTCATTGCAAATTCCTTCAAAAGTATATTATTTATTATTGGGATTCAAGAAAAATAATACATTATATATAATAAAAGATTTATTTGCTTAAACAAAATATACATAAATAAAATAAGATAAAGTATATTGTAAGTTACATAATGTTTTATCTTTGAGGTGACTCCTGGTAAATGCCTGCACGATACGAATATGTCAGTATCATTAACGATATCTGTGAACAAAGCAGATTAGAACATCCAGCAATGGGTAATATACCTTGATGATATATTTATTTTATTTATAAATAAAGTATGTATTCAAAAAAAGGTCACGTTCACTGGCTATTGCTCCAATTCTTGCAGGTCCTCGAGGAATATCTTCACTTTCTTTGGATCCTCTTGTAGCAAATAAAACTAAATTAATATTGTTGTGTCTAATAAATATTTGCGAACAAAAGAACGTTTCATTCAAAATATTTGCTAGTTTTTCAATGTTTATTTTCTTGTAATTAAATAATAATATTATTTTATTAACAGGAAAATAATCATATTAAATGATAATTCAACAAAAATAAAATTAACATTTGGTATAGGTATGTACCGCGAAATATAGTTATATTATCTTTGAAAGTATGTAAATAAAAAGAAAATGAAACAAAATAAAGAAAATTACCTTTAAAGTTCTAATTTTGATACGTCGAACATGGTTGTCAAGATGCGCGTTTCTTTACAATCGGCACATCTTCATTTTTTGTAGAAAATACGGTGATAACAAATCTACATGTATGTTATTTCGTACCGCACTAAACCAAGAAGGAGCTAAAAAATAGAAGGTTATTAGTTTTTATAATTAAAAATACAACATAATGTATTTTACCTGAGTTTTAAGTATGCTCATTGCGACTGTCGACAAGAGAATAACAAATGACAGAATGACACATAAATTTCTCACCCCTCTGTGTTCTCCTTCCCATCCCTAGAAATGCAGTACCGTTATGCTGGCCTTCGGAAAAACCCGTAGTGCCTTTAGTTGCTAGCTGGACTAACAAACAATTTCTAAGATATGCGAAAGCTTATCCGATCACTTTTCATTTCCGAAATCTTACAAATAACTAATATCGTTTTGCATTTCTTTATATTACAACTATATAAGTCTACACATCGTCAGTTATGTTTCATTGAATATTTTAGTTTTTCATATAATTTTATGAACACGGGTAAATAATGCTTTAAATCAATTGTAATCTGTTATGTTTTGCATTTCACCCATTTATTTATCTATCTTGTAATATGCTATGCATGTTCAATAGTTTGTTTCAAATCACTTTCTAGTAAGTAACGTAGAAAACGATGTATGTATGCACGGAATTATAAAAAATATAATAAGATTAATAAACAAATTTAATTTGTATTACAATATAGGTTCACTAAGTTTGCAAATTTCAGTAAAACTGAATATTTTATATTATTTCTGCCGTCATTTTCATATTATTATTTGGAATTTCACATGTACGACATTGTTACGTGCTAATTAATGTCAAGTCCATATTTTTTATGATAGGAACTGTACCTGAAATTGAAAGTAGAATATTCAGCTCGAATCAACCCTAAAGGTCTAAACATGTTACAAAGGTAGTAGCACCTACCTAATATACCTACAGTGCAACACAGATGCCTGTAAGCGAATTGTATCTGCCCTACCAAAATTTCCTACCTTTTTCTTACCATGTTTCGACCTTCCTACCCTAAATCTACTTTAAGGAAGATTCAACAACTCAATTGGAGATTCATCTTCCCTGTTTCTACCCCAAAACTTTACAGTGTATTGTATTACTTGTGTGTACATTGTATAATATGTATTTAAAGTATAATAGTCAAACATTCAAGTTATAATGCGATAACTAAGTTATTGTTATTCATTTTATGTTATGCTTTTCGTATAAAATTTACTAATATTTGTTTTTTGTTTGTAGGTTCCAAAGACAACCAAGTCAACAATAAAGGTACGAAACTTTAATTTTTTTAAACAATAATAATCTCAATGAGTATTTTAACTTCTCTCTTTGATTGTTTTAAAATTTTAAATTATACACGTATTAAAATACCGGGTAATGGCGGATACGGGTGAACATAGGAATTTAACAAGGAATTTTAATTTGATTTTCTGCACTTCTGTTCATTTTATGGCAAAAACTATAGGGAAAAGTTATTCAGAATTAAAAGTCACGTATAAAACATTTTTTATTGCATTTTGCAGCTTTTACAACTTCGTCGTACTTAAATTTCTTCGTCCATAGTTTTTTTTTAATTTGTGTATAAATAACACTTAGGCGGAGCCAGGTCTGGACTGTATGGAGCGTGTTTTAAAAAAGTTTTTATCATGCAAAACCAACACTCATTTGCTTCAATTTCTTCTTTTTTTTTCTTTATAACTTTAATTAATTGTTTTCGCAGAGCAGTGTTGTCTAGTTATTAGATTATGTAATACTTTTCCAAAAATTATGGACGCGAAACACGAAATCTACAAATATACAAAATGATTTCCTACAAAATATATAATACACTACCGTTCCGAGGTTTTTGAAATGACACATACAAACATATATCATTCTTATTAATTACCTGCAAAATCAGTAAATGCAACAATGATTTTACTACCTTTTGTTAAGAAAACGTGTCATTTAAAAGAGCCGTATAATATGCTTCGTAAATTTGAATAATAGGAAATATTTCAAATATTATTAACAACTTAAATTTTACATGCCACAATCCAACATGAGAAACAAAAGTTGGTTAACATTCCAAGATGTAATACAAATAATTACAACAATAGTCCTTTCATTAAAGAAGTATATAACATAGCAGCTATTTGCTTTTCTTTGTCGATTTATGATTTATGTTATTATAAATATTAAAGAACATTACATCCTCCTTTTGTTAATTTGCATTCTTTATTAATTCTTCTACAGATTTAGACAAATGAAATAAACATTGGCAACCCTCAAGTACCTATCACATTTTACTGTATATATAATAATATAATATATTAATATCTTTGACATTTTATGTGACGAGATTTGTACAGCTATACGCGAAAAAATCATTGAAATCAGAAAAAAATCTATATCTAATGGACTGAAAAATAGGTACAGGTTACCATTTAAAAAAATATAATTTTGTTCTACTATTTGAGAACCACAGATTGTATTTTTAGTTTTTAATTACTGATACTGATAAAGCACTGGTTGTTTTAAAGGAAACAGCCTGTATATGAAATATTAAAATATATTAAATAAAAATTTATACCTTAAAAAGTGTGTGCACCTCGGCAAAAAAGTTGTTCACTTTTAGAACCTTGATACACAAATAATTATTACTTTATGTAATATTTTATAAGAAATGTTAAAATAAAATGGAATTGGCAAGAGGTATTGTGCTGGCCACTATAGATTTTATTAAAATATGCTAGCAACTAAGGTTTTAATTAATTATTGAAATAATCAAATTTCAGATTCTCAGAATGTTACATGTGGAGTACCTCAAGTCTCTATACGTGGCCCTATATTGTTATATTATATATATATATATATATATATATATATATATATATATATATATATATATATATACAGGGTGTAAATGAAATAAGTGCATTAAATTTAACCAGTAATGTAACTCGACGAGAGCAACAATATTTCTTAATAACTTTTTTTGCTAAGTCTTTTAGATGTTGAGTTAAAATTCTTTAAAGATTTACTGCTTATTTCGGCGCGCGCCCATGGAGAACAAATGGCTGCTGTCGTAATCAAGTGAGATGCAAACAGCTCAAAAATTGTCGGTTATCCGTTGCACTTGCAGTCACAGTAATTAATAAACGAATCAACGGAAATAACATTTATTATTTATTAATTCGTAATAGTGCAATTTTTAAAATAAAGAAATATAATTTTGGATAACAAAATTATACAGTTGTGTATTAAACCAGGCTTTTAATAACCTATGAATAGTGGAAGACAAGGAGGGGCGAGGTAACGAGAGGAAGATCAAAAGCATAGTTATTAGGTTATGAGATGATTATTTATCGTCGATAAATCATAATAGTTTAAATACGTTATTCAAAAAATGTAAGTACAAACTTTTGTCCATTTAAAAGAGGTACTTGAGTACCTATAATTAGTCGTCCATTTATTGTTCCCGCTCAAATATGTTTTAATGAAAATTTTTACAGTATTTTCGTCTGTCGAGATGTGTATTGTGCATAATAAATACACCTTCCCAAGTAAATTCAGTCTCATTAATGAACATTATGAGCCATTCCCAAAATTGAAGTCTGTTATGTGCTGAAAACATAGAACTTTTTGCACATGTTATGGATATAACTGTTGCTTTTTCAAAAATTGTCATATGTGACACACCGTATTGTGATGTGATAAAGATGTACAAGATTAACAAATGTGCGAATATTAAGAACAGAATGATTTGGTGATGATTTGGAAACGCTCCGTGTAAATGCGTTGGCAACTCTATGACACTGTCTTTATGTCAACCGTGATGTCACGTAAAATATAGTACAGATACGAGTAAAAAAATAAATAAATAAACCATAGGAAAGTAATTACAATGTCTGTGTACTCGCATTTTGACAGAATTTTACCTTATTAACAAGTTTATTACTAATGTCAAAATTTAATTGCAACAATTGACATGACTGTCAATTGCTAAAATAAAATTTTTCATAGCTATTGTTACTGCATTCAATTATCACAAAAATATTTGGAACGACTCGTCAATTTACGGGGTGGTAAAAATGCTAAAAAAATATGCGATTTCAAGAAAAAATTATTAAGAAATATTGTTGCTCTCGCCGAGTTATATCACTGGTTAAATTTAATGCACTTATTTCATTTACACCCTGTATATATATATATATATATATATATATATATATATATATATATATATATATATATATATATACATATATGTAACTATTTTATTATTGGATGCTAATGAAATATCAAAAATAGCCACAAGTTTGTCGTCTTGGTATGCTTCTTTAAATTTATCGTTAAATATTAGTAAATCTTCTGTCATGAGCTTCTCAAGCAGAAAGAAAGATGAACAAATGTCAATTTTCTGTAATGGTCAACCGTTACCTCAAGTATCAAGTACTAAAGTGTTGGGCCTTAATATCCATGAAAATTTAGTATGAGATCTGCATATTGATATCATGTGTAATACTCTTGCCTCCTTATGTAACCTTATTAAGAGACTAAGGCTACTTTTTGATGTATTTACTGTAAAAACTTTTTATTATGGTAAATTTCATTCCATAGTAACTTACGGTATGGAGGTGTTCTCCTATGGCAAAACGCATTTTTAAACTACAAAAAACTGCAGTACGTATATCAACTTGACAGACGAGCATATTGCAAAGATATTTTTAAAAATGAAAATATTATAAACATCCCTTGCCTTTATACTTATCCTGTTATCTTATATATTTACAATAACAAAAATAATTTCTCGATACATAGTGATATACACAATCATGTTGCGGTAAAACAAACTTTACCGTTTCTAATATAAAATTAAACAAAACAAGAAATAATCCCAATTACTTCGGATTAAAATTTTGCAATCATCTGCCGCAAAAATTAAAAGATATTAAATTGAAATTACAGTTTAAGCAAGGTTTAAAAACCTATCTTCTTAATAAATGTTACTATAACATAGACGAGTTTGTTAATGATAAGGCTTTTTAATAAGTAGGTACATGTTTTTCTAAATATTGTAATTTTTATGTAATATATGACTTTTCGTATGCCACGTATTTATTTTGGTCTCTGGAATAAATATTATTATTATTATTATTTTTATTATTATTATCCAATTCTGTAATAAAGACAAATTAAAATTAAGCACTGATAAAAAAAATGTATTCCTATTCTTTTATTCAAGTATCGATAAATCGATAGATGATACATTCTTTCTGACAAGAACCTGATATGTCCAACATTCTTTGTAAAACAGTCGTGACCCTGCAATAAACCATTCCTGAAAATATATCAGTGAACATTGAAAGATTTTATTCTGGGTTTTCGAATTCTACCACACGTTTCTATTTCATTTCCATAAATTTGGAAATCTGAATAAAACTGAGGGAATTGTTTTTTTGTGTTTAGTGAAAATTACAAGGGAAAAATTTACATACTGAGACATTTAAATTTCATTCATGTAAAAAAGAAAATGAATTGGAATATTTCAATTGAACCAGATTTGGTGATTTAAATAAAATTATAATCGGTGATTACTATTTGCACATTTATAATAAATTAAAAAGAAGAAAATTTGCGATTTATATATATATATATATATATATATATATATATATATATATATATATATATATATATATATATATTTAATAATACATTTTACAAAATAAAATAAAAAAACATAGAAATATAAGGCAGGCAGGATTTGAACTTGTGAATAATTATGAAGGTGTCCCGCTCTAATCAATTCAGCTACGGAATACGTTTCCATGGTTACTGTTTTTAATAAATTCTAAATAATAACTGTCAAATTACATTATACTTTTGCAAATATTTCACTAATAAGCCATTAAATTAGGAGTACTTAGATACTCTGCCTAATTAAATAATCTTTTTAACCATATTAAAAACTCCCACTATAGTCTTGTGGGACAGATGATATTTGAAAAAAACTGTTTTCCCATGTTAAATGCCTATGTCACGGTTTTCGGTGTTCACACTGTATATATACCTTGTTATAATTGAAACATGTGTGTTAATTTCTGTTAAAATTTGTGTCAATTGTATAGTCTCTATCTAAAAATATTTTTTATCACAGATATACTCCGGTTAGTTAACTTAGTTCAAAATTTGGTTGGTGAAATGTGAAGTTATACCTTGTTCCATTAAAGCCATTCAGTATTGCAGAGCATAGGGAATAGTTTTGACCTCTCTGATTGGCTGAAATTGGAGACAAGATACAAGTTTACCCAATGTAATTTCGGCTACTTCAAGTTTGCGCTGTTGCCAGCTGCTTCTACTGAATGGCTTAAATGGAACAACGTATAATTTATTCCTATGCTCTGTTCCATTTAAGTCATTCAGTAGATAGCACTGACAACAGCGCAAATCTGAAGTAGACGAAATTACATTGGGTGAACATGTCTCTTGTCTCTAATTTCAGCCAATCAGAGAGGTCAAAACTATTCCCTATGCTCCGCAATACTGAATGGCTTAAATGGGACAAGGTATAAATATAAATTTATTCCTTAGTTAGCTAACCTGTTATTTATCCTTACTTTAATGAAAACGGCCTTAATAGTTAAATTGCAACCATATTGTAAAAATACCTTGTCATACTGTATTTTACTGTAAGACAATATATACTTCTTTCTTTTACTTTTTACAACATATCAATGTCCAATATAAAATTTATTGAACGTATGGCGGTTGCAATTAAATTTTTCGCAATTTTGAATGCTAGTAAGTAATTTATATTTATTTTTACAGATGAAATTAACTGTTTATGTTTGAGTACCAGCGTCTAAAATTGCAATTATCCATTTACTACTTGCATTTAATATTATTCTATAAAAGGAAAGTATTTACCCAACGGTAAAAATAAAAAAATGCACTGCAACTGTTTTTTATAATTGCTTATACTGCTTATAGCATGTAGGTAAATATATGTGTAAATGTATGGTTGACGCTTTATTGACCCGTATTGACATCAAAAGTTTGTAATCCGTAAAATGAAAATGTCGTATTCATATAATCCAATTATGATTTAAAAGTAAGCTGTTACTAATAACATACACATTGCATTTATTCAAATTACTGTTAATAAGATAAGTATGTAAAAACAGACAAAATATTAATGAGAACATTTTAGTTTATTTTTTATCCTCTTTACTAATTATGTCATTATTGTTTTCTTTTCAAAATAAATTTTGAGAAAACAGTAAATGCTTTCAGGAGCCATTTAAACAATGAACAAGGTTTGTTGTAGGTGTAGGCAGTGTCTCTGAACATTGTTCTTTGACTGATCGAAAAGCAAGTGTAGTTTGAAATTTTTTCTTCAGGAAAAACAATAGTATTTTATGTACCAAGGGCGTTACGATGATGATAATGCCAGAAGGACGACGAGGATAGATGTCGTCCGATGGGCATTATCATCTAGTAACGCTCGTGGTCAGAGGCGTAAAGTTTTTATTTTGGCTGTGGGTGCACTATTTTTATTTTAAATATGGGTACCTGTATGTTTTTATAAAAGCAAATAATACAATAAAAATAACATACTTATTTTATTATACATATATTAAATTATGTGTACATTTAACATAAATAAAAATCTGATGTGGACACCACACGACTTCCTTGTACACAAGACCAATATGAAGTATAGACCCAAGTATATAATTGCACATATTTGACGTAATTTGACATTAGCATCTATTTATTATTTTTTTGTTATTTTTTGTCCTAATCCATAGCAAGCTTCATTACAAAAACCAAAAATTATATAAGTTTTAAATATACATATCTCGCTTATACAAAGGGCTAATTTAATAATACTTGATGTGCTAGACACAGAATTTAATTCCATAAAATTTTTATTTGAAGCATTTATTTCTAAAATCAAAATGAAACCATTTTATTGAAGAAAAACTGTTAACACCTTCAGGTAATATGCCACTTCCGGTTAGCCTGTTTTAACTAAAATCCACTAAGTTATTCCAATTGACATAAAAGTCTTATATACCAAATTTGAAAAGTGTTAGATTATATTTTAAAATAGTTTTTCATTAAAATTTATTATAGGCTTCAAATAAAGTACCATTTCTAGAAATTATGTAATGACCAAAAAGGGAGGTGCACAACTAGATGTTATAGCTGTCCTAAATACAAAATTTCAACTTTCTACGGCTTACCGTTTTCGAGTTATGCGAGATACATACGCACGTACGTACGTACAGACGTCACGACGAAATTAGTCAAAATGGATTCAGGGATGGTCAAAATGGATATTTCCGTTGAAATCTGAAAACCGAAATTTTTCGCGATTACAATACTTCCTTTACTTCGTACAAGGAAGTAAAAATAATTTTGCTTATAATGACAGAAGGCTTTGTTCGGTTTGAATGAAACTTGGGTGTCACGACAATGATACATTCAATGGTAAACTTTTCTGTCTCTGCGTAAGTTGTGATATCTGTAACGATTTAGGCAGAAAAAAATTAAATATGAGAGACAGTGCATAGTGCAATTTTTAAAATAAATTTCGTCTAGCAATCTATTCAAATGTACCTAAAGCAACTAATTTTTTTATGACAGTAACAATTGTTTATAGGTTGCCAATAATTTTCTTCGCAATATCCTATAATTATTAACATATCTGTTTGTTCTGTTTAATAGTAGTATTTTACTGTCATTATTATAACACGATTAAATAATGTCAGCTTACTCTTAAACAACTTAAAAAGATTGACAACTCATTTTTACTTTCTGTGGGTGCATGTGCGTCCGTGCACCCACGTAGTTTACGCCCCTGCTCGTGGTGCATACAAGATTTTATGTCTCACTGGAATATGTGAAATAAGTTTTCATTTATAAAAATTTTGATTACAACAATGCTTAAGCTTTGGCGTTGCTAAGGATGTTGTTTAATTGTTTTGTTTATTATCAACATTTATTTATTTTTAAAACATCAACGTTCTCTATCGTTGGAGATGATGGAATGGATGAATTTGATGTTTCGGAAGATATTTTATCGAAACGGTGTAAAGAAATATTTTGAATGTTTCTGCATACTTTGAGGAAGAGAAACACATAAATGTTCCCCTAATTATTCCATTCTCGTCTATTGAAGATGTATTATATTTTGAGGTTCGTTTTCACATGACAGATCCCAGTTCTTTATTTCTTCTTATGCACTTATTTCTGAATATGATTACATTTTAGAGAGTTTGTACTGGTTTGGATGTGACGGAAAATAATATCAAAAATGTATCAAATATGGATAAAAATCGTCCCCAAAAAATTAGTGATCCGTCAACTGTCAAAAATCATTACTTATTATTTACATGTGTGGTGAAAGTAAATTGCTTCTTAGGGCACTTTTTATAATCACTTTTTATAATCATTATTATAATTAAATTAAAAAAGATTTCTGTGTTGCGCTTTCAAAGCTGTTTTCGTATTATATTATTTGTTGTAATCAATCATTATTATTGTAATGAATTATAATTAAAAAGAAAATTTTCATTATATACCGTTCATATTATTTCTAATTTAAAGTCCATAAAGGATGATCGGATTATAATAAGGGCATAATGAACTATTATGCCCTCATATAATGCCCCGGTTGTTATAGATATGCTTATATACACCGTATCCTAGCAATAAACAGCTGATAATACTTTAGTGAGACATAAATAAATAATAACAAGACGATAGCATAAAAGTAAACAAGGTAATATATACTCGGTAATATATTACAAAATATTTAATATAGGAAACCATGCTCGACTAAGATCTAAACCGTCACATTGATTGAGATTATTAATCTTGATTTTAAAAATCGTTATGGCTTCTCTAATTAACCTGTTGTTGAGGTGTGTAGGTATGTAATTGTTTAGAATTAAATTCATAGTATATTTGTGTAAACTTTATATTAATTACAATGAAAAATAGTTTTTATTATATGCATCTATATTTATTTGTCACAAATATTATTTGTGGCAAAATGATATTTCCGTTGAGTGAACAATGTTCTATTTGTCAAATGACGATTTTAAGTAAAGTGACTTGTATGGACTTGTTCATTTGTTGTACGTTGCATCTTGTCCGTGTGCTAAAAAGTAGTAAATATGGATGACGAAACAGTGAAGAATATACTACTTGAGTGGAGTTTTGGATATTTGCTTTGCATTCAGTGTATCTTTTATACCAAGGCACATGCATCGGTACATATACATTGTGTATTTATACTTTTATAATTTTTTATTATATGTACATTAATATATGTACTTAAGGATGAAATTTGTTAATAAAAATATGGCTTACGAATAAATTAAATATACTGGTCTTTATTTAATTGTTTTCCTTCAATTTTAATCTATTTAGAGTGGACAGGTTACGAGAGATAGGTATATAAACTTGGTTCAAATAAATTATATATCCAATAGTAATGAAATAAATTTAGCGCAATCAAAATAATTTTTAACGTAAATAAATGCATAGTTCTCATGAAATAGAAGATATAATTGATCTCAGTATATATTTATTTGAGACAAATAAATGCTTCAAATAAAGAATTACATTGCTTCAATTATAGATATTTTTGGATCTATTCAAGCTTAAGGTTTATTTGTAACAAATAAATTTACAGTTCACGTAATTATATCTTTTTCTCAATGTAAGAAAATGAATATGTACAAATATATTATATATACCTACCTATTTATATATAAATTAATATAAATTTAATACCATAATAAGGTCAACAACTATTTCAAATATACGAATCGTTACAATTTGGTACATGAATTTGATACAATTTTAATTTTGTCCGAAACTTAAATATTAGGTTCCCATATTTGTCCAATTTAACTTTTGAACATGATTCTTCAAAATTTAAATTAAAACATACAAGTAGCTTATAAAAATTAACGTTAATTAATGTGTACCCTGAGTTTGCATATACGTTTTGAAATTTCTTCAAATCGCGCCGGTTCCTAAAATTATTTTTAGCAGAAAAACCAGTTTCGCACATAGATAGGTTGTAGTAAAAGGTAATAATATTTTAAATTTTTTATTTCCCCAGATTGGTTTTTCTTATTTTAATCAAAATGAACTCAATGCTTCGGTAGGGTTGTTAGCAGTATTTAGTAATAAAAATTATAAAATTCTGAATAGTTTACGCGACCCACTCAAACCCCTTCGGGACCCAAATCTGGGTCGCGACCCATAGGTTAGGAAACGCTGAATAGAGAAAACGAAATTGTCATGTTCTTTCGACGAATTCTACCAATCGTGTCCGTGACATTTTTGAACATAAACTAAAAGGTTGTATTGCATTATGAGTTCTGACAGATTTTTTAAGAATTGTATATTTTCAATAATAAACATATTCGGTAAAAAATAACAATTTTAAATTTTGTTTTGAAATGTGTTTACATTGTTTTTGCTTTAATACATACATGAATAGATATGTAAATTAAACGACTTTTGTACTTTTCCTCTACACGCTTATAACAAAAAACACTTAAGGTACATTCTCAAATAAAAATTAGAATTATGTTTACACTTTATGGTTAAGTTCCATAACATTAAATCACTGTAATCATAAGTAGATAATCATTCACATTGTCTTGTTTATTGTCTAATGATGACAAACAAAAAGATAAATATAACCTTAACCGAATTTTTTCACATAACTATTCTTTAAATGTTTTTAATTTCCATTCGGCATTAAAGTTACTACTTCGACTATCATTTGTCGCATACCAAGAAGATCACGTTATTTTCTATAAGGTGAGTTACCATTACCAATCTTCCTTCGCCACATTTCATTTCATAATTTTTCATTTATATTCATAACACATTTATCGTCTCATTTACAATTATTATTATTTTTTGCATATTTATAGGCAACTTATGAATGAATGTGAAAGCAAAAGTATGTAGGCATTATTGAGTGCCCATTAAATGCAAATTTCTTAAATGTTACAAGAATATAAAAATATAATTTCTCAATCATCTTGTTGACAACAATGAAAAAATATAATAAGATGGATGGCATTAATATAATATGTTAGAAATATGTATTTTATCTACACCTGTTTAATAATATATTGATTATGTACGTAACCATGGATACATAATACCGTTCATTAACCACGCCCCGTGGATTATGACTCATAATCCACGGGGCGAGGTTACATAAGACACGGAACTGTCAAATTTATTGTTGAGGATTCACAATCATCTTCATTTGGCGGTTATGCGCATGCAGATACTCGCAAAACCGTTTCTGGACATGTGATAGACAAGATTTTTTGTGCCAACTTTTCTGTTTATTATTATTTATTACTCAAATTCTAAATTCTAGGGAAATTTTCTTTGTTGGTAACATCAGAATATTTTAATTTCAAATTAATGGACATAATTCCTTTCTTTATACGTTTCACGGCATTTCATTCCTATATCATAACCTGAAAAATCAACATAATTTTATTTGGATTTGTTACTGCAAATTTAATTATAATTACTTACAATGGACCTTTCCAATTTAAGGGCTATCTCTTTCTATCGCTGCAAATAGTAAGAAAATGGCGCGAACAACTGCCAGTTGGGCTGTCAAACGAAACGTCAAAAATATTGCAATCATTAAAATACCTGTATTCTCAGTGAAAATTTGCATCGTTAGACATATTACCTTCAATAAAAGCTTTTGTAACTTATTTCGATAAAATTTTTTAAAGCTATCTTACATTTTACGTCTAATTTTTTTAGAATCAAACGTCATAGATCTCAGTTGTTCTTACTATGCGCAGATCCCCATTGCGCATATCTTCTATCTCTTTAAATTGGAAAGGTCCATTATGTTCAAAACCTATAAATATTCTATTTTCTTGTATTAAAAATACTCAACTATAGATTTTTTATAATATTTTTACGACAGTGACTGACTCGTTTCATTTCACTTTGCAGTAATCTGACAGTTCCTGAACGATTTTGATGCTTAAAAGTTGACGGAAGCGCGAAAAAATACTTTTATACCGAAGAAAGTTAAAATTAAATTAAAAATAATTACAAATAAGAAAGTTATTTAGAGTGGATCATTTTTCGGTATAATATGATTACAATTGCAGGTGTAGATGAAATATCGTATTCTACTCGCGTATAATGGCTCTTATTCACTCGGATGAATTACCACACTCGCCTACGGCTCGTGTTTTAAAATCATCCTCGTGAATAATAGCCATCATAATACGCTCGTTGAATAATATACTATTGTTTGGTAATATTTCTACGAGGGTCATTCTAAAATTAAAGATATAGGCTACCAAAATTCCAAACAAGAGTGTGTAAGTATGGTATGACTAGCGAATGAAAGTTGACGTTTAAATTATTTTATGTCTCACTAAAGTATTATGAACTATTTATTAGGATACGGTGTATATAAACATATCTATAACAACCGGGCCATAATGGAAGGGCATAATATTTCATTACGTCCTCATTATAATCCGAACATCGTTTATGGACTTTAAATTAAAAATAATATGAACGGTATATAATGAATTTATTTTCTTTTTAATTATAATTCATTACAATAATAATGATTGATTACAACAATTAATACATTAATTGATTACAACAATTAATATAAGAAAACAGCTTTGAAAGCACAACACAGAAATCAATTTTAATTTAATTATAATACTTAAAATTGATTATCAATAAAACTTAAAAAGCCATTTACTGACTGTAATGTTTCGCATTCATTTTTGACAGATGACGGATCACAATTTTTTTTGGGGACCATATTTATCCACGTTTGAATTCATTTTTGATATTATTTACCGTCACATGTGACACATCCAAAGCCGTACAAGCTCTCTAAAATGTAATAATATTCACAAATAAGTGCATAAGAAATAAAGAACTGAGATCTGTTATGTGATAACGAACCTCAAAATATAATACTTACATCTTCTACAGACGAGAATGGAATAATTAGGAGATCATTTATACGTTTGTCTTCCTCAAAGTATACAGAAACATTCAAAATAAATTCTTTACACCGTTTCGACAAAATATTTTCCGAAACATCAAATTCACCCGTTCCACCATCTCCAACGATTTAAAACAATGGTGTTTTAAAAATAAATAAATGTTGATAATAAACAAAACATTTAAACAACATCCTTAGCAACGTCAAAGCTTACACATTATTGTAATCAAAATTATTATAAATGAAAACTTATTTCACATAATCTAGTGAGACATAAAATCTTGTATGCACCACGAGCGTTACTAGATGATAATGCCCATCGGGCGACATCTATCCGTCATAGTAACGCCCTTGGTACATAAAATACTATTATAGATGTGGTTTCTTTTGAAACCCTAGAGAAGAATAGAATTGTATGAAATATTCAGGTATGAAATTTTTGCATGAACCCATTTAAATACTAGACTAGGAAAGCACAGAAATACAGTCCTATGTCGGGCTGAAAATAGATAGCCAACTAGGGTAACTGAATATCAAAACAGGGGTGCGTTTAATATATTTTAAACCTTTTTCGTTTATGTTCATTATAACAAAATATTTTGATCTTTAAACAATTTAGTTTGGCAATTCTATGAAATAGGATTATTTTTAATTTCCTCCAACAGTAATTCCGAATCGAGGGTTGCTTACACCTAAGACGAACGAACTAGAATTTGCGGTATTAAATTTTTTAAATACATCCCTGAATCTTGTTGCTAAGATCATTTTAAATGCCTCCTGGTATAGAGTACAATTCTAATCTTTTGTAACGGAATATATAAGGGTCAGTTTCCTTTCAAATCAAATATAGGGACATGTTTTCAAAAGAAACTACATCTATTAAATAATCTAAACGTCAACTTTCATTCGCTGGTCATACTATATATCTCATCTATTTTTCTATATAGTCCCCATTAATTTTATTCACTTCTGTAGACGTGGCACAAGATTTTTGATGCTATTGTCGAACAAGGTTGCTCCCTGCTTCCTTATCCAACGTTCCACATCTTCTTTTACCTTATCTTCGTCTTTAATTTTGTTTTGATTGATTCTTACGTAAATTAAGTAAGAGATGAAAATCAGACGGTACGATACCATCCAAAATTGCTCAGTAAAAGCTTTGATGATTCGCGTTGTTTGAGGCTATGAGGACATGTGTTATTGCGAAACAGACACACGCCGCGTGTCAGCATTCCCTGCCTTCGGTTTTGAATCGTACTTCAACGTTTCTTCAGGTTTTTGACAGATTGCCCGGTCCTGCTGAAACCACGTCTCGTTTAAATCCAAACCGACCAGTGCAAGCTACAAAAACTCCGTTTTCATATTGCGATAATCGTTCACCATTCACTGTCACTGCATTGCCGGCGTCGTTCTCGAAGAAGTATGGCCCATTCACTCCACCAGCCCAAAATTTGCACCAAACGGTGACCAGTTGTAGATGCATTGCTTTCTCGTGAACTTATGAACAACATGTGGATTCTCTGGTTAGTGATACACGACGAGGCGGGAGTAGGTACTCTCGAAAGCGAGATTGCAGTTTAAAATTCGAGGCGAGATCGATATAACAACTGCGAGAAACGAAATATCTCGCAAGATTCTCGCAATAAAAAGTATTTGTAACTTTATAGCTTTGATTCATAAATTCATTGAAAAATGCACCGAACAAGGAGTGGAAGCGCTTATTTTTACAGCAAAACTGGTGACATTCTCGCGCGAGAACGAGACGAGACTCAAAAAAATGTGCGAGAAAGAGAGCGAAACGAGATCGATATTTTATAATACTCGTCTTGTCTCGTCTCGCGTGTATCACTATCTCTGGTCGCTAAATCCGTTTTTTGTGTGTTCACGTACCCATTTAAGTGGAAGTGTGCCTCATCGCTAAAGACAATTTTTCTAACAAAATCAGCGTCCATTCCTTGATTTTCCAACACCCACTTGACGAAGGTACGGTGTTGCGCATGATCACTTGGCTTAAGTTCGTGAGTCAATTGAACTTTATAAGGATGCAGATGAAGAAGTTTTCACTATTGAAATCCGATGTTTGTTCGTGTACCGTTCCATGACTGATAATCGCGATGCGTCTTGCTGATAGTTGTCAAATATTTTGTCCATCATTCTTGATTAAAAGAAAATGCCGGTAAATTCAAATTTTGCGCTCATTTTGAAACACCCTTAGACATACAGTTCTTCTTCATGATCATTTTCAATTACAGTCCGTTCGCCGAAACGAGAAAATGAGGAACTAATTCTAAAACAAAAACAAGTCATTCTATTGATCAAAATATCTGATGTGGCCAGCACATTACCTTCCATCAGTTATATCGAGGCATTTACGAAAATTCTACCGGTGAACTGTTACCGGTAAACAACTTTTTATCAGGTTATAGCTACCGGAATCGATATTTTAAGAACGCAAGTGGTAAACAGGGTAGATCCATAACCTATAAAAAAAAATTGAAACAGGTTAGAAATTTGATGTAGTTAATAAACTGAGCAGAGTCCTACTTTGAACACATTTCCACTTTTAACGCGCACGCTTCGCTATGTATCACTACCTTTTTTTGAAATTAGATTCTTCTTGAATTCGGTAGATGGATCTGGTAGATATTGTATAATTTTCGAACACGGTAACTTTTTACCACTCGTGTTTTCGAACACAGTCGGTAAATGCGATATCTACCGGTAGAATTTTTGTAAATGCCTATGTATTTTCTATAAAATCCATACAGAAAGTTCATTGCTAAAGTTTCTAAATTATAAGCAAAATCGAATCAGCTCTTCATATGGATGTAACGAAGAGGAATATGAAAGAATTATAATTTTTGGAATTGTAGTATTAGAGTCATCGTAAAAATAGTAAAATCGTATTCTAGGGACCTTAAAACGTGCTTATTCATTAAAAAACAATATCTTCCTTACCTTAAGGTGACGGAAGATAAAAAGAATAGTTTTGGAGCCGAACCAATAGAATGACTTATTTGTGTTCAAGAATTAGTTCCACATTCTTCTGTTTCAGCGAACGGACTATAGGCGAATGCCTGGTAATTTCCACAGTTCTTTATTGAGTGGGCGTCTTGAAGGTCTTTTTCTCCTGCTGGTTGTCCTATTCTCTTCTTCTAACAGGTGTCCAAATTTAATCTTCCGATTTATAAAAATCTGATGTGGCCAACACAATACCTTCCGCCATTTACAACTAGGGATTCACCAAGCCAAGCTACTTGGCTTGAAATAAAAAAGCTTGGCTTGGGTTGAAACTTCAAGCTTTTTTTAATGTTAGGCTTGGCTTGGCTTGGGCTTGATGAACACAGAGCTTGGCTTGGCTTGAAAACTTCAAGCTTTAAATATTTTAGGCTTGGCTTGATTTTCAAGCTTTATCAAGCTTTTTCAAGCCTTTTCAAGCTATTTCAAGCTTTTTCAAGCTTTCAAGCTTTATAAATGCTCATGCGCACAGTAGGTATATAGGTCTTGAATACCATTAGTAGTTGTTCGGTATCAAGATTTTAATATAAATATTCGATGTGAATTAAAATAAATATATCGATAAACCGATAAATCCGATATATCGATGTATTGGAATATTGATGTATCAATATATCGATATGTTATGTCGATGTTTCATTGTATAAATCACGTTTTGTTTTACATAAATTTATTGTGGTACAATTGAAAAATATCTTCTTATGCGTAAAGATAAACAAAACGATACAATAAAATTTATGAAACTTACACGCAGTGTTTTTTCTTTGTAATTATTAAAATATAAAAATATTGAAATGTATATTTTATTCATTTATTTTATTTTTAAGAGTAAACAATCAACATAAATTTATTATCTTTTATTATTATTATATTTACCCTTCAATTTTTATGTCTTTTATTATTTTCGTTGACTGCATCTATTCAAGTAAGCATATGCAGTTGGACTTTATTTATTTTAATAAGTAAAATGAATAGGACTTAAGTTCATTTTTACTCGAAATGACCTCCCAACAAACTGTACTATACAGTTCAAATTCATCCTGTATAAATAAAAAAAAAAACTCAAGACTCCAAACACGCAACAGCAGTGTTCAAATAAATACACAAATATATTTTGGAATGTACAATGGAAAGAAAATAACCTGAGACTTTTATACCTACTTCAAATACATCTGGAAATCATAAAACCCTATAGACGGAAATTTCCCCGAAATTTTGTTTGTTCGTGACATAAATACCTACTCGCCTTTTCTTATGAAATTTCTACTGATTTTTGAGTACTAAGTTAAATACATAAATATAATTACAGTAATCATGTGCAAATTCAAATAATACACAAGGAAATACCCTCAACGATACGAATATGTCGTTATTACCGAAATTTGTGAAACTTTTTCAACATCTTATAAATTTATTTTGTATACTTGATTGTGTGCGCGTTCTACAATGTGCGACTAGTTGGTTCAGATTGAGAAAATAAGTGGTCTTTGCATAATAAGAATGATGAAGGGTATAGTTTCCTATTTACAAAGTTTTGTAGCTTACTGGACTGGCAGGTAATGAAGGCTAGTCCTTTTGGAAACTTCAATTCTTAGAAGTTCGCAAAAATGTGCCGAAGCAATGAGAAAGTAGGTTACCACCATAAAATTACGGATTTGTCGGCCTCGGCAACATTTCTAAAGAAAAGCTTGAAAAAGCTTGTTTTCAACCAAGCTACTTGACAGTCGAAGGCTTGGTTTGGCTTGAAAATTCAAGCTTTTTTAAATGTTAGGCTTGGTTTGGCTTGGGCTTGGTGGAACAGAAGCTTGGCTTGGCTTGAAAAGTCAAGCTTTTTCAAACGGTAGGCTTGGCTTGATTTTTCAAGCTTTTTCAAACCAAGCCAAGCCAAGCTTTCAAGCTTCAAGCCAAGCCCGTGAAACCCTATTTACAACCCGAGTCGCAAAAAAAGATAAAGTTAATCTTTATTTTTGGATTTAAAAAATTACAAACCAAAGTATTTTTCCTTAATATTTCTAAAAAAAAGTTACAGGATGTAATTAACTAATACAATATACTTCTAGCTTTATATCACCTTTGATGTTTATCATATCTCTATCCATATTCCTCCTCTAATCTGCATCAACTCTTTCTTAGGCGTCGCATCCTTCCTGCATCCTACACTCTGTGGTCTCCCGTGCCCGTGAATTCCGCATTCTCTCGCGTGGCTAATGTAGCGGTGTAGGTGTCACTACGGGCGGGTCAGCTAAACGCTCGCTGCTCGGACATCGGCATCGGTGCCGCGTGCTCTCAAATTACCCGCGCGAGCAGCCAGCACCAACCGCCCGAGATCATAATCGTTGTGGTGGCCCCGGGGTATCAACCAAGTGCGTCACTGACTCAGTGGCGGAGGAGAACAGATAGTGATAGAAGACAGGGGTAGAGATAGATTAAGAATATGGAGATTGGGGTTCAAGTTTGGAGACATAAATTTAAATATGATTGAGAGTGAAAATTATATACATCTGGATCAAACAGAAGTTCCCAATGCGTTTGTACCTATAGACCAGAAAAGTGTAACGGTCAAACTTAGGCGCGAAATTCAAACTCAGTTCATAACGCTGAGAACATAATTTCAATCCCCGTGTATTTCTTACCAAGGAAATTTTTGCTCAACTTTAAAGGCCGAAAAATCTCATAAAAGTAAATCTCTTATGCAAAGCATTATATGTAGCATGTATATCGATCCTTTATCTCCAGATTCGTACAATGATATTCACATGAACTCTGCACAGTTTTTAATTATTTAAATAATAATACAACACTACAAAATGCATTGAACGTATGTCCTAGTTTGATCGTGCATGCTTCATCTTCTATTGTGCTGTCCTATTTACTGGTGGGTCAACGACATACGGTATCCTTGCTTGCACCAATCATTTTAATTTCTAATAATTTTCTTACTTTACCTTTTCTACAGGTTTAAACTGTTGCAATCTATTACTGAATAAACAAACTATCGAATTCTTAGCAAGACCTGTTTAATTTCTTTTTCAAAATATCTTTTTTTTGTATGTAAAATTAAACTCCTATATGAAACCTATACTAGGGTATTCAAACTATGAACTCGCGCCAAAGGCAAATTCTAACCTAACTTTTCTGGTCTATTGTAACGTTCTTATTTATTTGGGTGAAGTGTAAATATTAGACAATTATTATTAATTAAAATAAGTGTTTATTAAACTATAATGAAAATGACTTTTACTAATATTAAACAATCTACATACTCAACTGACTCAACAGCATCTGTATATTCAACTGCTCGGACAGAAGTCACACCTTTCACCTCACTATCTGCCTAGTTTTATATAACTCTCTCACTTCCACAGCCCCAGTATCACCGACTGTCCGTATGTTCAACACCACTGCCAAGCATCCACTTCCACTCGCCGTTACTGTCCCCGTATACCTAGCTTCCCAATACTCGTCTACACTACAGAGTATTCACTTCCACAGCTATCCCGGTACACCAATAACTACCCGACTCACCGTTACTGTCCTTGTGCACTATAGCTTCCCAATAATCGTCAACACTACCGAGTATTCACATCTATAGCTATCCCAGTTTACCAATAACTTCCCGAGTACCTACTCGACACAAACTGCATGCGCTTACTTAGATACTGCTGTGCTTCTCACTAACACTTTACTCTCTAACACTCCATGTGAATGTCTCTATGATTCTCCCTATGTAACTAACCAACTAACTAACTCTGGAGCATATAGCTGCGTCCCTTTTATACAGCTCCTATTAACTTCCAGAGAGCTCTAGAATGTTCGACCGCATAATAACTATGAACACAAAAGATTCAAACGACTGGAAGTAATTAAACACGTCGCGATTCGTCTGTTTACGTCGTCCGGCTGTTAGCGCGATTACGTCACCGCTATAAATAGACACTCGCTTACAGCGACGGCGACGGCGGGCGTTCCACGCTACACTGTTCTAGACTAACCGTATATACTTATAATTGACATTACATAAGGTCTGTTCGTTTGTCTTCTCTAAACATACTGAAGTATATTTAGGGAATATTTTTCAATTATTCGCTTAGATTTGAGTAATTGCTCGGAGCGTATACAAACGAACGTAAAGGAGCTTGTCAAAATTTTAGAGTTTAAAGCTGTCAAATAAGTGTTTAGTTTTTTGTTGTTTGGTAAACTTGACTTGATAAACATGGATCTTTTAATAGAAAATGAAATGTCTTTTAATTTCTGTGGCAGTGCCTTCAATATCACAAATTTTACACTTCATGTTTTTATGGACTCCGCCAACCACGTGTATGACATGACAGGGACTAATTTAAATAAACCAAACTCAACAAAACACATCACAGCTGTTAGAATTACCCACAATTCTTGCTTGCTCTTTCTTAATCCTCCTCGCGACTCGAAGTAGAAAAAACATGATCTAAGCAGATACGAGTAATTGCTAGAACAAAATGCAAGTAATTGTGAGAAATGAACGCGGATTTCTGTATGGAGTACAAAGAGTAAAACAAACGAACAGACCTATTGTATGACGATGTGACGAATATAAGGTTCAACTTGCGTCAAATAAAAGCTGCGGCTAGATGTAAATAGCAGAAACAGGGATCGTTCGAAATACGTATTTCTGATTCCAGTCTCATTGCATATGTAACAAAAGTTTTGAGAAAAATTTTACGCTCTAAACAGGTAATAGTTTTTTTTTTAAATTTGCCCGAAAATTTATGGACAAATGTTATATAAACTTGAAATACGCAAATCTATCTTTAAATTAATTGGACAGAAACATAAAAATTTTCACAGCCGTTATAACATCAAAATCACAATTTATTCTTTAATATATCTTCGTTACGACGGTTTAAGTTTGTATTACATCGTTATAACAGTTCCTTTTAACTTTAATATTGATTTGGGGAAGAAAAATAGTCAGCCGGAGTCAAATCAGAAGAATATGGAGGATGATGTAAAAGTGATATTTTTGGAGGACAGAAATTGACGCCCGACAATTGCTATACTTTGTCGATATCCAACTACCCTGTAACTATCTTAATCGTAATATGTCTATTGAAAACAAATTGAACTGCTTCGATGTCGGTGTTTTTGTTTGATGCTGGGCTATCGCTCTTTGGGTGTTCTTTTTTTTCATCTGGCCCATCTCGAAAACGCTCTTTTGCCAGCCACAAACGTTGCAAGGGTCAATGAAGCATCTCAAAATTCTCATTTAGACCAAAGCAAACGATTAGGTTGGTTGTATAAACAAACACAATATTTGATTTATATAAGAGGTCTGCAAAACAAACTGCGCCCATACGAGAACTGTACTGAACCAATTTGAATAAAACTTGAGGGGGGCGTTGATGAAGGTTAATCAAAAATAGTGTAAGACGGGGTGGTGCGGAAGAGATAACTGCTACTAAACTGATGACTGCTAATACTAATACTGCTGATTGTTTCTTGTTGCTTACTGATTCTTCTTACTCCAACGATGATACACTTACTTCTAAGGTGACTGGTGTTAAGGAGGCCGTGAGAAGGAAGAACACACATACACTTCACTTTAACTTTCCACAGATGAACACTACGGATATAAACAAATACTTGTGTTTTAATAACTAAACTTTATTTGCATGATTAGAATATTAACTAATTAAACATAATTATTACTAATAAGTTACATTCCGTAACCCAGCGGGCGAGCGTCGCCCCAAAACTAAAAGACACTACATGTCTGGTCAAAACAAAACACGTCTTCACGACTCGACGATTTAATCTCGACTCTTACATGTTAACTCCACGAGTCTCTAATTTCAACTACCTTTAAAAACAAAAACGCTATCTTCAGGACAGGATTATCTTAGGGGTACGAGGTGCATAGGCTAGGGCACGTATACATAATAATTTCCAGACTTAATTATCAACAAATAAATGTCTTGACTGTCATAATACGATAAGAACTTCTAAACTGAATTTTGACTAAAATAGATAAACAGAGTTAAAATATTAATATTGAAACTACAATTTAGAAAAGTTTATAAAAAGTTATTTATCTATTATTGCTCTTACCCTCGCCTTGTCACAATAGTTTGGGTGCTAATTCATACATGGCGCTGTTACTTGGCGCTCAGTGGCGGATTTAGTACTTGTGAAGCCCCAAGCGCAATTCAATTTTAAGTAAAAATATTCTATTTATTCGTTAGTAGAGAGCAAACTAGCATATGTTTTGAAATATGTCCGCTAGGCCGCCACAAAACATATGGCATAGATAGCGTTATTCATTTGTCAATTTAATTTATATAATAATAATAAAAATAAAATAAAATGTAGAAAAAGAACATTATAAATGTGGCCGAGGCAAAAGAAGTGTGCTTAAACAGGAATGTGTGGCGAAGGATAATTGTTTCGTAACTATTCTTGTGGTCCGGATGCGGTATTTCGCTACCGAAAATCGGTCATTTTAATATTTTAAGAGTGAGGAATATTTGGTGTATGATGTCCGGTTAGTAAGAATGTTATTGAAAGAGTGACTAATTATTTTTATGATGGTTATTATTATTATTATTATTATTATTATTATTATTATTATTATTATTATTATTATTATTATTATTATTATTATTATTATTATTATTATTATTATTATTATTATTATTATTATTATTATTATTATTATTATTATTATTATTATTATTATTATTATTATTATTATTATTATTATTATTATTGTGTCGGGTTTGTGCTAACCCATTAAGTGGGACATGCGTGATTTTATGAATGTTTGTAAATTTTGAGACCTGAAATTTGAGGCCCCGTCGATTAAAGAGGCCCCAAGCGCGCGCTTCCTGCGGAACTCCACCACTGTTGGCGCTACAGAAAATCAGTCCTAAATGTTTATAGCCACACTAGGTATACTGAAAATCGAAATAATAGTTACATGATGTAAAAAATAATACATTCTTATATAGTGTATTTATTTAAATGAATAAAAATTACATACTTTCCCATACAAATCCAGTCAGTTGTACATAAGCTGGATTTATTAATCCCATATATATCTTCGCGCACAGTTTAGTAAACTATATATCACTGTATGACGTATTGATATACTTAAATACAATGGATACAATCTTGACGTTGTACGTCATAACAACACACAGTTATTCATTTTGGAAATCTTTAATTAGGCAACAGAGCCAATCAAGTTAATTACACCGTGGCTCATTTATCACTCCAAACAATCCCACCTTAATCTTTGGCCATTCAATCAATTAACTCTCTCTTTGTCTCCAAGCAAGTTCTTTTATACTTAAGACGGGATCATGCCACCGATAAAATTGAACAGTCGGAAGAAAGCAAAAAGAAATAAATTCAGAAAAACGTGGGAAATATATTGACGACAGAACTAACAATACAATGAAATAAATAAAAAAGACTTTTCATTTTTTCGTTACAATGGGGTATTTTACCTTTGCAAAAAATAGTAAATTTTAATTATTGAAGCTGTGAGATGTACAAGGAAAAGATTCCACAGATTGGGCATTTCATACTGAGATAGCGATTTTATATTACACAAAAGCCGCGTCAAATGACTCCTAAATGGCAAATGTCTATTGGGATTTTCAAGTATCAAGAGATGGCGCGGATCGCATTAAACACTGGTACACGTTTTGTTGACGTGCGTCAACGTAGCATTTTTGTCAATTGTATTTCTTTAGTTTTCGTATTATTTTCTCATTTATTAGTATTTTTTATTTATATTTCAAGTACTTATGTATAATAGAGTTTTTGTAGTCATATAGTTGTAGTTTCATGTAAATGTCAAATGTGTACCACTGTTTGCAGTTCTAATATTTGACGCTAGTTAGCGTTTTCTTATTTGAAAATTCCAATAACCAAGCCAAATTTATACAGGTTGTCCCGTGACTTGTTTGCCATAGCTTAAGGGTGTGTTCCTCAAGTAATTTTTTGTCGAAAAACTCGTATATTCGAATCTCAAAATTAGATGAGTTACTCATATGAGCGATATTAAATTGAGGGGCTCTTTTCAAAAACAAAATTAGTTCATTTTTACTTCCTTGTACAAAGTAAAGGAAGTATTGTAATCTCGAAAAATTTCGGTTTTCAGATTTCAAAGGAAATATCCATTTTGACTATCCCTGAATCTATTTTGACTAATTTCGTCGTGACGTCTGTACGTACGTACTCGCATAACTCAAAAACGGTAAGCCGTAGAAAATTTTGTATTTAGGAGTGTTATGACATCTAGTTGTGCACCTCCCTTTTTGGTCATTACATAATTTCCAAAAATGGTACTTTATTTTAATGAAAAACTATTTAAAAATATAATCCAAAACTTTTCAAATTTGGTATATAAGACTTTTATGTCAATTGGAATAACATAGTAAATTTTGGTTAAAATAGGCTAACGGGAAGTAATATATTACCTGAAGTTGTTTACAGTTTTTCTTAAATAAAATGGTTTAATTTTAATGCTTCAAATAAGAGTTTTAGAGAATTAAATTATGCGTCTAGCATATCGAGTATTATTAAAATAGCCCTTTGTATAAGCGAGATATGTAAATTTAAAACATACTTTTTGGTTTTCACAATGGATTAGGACAAAAAACAACAAAAAAATAAAAAAATAGATGTTAATGTCAAAATTTCAAATTACGTGAAATACGTGCAATTTTATAATTGGGTCTATAGTTCATATTGGTCTTGCGTACAAGGAAGTCGTGTGGTGTCCACATCAGATTTTTTACCTTCCGTCATCTTCAGGTAAGGAAGGTATTGTCTTTAGTCAAAAAAATCTGAATGGTGAGTTTTTGATCAATAAGCACATTTTAGGGTCCCTAGAATACGATTTTACTATTTTTACGATGATGTTGGTATGCTTGTGTGTGTATGTGTGTGCGTGCATGTAACAAAAATTTCGTCTGCGATAACTAATACAATTTCAAAAATCATAATTCTTTCGCATTCTTCTTCGTTACATCCATATGAAGAGCTGATTAGATTTTGGTTACAATTAATCAACCGGAAGTACCCTCATTTGAAGATTTTAACAGTTTTTCTTGAAAAAACTATGTTAATTATCATTTTTTCACATTTAATGTTATTATAAATATTAAAGAATATTTTATTTTCTATACGATTTGAACGCATTTTATACAGCCGGATATTCTGACATAGACAAGCGCCGTGTAAATGAATAGTTGGTAATATAAATAAATAGTATACAGTTAGTAGACGAGTGGTGAACATATAAATAAATGAAAAAGTGAAATAAATATTGCCTAAGTATATAATCTTAGTGTTTAAATATTTAAAATATTCTTTGTCTTAAATTAGTGTTTAATATTTATCATAGTGTTAGTTATAATTATTACCTTTTAATGGACCTTTCCAATTTAAATAGATAGAAGATATGCGTAATGGGGATCTGCGCATAGTGAGAACTGAGATCTATGGCGTTTGATATTCTAAAACATTTAGACGTAAAATGTGAGAATATCTTGGATAACTTTAAAAAATCTTATTGAAATAAGTTACAAAAGCTTTTATTGAAGTTAAAATGTCTAACGATGCAAATTTTCACTGAGGATACAGGTATTTTAATGACTGCAATTTTTTTAACGTTTCGTTTGACAGCCCAACTGGCAGTTGTTCGCGCCATTTTCTTACTATTTGCAGCGATAGAAAGAGATAGCCGTTAAATTGAAAAGGTCCATTATCTTTTTAATATTTATTTATTGTTTAATAAACTTTTATTTTAATTAATAATATTTCTCTGATTTTTACACGTCACCCAAATAAATAAATAAGTCAAACACCCTCTATAATACCAAATTTATCCTTTGTACCAAATTTAACATTATACGACTATATTTTGTCTATTTCTATCCATTATTCTCGTACGCCACTGTTAGCTGTCGGCACGCTCCATGTTGACGACACACGTACCATGTCCCGCTGTGTTCGAGCCTTGTCGGTATCTGTGTCCATCCTGCAATCATACTGTGTTTGTGCCGTACCGACCGCTGTATAAACCGGACACCTAGCAGATATACTGCAGGATCTGAGACCTGACTCATTGCTAAACTGCAAACGAAAATTTTACAGAGATAATCTGCACAGTGAGGGAACATCTGAAAGAGAGACAAATAGAGTCGGGCTAATCCTCCCTTCTAATTAGTCGGAAGTCAGTACTTAAAACATCTGATGTGGCCAGCACATTACCTTCCGTCAGTTCTATGTATGTTGTACAAATTTCATAAGGAAAGTTCCTTGCTAAATTAAATATTCTATTTCTTGTACATTACCTTCCGGCAGTTGCATGTATTTTATGCAAATTTCATACAGAAAATTATTATTTTGTGACGTGTTCTATATACAGTGTAATGTATCTGCAGAAATAAAAGATTTATTATTATTATTTCTTGTACATTACCTTAAAGCAGTTGTATGTATTTTATACAAATTCCATACAGAAAGCAAAAGATCCTATATTTCCAGTAAAATTATAAGACACTATGTCAATTTCACTTGACACTGACATCTTTCAATCAGAATTTTCTTAATATAGTAACTGTTTCCATAGCTATGGCTACTTTATGAAATTTAATTTCTTTATAATTTTTACCTTCCGTCACCTTTAGGTAAGGAAGGTATTGTCTTTGGTCAAAAAAGTCGATGATGAGTTTTTAATCAATAAGCACGTTTTAGGGTCCCTAGAATACGAATTTACTATTTTTACGATGATGTCTGTATGTGTGTGTGTGTGTGTGTGTGTGGATGTGTGTGTGGATGTGTGTGTGTGTGTAACAAAATTTTCGTCTGCGATAACTCTAATACTACAGTTACAAAAATTATAATTTTTTCGTGTACTTCTTCGTTACATCCATATGAAGAGCTGATTAGATTTTGGTTACAATTGGTCAACCGGAAGTACCATCATTTGAAGATTTTAACAGTTTTTCTTGAAAAAACTATGTTAAATATAATTTTTTCACATTTGATGTTATTATAAATATTAAAGTATATTTTATTCTCTGTACGATTTGACTGCATTTTATACTTAATATTAAATGGATATAGAGTTAAAAAATTATAAAGAAATTAAATTTCATAAAGTAGCCATAGCTATGAAAACAGCTACTATATTAAGAAAATTCTGATTGAAAGATGTCAGTGTCAAGTGAAATTGACATAGTGTGTTTGTCTTACAATTTTTACTGGAAATATAGGATCTTTTGCTTTCTGTATGGAATTTGTATAAAATACATACAACTGCTTTAAGGTAATGTACAAGAAATAATAATAATAATAATAAATCTTTTATTTCTGCAGATACATTACACTGTATATAGAAAACGTCACAAAATAATAATTTTCTGTATGAAATTTGCATAAAATACATGCAACTGCGGGAAGGTAATGTACAAGAAATAGAATATTTAATTTAGCAAGGAACTTTCCGTATGAAATTTGTACAAAATACATAGAACTGACGGAAGGTAATGTGCTGGCCACATCAGATTTTTTAACTCTATATCCATTTAATATTAAGTATAAAATGCAATCAAATCGTATAGATAATAAAATATTCTTTAATATTTATAATAACATCAAATGTGAAAAAATTATATTTAACATAGTTTTTTCAAGAAAAACTGTTAAAATCTTCAAATGATGGTACTTCCGGTTGACCAATTGTAACCAAAATCTAATCAGCTCTTCATATGGATGTAACGAAGAAGTATACGAAAAAATTATAATTTTTGTAACTGTAGTATTATAGTTATCGCAGACGAAAATTTTGTTACACACACACACACACATCCACACACACACACATCCACACACACGCACACACACACACACACACATACAGACATCATCGTAAAAATAGTAAATTCGTATTCTAGGGACCCTAAAACGTGCTTATTGATTAAAAACTCATCATCGAATTTTTTGACCAAAGACAATACCTTCCTTACCTAAAGGTGACGGAAGGTAAAAAGTGCAACACTTACTAGAAATTTCAAACAAGATTTATTCATATAACACCGACGATTTGGTGCACACTTGCACTAAAATATTCTCTACTCTTATCGGATGTCGGACTATACTTGCATAAATATAATGCCTAATGCCACAAGTTACTAGTTTTACAGAAATAATTTTTTTAAGCTTATATAAAATTTTAAGTGACATCACAATGTTTATATAGAAAATCATGAATGAAAAGTATAATAATATTAAATATTTTTGATTAATACGACTATACCTATCAGTGGCGAATTTCCGCACAGGCGCAGGAAGCGCGCGCTTGGGGCCTCTTAAATCGAGGGGGGCTCAAATTTCAGGTCTCAAAATAAAGAATCAAGTGTGGCTAACACAATACCTTCCGCCATTACAGCCCGAGTCACAAAAAAAGATTGTCAATCCTTATTTTTGGATTAGCGAATTTTACTCCAATTTTGACAGTTTATATCTTAAAAGTCTAATCTAATCCAAGTCACTAACTTTTCTTAAACCCCTCAACAGGATTAAATCCCAATTACAGAGTGGGTTCACATCCACACACATCCACACACATCCATGCCTTAGTGGGATTCGAACCCAGAGCCCCGAGGGCACTCATGACATGAGGCGTTGCTCTAACCATTGAGCCACCGGAGCTATAATAAAATGAATTCAATTTTAAATACAGGGATAGAATAGAATTCACTAATCCAAAAATGAGGATTAGCTTAAACATTTTTTTAAATCGTTAATTTTTATTAATTTTATTAATGATTAGTTCTTTGATAGTGACATTTATCTGTCAGTTACATACATTTGAATAACTGCGTTTTGTTTGTTTAAAGCGGAGGATCTGGGATTTAAATTATAGATAATTTTATAAATTTATCCATAAAATATATAAAAAAAAATATTAATGCAAATCTATAGAAAATTTAATAATCTTTAATTGTTATAATAACGTTAATCTCGAAAAAATAACATTTAAAGGTATTTTACGAAGAAAAACTATTTTGAGCTTCTAGTAAAGTGCCATATTCGGTTATCCGATTTTCACCAAAATCTAATGGGCTCTTTCCACTACAGAAAAAGTTCGAAATACAAGGTTACAAAATTTTCTGAATGATAGTATTTGAGTTAGAGTGGATGATCCACAAACACATACACACAGACATCATCGTGAAAATGTTAAAATTGGTTTCTAGGGACCTTAAAACGTGGTCATTTACCAAAATCTCGATATACGATTTTTAGCACGATCCCTATACCTCCCTTACCAAGGGTAGCGGGAGGTAAAAACTTGTTAAAAAATCTGATGTGGCCAGCACATAATCTCTCGCCAGATATTTTACTTGGTTGTACGCATAAAAGGAAAAATATTTCTAAATAAATACATATATTCAGATCACACTGCAAAATAATTCTCACAAATATTTGCAAAATCTATGGGATATTTTAATATAAATTATGTACAATACATACATTTTCTTTATATACAATATCCTGAAATTTTCTCTTTCTACTTTCCTTTTCTTTTTCTCTATATTTGTCATTTTTTTGTAAATTCCTTTTATATTCTTTTTTACGTATATTCTTTTGCGTTGTTGACTTTTTTTTATTTTCATAATCTTCATAATGATGTACGAATATTTTTGACAGTGGCATACAAATATTTTTGACAGTGACATTTATGTGTCAATTACAAACATTTGAATTACTTGCCTTGAAGTAGTTTGATCTGAGAATTTTTACATCAAATTATTTTATATGCGCTTCTTTATCTCTAAATCTATAGAAGATATAATAATGAATATAAATTTATCGAATAAAGAATTTAACGTACTTTAATATAAGTATTTATATAAATTTTCGATAAATAATATTTAGATGATTTTTTTCTTGTAACTACTACTTCCGGTTGTCCAATTGTTACCAAAACTTAATCAACTCTTCCCATTATTGTTAGATTGAGGAATCCGTAGTTAAAAATGTCTTGTCTTATAGTATTTGAGAAATCGTGGATCCAACATCCACACATCCACACACACATCCACACAACACACACACACACATCCACACACACATACGGACATCATCGTAAAAATGTTATAATCGGATTCTGGGGACCTTAAAACGTGCTTATTCACTAAAATCTGGATATGCGATTTTTAGCATGAATTCAATACCTCTCTTAGCGAGAGGTAAAAATGGACTAGAAATTTTAATCTTGTTAATAGCACAAAAGGTTTGATATTTTGCAGTATTCCTACAGCTTTAGAATTTTCCTTGTAAAAATTTTTTTGTTAGTATTAAACGTGACATATGAAATATGTACCGATTTCTAATGTTTGGTGCTTAACAATAAACTTAAAATACCTGTATTTAATTAACGATTTCTGTTACTATTCATAAATAAAAATACTAGAACGTTGGAAACAATTGTTGTACACAATGTTTTATTCATCAATTCGCTCAAGCCTATTGGATTATCCGATTCTTGATTAAAGTTTTCATTTTGTCATTACTACCGTATTCAACTGTTTTAATTAAATCTTTTCTGTTACGAAATTAAAACTGCATGCAAATTTAGATTTTTTTCTCTACTGCATACAATGAATTTAAAAATTTCTACATATTATACTGTAATGATTAACTCCCAAGGGAATAATGCGATTTGTAATGCACAAAGAATTCTAAATTATTATTTTTTTTACTTATTCTAATACATAATTAATGTAGGTATTGAATAATTTCGTATTTTACCGCATTTATAAGTATTCTTTATATCCCGTATTTTCCAAATAACTTCTTTTTCAAAATGAATTTTTATTTTAATATATATTATATTAAATTTTAAATTTTGTGACTACGTCATAGTTTCGTGATATTGTCTCTCTCTATCAAATAAAATTGGAAATTAATTTTACGTTTTTGTATTATTTTGAAACGTTATTTAGGTATAGATACATATTAATTAGTGATGCACGCGAGGCGAGACGAGAAATAAAAAATATCGCTCTCGTCTCGTTTTCGGTTCTGCAATCTCAATCATTCCGTCTTCCGTGTATTTACAGTCATATAACTATAATAAAGAGACGAAACACTAAATTCTAGTCACCAATTTATTTCAATACGAACATCTGTTAATACATTCTGTCATTAGTAAAACTAATTAAACATTTAAAAAATTCTCTTTTGTAACTAAAAGTTTCTACACTTTATCATTAACTATGTATATGCCACTATTTAAGTAAGATTTACTCATAAAAAAGCGCTACACTGGGAACCCGCTGGCAACCAATCACTCCGCTTAACGCCGTGTTGGCTCCTATCGACGCTTAATATAAGATCTTTTACTTTTCAGGGACAAGATTTTTATTAACCGTAGTTTTCTTTGGAATGAATTAGGGGCTGAAATGTTGGAGGAAAACTAGTTCTTTTAGATGCAAAACCGATTTAGTCTTTATTTTGCATTTCCTCGCTCTGCGACCGATATCATTCGACTCTAGATAGTCAATTCATATAATTTTCACATTCACGAATTCTATGCACGAATTACCGTTAACTCCATTCCCTGTACGGTGCATTTTTCATTGAATTTATGAATTAAAGCTATAAAGTTACAAATACTTTTTATTCCGAGACTCTCGCGAGAATCTCGTGAGAGTTCTCGCTTTTCGCAGTTGTTATATCGATCTCGCCTCGAATTTTAAATTGCAATCTCGCTCTCGTTCTCGTCTCGCATAATGCAACGAGACGAGACGAGATGCGAGAGTACTCTCGCCTCGTCGTGCATCACTAATAATAATTTAAAAACCACTTGTTGCAAGCTTAGCTACACTTTTCAAATTGTTAGTGAATACAAAAAAGAAAAATTTGATTATAATAAAGAAAATTTGATTACAATAACGAAAAGCTTTAATCACACAAAAAAAAATGATTATAGTAAGCTTACATACATTTATGAAGGTTGTAGATACTTTACTGAAAATGAATCTCTGATTATATCCAAACAACAAAATGCTTAATTACAATAAATTTGATGTGTAGACATTTGCTTCCCTTTGGAGAATGATTTAGGAGATAAACTTCTTTTGGCCTTTTTGGGAAGATTTTTATTTTTCATATTACTTCTCTACATTTTTAGACGTTTCGAAGGCCCGATGGCCTTCATCTTCAGCAATGTTATAATACATTCTATTTTTGTTTCTTCTTTCCACAGGTCATAGATTTACATTTAATTATGCTTTTTTTATTGGACATGTTTGCCTACGAAGTTCCGTCATTACTCCTAGCAATAATAAAATCAGTGAACACCTTCATTCTATAACTGTTCGTTATTTGAACGAAATATTGTTTTTTGTTTTGTTATTTTACGCAGAATTACATGATTGATAAAGTTTTCTTAATTTTGAGGTTATGTGAAGTCTTCATTGGTACCAAACTAAAATTCGGTGTATACGAGTTGTGTATGGTATGACTAGCGAATGAAAGTTGACGTTTAAATTATTTTATAGATGTTGTTTCTTTTGAAACCCTAGAGAAAAATAGAATTGTACGAAATATTCAGGTATGAAATTTTTGCATGAACCCATTTAAATACTGGACTAGGAAAGCACAGAAATACATTATTATGTCTGGCTGAAAATAAATGACCGACTAGAGTAACTGAATATCAAAACACAGGTGCGTTTAAAATATTTTACACATTTTTCGTTTATGTTGATTATAACAAAATATTTTGATCTTTAAACTATTTGGTTTGGAAATTCTATGAAATAGGATTATTTTTATTTCTTCTAACAGTAATTCCGACTCGAGGGTTGCTTTCACCTGAGACGAACGAACTAGAATTTGCGGTATGAAATTTTTTAAATATATCCCTTAATCCTGTTGCTTAGGTCATTTTAAATGCCTCCTGGTATTGAGTACAATTCTAATCTTCTGTAACGGAATACATAAGGGTCAGTTTCCTTTCAAATCAAATATAGGGGAATGTTTTCACAAGAAACCACATCTATTAAATAATCTAAACGTTTATATAGATTTTCACGGGCATCTTAAACTAAGCCAGTTTATGTTTATGAGTAAATTCTGGTGGAGCAGTTCGAAAACAATTCATAGATTGAGCGGCAATGAAATAGAAAATACCTGGAGCGATGCTAACTTCAATATTTGGCTGAGAATATAATTCATGAGTCACGTGACATGTTTTCCTCCATCAACATTCAGAATCTCCCTAGTTGAAATACATGTCTATCACAGCGATGATAAAAAACAAAGAAATTATTACCTTATTTATATTCGTTACTAAGGGATTTGCTTTCTTTATTTGACATTGACAGTTAATTTTGAGTATAAAATGTGCGATAATCGTTGGGTTGATATCAACAACGATGAAAATAATAAGGCAATTGTCAAATTAGCCATGTTGTAATACAATATATGACAAGTTAGGTTAGAAGCACACACAATGTGTCAAAAAAAATCATTATATTCTCTCATTAAATATAAGCTCGTGATATGATTAATAATCGAAGATATTGCTCGTGAAATCGAAGCAGCATATTTCACTCGTCCTTAGTGATGCACGCGAGGCGAGACGAGACGAGAAATATAAAATATCGATCTCGTCTCGTTTTCGGATTTGTAATCTCGGTCTCGTTCTCGCACATTTTTTTGGGTCTCGTCTCGTTCTCGCACGAGAGTCTCGCTATAGAAATAAGCACTTGCGCACTACGTATTTATGTAACAATTTAACTACAAGAGACAAGTTCGCACCAAGGGCACCGTCTTCCGTGTATTTGCAGTCGTATAAGTATCAATATAATAAAGAGACGAAACACTAAATTCTGGTCACCAAATTATTTAAATACGAACATAATGTTTATTCATTAACGGTCACCGAAAAATGTGATAAGTTGGTAAATAATTTAATTTACCTGTAAAATATCCAGTTTATCACTAAATTGTGATCTCTAAACTATATCAATACAAACATCTGTTAATACATTCTGTCATCGGTAAAACGAATTAAAACATTAAACAATTCTTTTTTGCAAATTTGTAAATCGCCGGCAACCAATCACTCTGCTTCTCTCAGTTTTGGCTCCCATCGACGCTTAATATAACATCCTTCACTTTTTAGGGGCGGCAAGAAAATGTAAACCGTGGTTGTAATTGGGGTGAATTAGGGACTGAAATATTGGAGCAAACTAGTTCTATTGAATGCAACACAGATTTTGTTTTCATTTTGCATTTCCTCGCTCTCGGACCGATACCAATCGACTCTAAATAGACTCAATAATATAGTGAATTCATATCATTTTCACAGTCTCGTATTCTATGCATGAATTAGCGTTGACTCCACTCCTTGTACGGTTCATTTTTCATTGAATTTATGAATCAAAGCTATAAAGTTACAAATACTTTTTATTGCGAGACTTTCGCGAGAATCTCGCGAGATTTCTCGCTTTTCGCAGTTGTTATATCGATCTCGTCTCGAATTTTAAACTGCAATCTCGCTCTCATTCGCGTCTCGCATAATGCTATGAGACGAGAGTACTCCCACCTCGTCGTGCATCACTACTCGTCCTCGTGAAATCTGCAACTCGGTTTCACTCGAGAATATTATCGATGATAATCATATCACTTGTTATATTACATATGATAATATAAGTGACATTCGTTATGATTTTGAATAGGATGATTTAAATACCGACAAAAAAAAAGCTAAAAGGAACGGAAGGGAATATGCAATAAAGAACATTCTACGAATGAGCATGAGGTTCCACGGATGTAAGTAATGAGAAGTACATGTATGGAATGCTTTTTCGATATGAATTCCTAAATCCAAAGGACTTACGTAATTTCCTTTCTTTAGAAACTATGACACATGCTTGATAATGTCTGTTCTCATAAAACATTATTTTGTTGATTAATTTTTACCTCCTGTCATACCGTAGGTAAGAGAGGTAATGTTATCGGTCCAAAAATTCGATGGTGAGTTTTCAGTAAATAAGCACGAATTAGGGTCCCCACGACACGTTTATACTATTTTTACGATTGTGTGTGTGTGTGTGTGTGTGTGTGTGTGTGCGTGCGTGCGTGTGTGTATGTGCGTGTGTGTGCATGCGCGCGCGCGCGTGTGTGTGTGCGCGCGTGTGCGTGTGTGTACGTGTGTGTGTGTGTGTGTGTACGTGTGTGTGTGTGTGTGTGTGTGTGTGTGTGTGTGTGTGTGTGTGACGATTTTTTCCTCCACGATAACTCTTACATCAAACTTCCGAAAATTTCAGTTTTCCGTATTTAAGCTTTCTACATTCATATAAAAGTTGATTAGATTTTGGGTACAATTGGACAACCAGAAGTGATATTTTACTTGAAGCCCATAACAGTTTTTAACGAAAAATTATATTAAAATATAATCGAAAACTTTTCAATTTTGGTATTTAAGACTTTCGTATCAAGTAAAATAACATATTAGATTTTGGCTAAAATTAATAAACCGGAAGTGATAGTTTACTTGAAGCTCTGAACAGATTTTCGTGAAAAATATATTATGATATATTCAAATACTTGTCAAATTTTGTATTTAAGACTTTTATATGAAGGGGAAGAACATATTAGATTTTGGCTGAAATTGATAAAGCGGAAGTGATACTTTATTTGAAGCTCTGAACATATTTTAGTGAAAAATACAATCCAAAACTTTTCAAATTTGGTGTTTAAGACTTTTATATTAATGAGAACGATATAATAGATTTTTTTCTAAGATTAATAAACCGGAAGTAGTACTTTACAGAAAGCTATAAACAGATTTTCTTGAAAAAATATATTAAAACATGATCCAAAACTTATCAAATTTGGTATTTAAAACTCGTGTATAATTTGAAACAACATATTAGATTTTGACTATACTTATATGATTAAACCGGAAGCGATATTTAATTTGGAGCTCTTAACAGATTTTCGAGGAAAAACATAATAAAATATAATCCAAAATTTCGTATTACAGACTTTTCTATTTATTGGAACAACAAATTAGATTTTGTTTACAAACGATCAATCGGAAGTGATACTTTACTTAAAGCTCATTGCTCATTTAAACATAGAATTGACGGGGGGTTATGTGCTGGCCACATCAGATTTTATTCCAATAAAATGATTTTATTCTGAAAATTATCATCTTAGTTTCTGGAAGGAATTTATGGAATACCCTTTTAGTTCCAGTCACCAAAGTGTTAGATAAATATTGTTCTTCAACATCTGATGTAAATTTGCTTGTATTTTGTAGGTCACATTTTTATTTATTAAAAAAATCTATTTTTCTGTGCAACTCCATTTACCTATTATTTCCATTTTCCATAGCTAGGCGAACCGTCGTTGAATATTCAGCTTGCATGAATTAGCGAAGAATTCTCGTGACATTACAACAAGAAAACCAGGACCGTGTCGGTGGGAACGGGGTACTCAAAAACACTCCAAGTTCAGTGTGATGATGGGATTATGACGACAAGAGGAAAACTAGGAAAATGTTCTCGGGAAAATTACCTACTCACGCAAAGGGAAAAGGGCGTAGGACATGGGAAACACATTTGAATTTAGAGAGAAAGTTCGTAAGTTGTGTTCGTGGAAATTAGTTTTCGGGGGATGAAATATTATTATATCAACACTGTGTCAATATTACGGAGGTCAGAGGTAGTAGGTTTAAGTTTAGAGGATATAAATTTTATATCTAAAACAACTGGCGGACTCCAAGGGTTAATAAATTTATCTAGAAAGTACAGGACCCTTCAAAAGTGTATTATAAATTGACAACTTTGTCTTACGTTGTAAAGTTTCCGTTTACAATAAAAGCAGGAGAAGAGACCAAGAAAAAAAAAATCGTTAACGGTTAACCGAAACCGAAAACAGACTTTTAAAACTGGCTTTTAAATAAACCAGTTTACTTAACACGTTTTGAAAGTGATTAGATTAAACAGTTTAATAAATCGGTTAATAAAATCATTCGGAAAAGAAAAAACTTTTATGTCTCACTAAAGTATTATGAACTGTTTATTGCTAGGATACGGAGTATATAAATATTTCTATAACAACCGGGGCATTATATAAGGACATAATAGTTCATTATGCCCTCATTAAAATCTGATCACCGTTTATGGACTTTAAATTAGAAATAATATGAACGGTATATAATAAAAATTATTTTCTTTTTAATTAAAATTCATTACAATAATTATAAGGATTGATTACAACAATTAATACATTAATTGAATACAACAATTAATACAAGAAAACAGCTTTGAAAGCACAACACAGAAATCATTTTTAATTTAATTATAATACTTAAATTTGATTATCAAAAGGGCCTTAAAAGCAATTTACTTTCACCACACATGTAAATAGTAAGTACGTCGAATTATAGACTGCAATGTTTCGCATTGATTTTGGACGGATGACGGTTCACTAATTTTTTTGGGGACGATATTTATCCACGTTTGAATTCATTTTTGATATTATTTACCGTCACACGTGACACATCCAAAACAGTACAAACTCTCTAAAATGTAATAATATTCAGAAATAAGTGCATAAAAAATAAAGAACTGATATCAGTCATGTGAAAACGAACCTTAAAATATAATACTTGGATCTTCTATAGAGGCGAATGGCATAATTAGGGGAACATTTATGCGTTTCTCTTCCTCTCAATTCGTATGCAAAAGCATTCAAAATAATTTCTTTACACCGTTTCGATAAAATATCTTCCGAAACATCAAATTCACCCATTTCATTATCTTCAACGATATAGAACGTTGATGTTTTAAAATTAAATAAATGTTGATAATAAACAAAACAACTAAACAACATCCTTAGCAACGCCAAAACTTAAGCATTATTGTAATCAAAATTATTATAAATGAAAACTTATTTCACATATTTTAGCGAGACAAATATAGTATGCACCTCAGGCCAAAAGCCCTCGGGCTAAATCCACGTCGCCCTCCTGGCATTATCATCATCGTAACGCCCTTGGTACATAAAATAGTATTATTCCATTATATTTTGTATTACTTAGCAAAAAAAATGCGAAAAATCTAAGGTTTGAAGGGTGAAACATATTTAAAATACAATGACCTTTATACTAATCGAAAGTAATAAAAAATATGTATTTTCTTAAAGTAATAATCAAATATGGCTTCCAATTAAAAAAAATGTAGTTTTGTGTTATATCTCAAAAATTTGCCGATAGGAAAATTATTTTTGTACACCACTGGATAGACAATAAAATTATCTAACTTTTCTATTTCAAACATTTTTCTCGATTACTGATAGTTTAGAAATAATTTCAAAATGAAAAAAATCGATCTACTTCAGTACTCCTCCATTATCTAGTAACCTATGAAAGTTTTTGGCAAAACAAAAGCACATCTAAGATGACCTCCCAAAGGCGTACCACAAGTCCCATATAAATCGTAGCTCTTATAGTTCCCGAGACCCCAATGGTGGCTTTCAAAATTTGGACATCTGTATAAATAATTGAGCGTCCCAGCTGAAATGTTTCTGATTTTGAATAATTGAATATAACAAACATTAAAAAAAAATCATTAAAATCGGACCTGTTTTTGTGGGTTTAGAAGTAAAAACCTATATTGACTCGGCTAAATGTGCCATGCTATAGTCATAGGTCATGGTATGATAAAGAGAATTGAGAGAAGTGATAATCTAAAATATATTCTGCACAATATATCAAGCTGTAAAAGTTAACACTTACGAGCCAGCATCTTAATAAATCTGAAAAGTTATTCCAAAAAAATATTTGTTGGTTGTCACCGTTGTCATAAATGACATGAATTTGCAATAAGTGGCGTTATACTTAGATATTTAGAAATGCTTGTTACTTTCCGGAGAAGTGCGCCAAAACCGTCGCCATTAATAAAAAGTCTTATCCATGTTCCGCCTCTGACATCCAACTTTTAAAAATGAAAAGTGTTGTTACTTTCACAAAACTACTTTTTTTAAATAATTCTTTATTAAAATAAATAATTTCATTTTATTTTGGAATCATAAACTTGTTTATTTGCCATCAAAAGCGGGCGCAATTTGGCTTTTAATACCCGAGGGCCTATAAAGTTGCTAGGCAGCAGCTTTTCAAACATATCAAAATTGTGGTTTATAGATAAATGTCATACAACAACAAATTCAATAAATCAAATGTTTTGAACGCTACCGCTCGCAAATATTTCGTATTCTTTCTCGTTTACGTCTTTTGACTTCTGTAGAATCAACTTGCCTTGTGCAGCTTCAAAATTCATTCACTATTTCTTTGGAATAACCGATATCTGTCATTTTCATTTGGCACTAAATTATAAATTTTTATAATAAACAAAATAGCAACACCAAACTAATTACGTAGAAACCGCAGCATACTTACAATTCACAATCTATTGAATACTTTAATTGTCATACCTTGCGTATTAATATAATCTAAGTTTAAAATTGAAATTCCATATAAAATTACCCTAAGAAATTAAAATGACGATTTTGAAGAGAATTAATTTTTCGAAGCATATGTTTTGATTTGGTAAACGTATTATACTTTAGTAGCATAGTGTGGTATTTGTGGTCACGTTTATTGTCAAAATAAAACCATGAAAAGAATGATTTAGTAGTATTTAAAATGACTTTTGAATATTGTACATCACGAATTGTAAGGTAAATATTAGATTTACTATTAAAACATTTCGATAATGTGTGGCACAAAGCAAATAAATTAAGTAGGTATATACTTAGTATTAAAGAAAGTTAAAATATGTAAATACAAAAAAAAAACATGTGCACCGAATATTACTCGTGTACTAGAATATTTTATTCAATAATAACTTTTCCTACAACCACATGCGTAAAGTTGTACTCTTTACAGTGCGTAAAGATTCACTTTTCAAGTACTAGTGCGTGAAAAGTAAATATACGTTGCTAGGCAACATACACAATCGGTTAATTTAACTGTCAAGTAGATAATTAGGCAGTAAATAATAATTAAATTAATATTTTTTTAAGAAATACTAATGTAAACTATACAGGCTGTTTCAGGACTAGTGTAACAAACTTTAACAGCTTATTCCTGAGGTCATTTTGAGCCAAAAATATCATATGAACATAGGTCCTGTTCCTTCTAGTTACCAAAATACAAGAGGTTGAAGTTCTATAAATAACACGAATTTTTTTAATTTTTGTAATCATGGTACTTTCGGAGAACAAGAGTTATATTGAAAAGTCATACCTTATTTGTATTAATTAATTTTATTTATTAATATTAACGAATACGATTTGGACAACAAAACATACGATGACACAATTATTAAATAGACAAATAAATAAATTCTAAACACAGAACAACATAACCAAACATGGAATAGGTTAACACAGTATGAAATAAGAGAACAAATTAAAAAAAAATTACAGCTCAAAATGCGCGCCTTGAACTCGTATGCATGCTTGACATCGGCGAATCATAGAATCATATACACGATAAATTACATTTTGATCGTTACGAATGGCAGCAGATGCATTCATAATTCGTTCAAGTAACTGTTCACGTGTGTTTATTTGTACCCTTCTTGTTTCAAGTGTCCCCATAGATAGAAAGCAAGAGGATTTAAGTCTGGAGATCTTACAGGCCAAAAGTTTGGACCTCCACGTCCAATCCACCTATTGGGAAAGTTTTGGTTTAACCACTCAGTTACTTGTCTACCATAGTGAGGAGGAGCACCATCATGCTGGTACCACATCTGTTGTCGTACAAGAAGTGAAACATCTTCTATTAGTTCATGTAGTCTGTTTTCCAGAAAGTTTCTGTAGCCATCATCTGTTAATCGGTCAATTAAAACTTCAATTTCTAGTAATCTAGTATTGAAAATTCCTGCCCAGACATTTATGCTAAATCTTTGCTGAAAACGGGACTGAACAATCGCATGTGGATTTTCAATGCCCCATAAATGGTAATTATGGAAATTGTTTACTCCGTCTCTCGTGAATTGGGCTTCATCAGACCATAACACTTTGGAAATAAAGTCAGGATCATTTAAATTTTGACGGAGAAACCAGCGACAAAATTCTAAACGACGACCATAGACTCCTGGTTGCAGTGCTTGAACTCGCTGAAAGTGATAGGGATGTAATTCCTCACGGTTTAATATCCGCCAAACAGTGCTGAGACATGTGTAATTAAGCAGCGATGCGTCTTGTGCTGATTTCAGGATTATCGAGAACAGCATCAATTACACTCTCTTCATCTTCAAAAATACAATCAAAAGTACAACAATTTTTAATTAAGACAATTAATTAATATATAAATTAATTAATACAAATAAGGTATGACTTTTCAATATAACTCTTGTTTTCCGAAAGTACCTTGATTACAAAAATTAAAATATTTCGTGTTATTTATAAAACTTCAACCTCTTGTATTTTGGTAACTAGAAGGAATAGGACCTATGTTCATATGACATTTTTGGGTCAAAATGACCTTAGGAATAAGCTGTTAAAGTTTGTTACACTAGTCCTGAAACACCCTGTATAAATGAAAGCAGTGTAATAATTTTTATTCACAGAGGGCCTACTAACCTAATTTAAAAATATTTTTACTTTTCCTATATACAGGTTAGTCACGGAAAAATTATTTTAAAAGTACATTTGTTTGCAACCCAAAATACTTATGACAACAGACCATATTTAATTGTTTAATGTCAAAATGAGACAACCATCACTAGACAGGCAAAGCAATCGTGAATTAAATATTCTATTATTTTAAGAGAGGAAGCCAGACGCTGTTGTAAATTATATTTCGGGTTGCACACAAACAGACTTTGAAAGTAACACTCCCGTGACGTCTGTATATGGTATTAGGCGAAAATAAAGCGACTCTGTAGAACCCAAAAGAAAAAATCTGATGTGGCCAGCACATAACCTCTCGCCAGATATTTTACCTGGTTCTACGCATAAAACGAAAAATATTTTTAAATACAAATACATATATTCATGTCTCACTACAAAATAATTATTTTAATTTTTTAATATAAATTATGTACAATACATACATTTTCTTTATATTCAATATATTGAATTTTTTTTCTATTTTCCTTTTCTTTTTCTTTTATTCGTCATTTTTTCGCAAATTCCTTTTATATTCTTTTTTAGGTATATTCTTTTGCGTTGTTGTTGTTGTTTGTTCAATGGGGGCCTTACAGCCGCGCGTACTCAGGCCTACTGGCCCATTGTACTTCCCCTATACTCAGGGTCCCTTAGCTAAGTCCTGCCGCCTCCACAAAGGTGGCAAGCCTATTGTAAGAAATCCTCTGGATTTCATGAGGCTCTGGAAAGAGAACCTCCATGTGTCTCCTTCTGGTGGCAACTAGTGCTGCACATTCACAGAGTATATGTTCCGTCGACTCTTCGTCGAGACCGCATCTTCTGCACGAATCGTCATCGATTATGCCGATCGTCTTCAGATGTTTGTTAAGAAAATGCCCCGTGAGCATTCCAACACAAATTCTAAGTTTTCTTCTACTCAGTTGTAAAAGATCCTTGGCTTTCCTTGGAGCAGGTTCAGGTATGAAGAGCATTGATTGTCTCAAGCCCGGTTGTTCTGACCAGTATACTAGATGTTGGGTGGTCATCCAGTTCCTGATCGTGTGTCTAGTAAAGCTTTTGGGGAGCCCGAATGCTGTCTCCGGCCCAATATAGGCCCTGTCTGAGCCATCACGTGCCAGAGCGTCAGCTTCTTCGTTCCCCCTTATGCCTTTATGACCAGGTACCCACACAAGTTTCACAGAGTTAAACTGCGCGAGCATCTCCAGCTTTCTCCGACACTCCAAGACTAGTTTTGAGGTCACTTTGACGTTGTCTAGCGCCCTCAATGCAGCCTGGCTGTCAGAACATATGTAGATGTGCCTTCTTTTGTAGGCCCTTCTCAAGATTTCATCGCTGCAGGCCATGATCGCGTAGATTTCAGCCTGAAACATAGAAGAATATAAACCAAGAGGAAAGGATAAACTTAACCTTGGCGATTCTCCGAATACACCAGCTCCTGCGCCCGTTTCCGTTAAAGACCGATCATTCTTTTGCGTTGTTGACTTTTTATTTATTTTCATGATCTTCATAATGATGTACAAATATTTTTGACAGTGGCATACAAATATTTTTGACAGTGACATTTATGTGTGAATTACAAACATTTGAATTTCTTGCCTTGAAGTAGTTTGATCTAAGAATTTTTACATCACATTAATTTATATGCATTTCTTTATCTCTAAATCTATAGAAGATATAATAATGAATTTATATTTATCGAATAAAGAATTTAACGTTCTTTAATATAAGTATTTACATAAATTTTCGATAAATAATATTTAGATGATTTTTTTCTTGTAACTACTACTTCCGGTTGTCCAATTGTTACCAAAACTGACTCGACTCTTCCCATTATTGTTAGATTGAGGAATCCGTAGTTAAAAATGTCTTAAGTCTTATAGTATTTGAGTTATGGTGAATCCAACACACACACATACACACACACGCACGCACGCACGCACGCACGCACACACACACACACACACACACACACACACACACACACACACACACGCACATACGGACATCATCGTAAAAATGTTATAATCGGATTTTAGGGACCTTAAAACGTGCTTATTCACTAAAATCTGGATATGCGATTTTTAGTATGAATCCAATACCTCTCTTAGCGAGAGGTAAAAATTGTCAGTATTTTAAATATGCAAAATATTTTCAAAAAAATTTCATTCAGATTAAGATTCTGTGATTGTCTACGAGTTATGGGCACAAATCGCCTCTTTTCTAATTTTCGTACCTATATAATCTAAACAAAATTTTAATAAATGAGGGGCGCAATTTACAATTTTCGCTTGGAGCGCTCAAAAGTCTCGGGCCGGTACTGAACACGTTAATAGGTATTTCAACAACACAGAGAATATTTGTTAGCTTCTATATTTTTATATTAAAATCACAGAGCTGAATATAATATGATTAGGTTGATATTGTGCTCGACAATAACCTGTAATGCGATGCAAAGAGAGTTAAGTGCATCTAATTTACCAACAAAGCAACAAACGATATTAGATTGCACAGGCACTCAAAGTTATTGCATTATGGACTGAAAATAAATACGAAAATGTACAATATTTGACTTGAATACATACTCATGATCATGATGTACTATTTATTTATAGTTAAACATCATGTAAAACTTCAATATAAATTTCTCTATTTACGTTTGTTTTAGTGCATATTTTGTTTGAGTTTCAGTTTGGGTAAACATTAATGAAATAATATAATTTCCTTGAAATATATAATCACTGTAATATCATCATGTTTACGAAGTTTGCATCCATCAGATGTCTCAGCGTATAAGGTGACAAATGTTCACGTTACGTACAAAATAGAGTAGAAAACAGTTTAAATTTTTGTTTAACTGAAAGAAAATGTAAATATCTGATGTGGCCAGCACATTACCTTCCGTCAGTTGTATATATTTTGTATAAATGTCATATAGAAAATTCCTTGCAAAAGATTCTTTTTCTTTTACATTACCTTAAGGTAGTGATGCACGACGAGGCGAGAGTACTCTCGCATCTCGTCTCGTCTCTTTGCATTATTCGAGACGAGAACGGGAGCGAGATTGCAGTTTAAAATTCGAGGCGAGATCGATATAACAACTGCGAGAAGCGAGAAATCTCGCGAGATTCTCGCGAGAGTTTCGCAATAAAAAGTATTTGTAACTTTATAGCTTTGATTCATAAATTCAATAAAAATTTAAAAAATGCACCGTACGAGGAGTGAAATCAACGCTAATTCATGCATAGAACACGTAAATGTAAAAATTATATGAATTCACTATATTTTTTGAATCTATCTAAAATCGATTCGATTAGTATCGTTCCCCGAGCGAGGAAATGCAAAAATAAAGACAAAATCGGTATTGCATCCGATAGAACTAGTTTTTTCTAATATTTCATCCCCTAATTCACCCCAGTTAAAACCACGGTTAATAAAACTATTGTCGCCTCTGAAAACTAAAGGATGTTATATTAAGCGTCGATGGGAGCCAAAAGGGAGAGAAGCCGAGTGATTGGTTGCCGACGGGTTACCAGTGTAGCGGTTTTTTATGATTTAATCTTACTTAAATAGTGGCATATATTTAATGAAAAAGTGTAGGTACTTTTAGTTACAAAAAAATAATATTTTAATGTTTAATAGATGTTCGTATTGAAGTAGTTTAGAAATCACAATTTGATGATAAATTATATATTTTAAATTAAATTATTTACTAACTTATCACATTTTGTGGTGACCGTAAATGAATAAACATTATGTTCGTATTGAAATAATTTAGTGACCAGAATTTAGTGTTTCGTCTCTTTATTATAGTTATACGATTGCAAATACCTATGGAAGACTGTGTTCTGTGTTATTGGTGCGAAATTGTCTCTTGTAGTTAAACAGTTACGTAATTACGTAGTGCGCATGCGCTTATTTTTATAGCGAGACTCTCGTGCGAGAACGAGATGAGACCCAAAAAAATGTGCGAGAATGAGAGCGAGATCGAGATTACAGATCCGAAAACGAGACGAGATTGATATTTTATATTTCTCGTCTCGTCTCGCCTCGCGTGCATCACTACCTTAAGGCAGTTGTGTGTATTTTATACAACAGCGTCTGAATATTTAACTGCTCGAACAGAAGTCACACTTTTCACCTCACTATCTGTCTATTTATGTAACTAACAGTCTAACTTCCACAGCTTCAGTATCACCGACTGTCCGTATGCCACAATTCTTCACCACTACTGCCGAGTATCCACTTCCACTTGCCGTTACTGTCCTTGTATATCTAGCTTCCCAATACTCTTCAACACTACCGAGTATCCTCTTTCACAGCTATGCCAGTATACGAGTATCTTTACGACTCGCCGTTACTGCCCTCGTATACTATAGCTCGTCAACACTTCCGAGTATTCACATACACAGCTATCCTAGTTTACCGGTAACTTCCCGAGTACCTACTTGTAATAAGACGAGGGTAAGCGCAATAACAGATAAATAACTTTTTATAAACTCTTTTAAATTATAGTTTCAATAATCATATTTTAACAAAATTTATCAGTTTAGGTTATAATTATAAATGTCAAAATTCAGTTTAGAAATTCTTATCGTATTATGATAGTCACGACATTTATTTGTTGGTAATTAAGTCTGGAAATTATTATGTATACGTGCGTGACTTTGGATGCCCTAGCCTATGCACCCCGTACCCCTAAGATAATCCTGTCCTGAAGATAGCGTTTTGTTTTTAAAGATAGTCAATATTAGAGACTCCGAGACTCGTGGAGTAAACATGTAAGAGGCTAGATGAGTTCGTCGCGTCGGGAAGACATTAGTTGACGGAATGTAGTGTCTTTTAGTTTTGGGGCGACGCCCGCCCGCTGGGTTACGGAATGTAACAAGTTAGGCTTAGTTGTATTAGTTTAATTGTAAATAAAACCGTTAGTCAGTAAATATCAGTAGTGTTCATGTCCGTAAGTCGGTAAGTTCCCTGCCGTAAATCGTAATGTAAGTGTTCAACAGTGTAAAATGTGTGCTCTTCCTTATCACCAGTCAGTAAGAGTCAGTGTATCATCTTTGGAGTAAACAGTAAGAAGCAGTAGTAGCAGCCATCTTCTTCTGCACCCCCCTCGTGTTACATACTCGATACAAACTTTATACGCTCACCACGATACTGCTGTGCTTCTTCTAACACTTTACTCTCTAACACTTCATGTGAATGTCTCTTTATGACTCTCCATGTAACTAACTAACTCCCGAGCATGGCTGGATCCCTTTTATACAGCTGCCATTAACTTCCAGAGAGCTCTAGAATGTTCGACCTCATAATAACAATGAATACAAAAGGTTCAGGCGTCCGTAAGTAATTAAACAGGTCGCGGCTTGTTTGTTTACGTAGCCTGGCTGCTAGCGCGAATTTGTCATCGCTATACTTTGACGCTTGTTCAGCGTAGCAGCGGGGCTCACACGTTACAATATCATAATACTCTAGTTAGTGAGACATAAATATTATTTTAACACAGGGTTAAAAGATATCAGGGAGTTATTGCAACTAGATGAAAGATCGTAAACGCTAACGTTAGGTTTACCGCATTTAATTGTTGAATTCACATTAACGTTTAACGCTAAAAGCAACACAAATGAAGTTACAACCGCACTTTTCACCGAAACATAACCTCAATACATACAGAACGTGTGACGTTAAACGCTCGCTATTTCGTCGCACACAACCTATAACCTAATGCATTTAACGTAAACCTTATTAGTACGCATGCGCATTCGGGCTGTCACGTGAGTTTTACGTGCACGTTATTTTTAGTTGAAGCTGCAATAACTCTCTATTGTCGCTCTCGAAATACCTAATCTGAAAATAGGAAATTATTTAATATCACCGTTGTTATAGTATATATATACCATGATATAATTAAACAATAATGAATTTTCTGTTATAATTCATTCCATCTGATCTCGCAATAGAATTTCTTTGTAGTAAAAATGAAATTCCCCGCAATATATCTTATAAGAACTCTGCGGATGTAATAAAGTCTAGCATGTAGGGCTGAATTTAGAAGAAGTATTGTGTGTTTCTTTAGATGGGAAAATAAAATGAAATAAGTAATAAATATTTCATTGCGCCTTTTCGTCTTTCTGCTGTTGACAGTCCTAAATTTTATGTAGGTCTCAGGCATTCACTTATATGTATTGCGTTACGACCACAAATGGCACAAACGGCATACATTACAGAGTTATTGTAAAAGTTTGTTGCAAAAAAATAATAGGAATATGATAAACTTTTATTCAGAAGATAATAAATATTTATTTATAAATTTTATTTAACGATACAAGTACATCAAGGAACATTTTAAATGAGAAGCAATATTTATTAAAATTACCACAATTTTAATCTCAAAAGTGTCATGTTAATTTTTAATACGTCAGCAGTAATCTTGAGTACAAAGTATAGGTGCTAAAATTATAGGGCAAGTCCGAGAGATATGGCTTATATACCGGGTGAGATGAGTTTTGTGCAAAAATCCAAATAACACTAAAACGATGTTAACGAATGTTCCTACATGGATAGTACATTTGGTGAGTCATTAAATTTGACTTGTCTTGTTCCTTTCATTAAATAAACAAGCAAGTTATTACTAGAAATTTTTTTGATACCCCTTGGATAAGTTTTGTATGTATGTATTCCTTTTGACATTTTCTTCATAAAAAGTAAAAGCAGAAAGAGGTAACCTAAAGTTATTATAGTGTAACGTGAGAGGGTACCTACGACATTTGGTCCGCGAGCCCCTAGCCATTATTGTGGTACATATTTTAATTCCTTGTATCTTAAGGCGGCGACTGACGAGCTCGATACGAGCATTACATTGTAAACGTTTTAAAAAACCCACACGAATGCTCGTTTTGAATGCTTGGTTTAACAGTTCTCCACTCTAATTTCGTTCAAAAATGTCGAACGTAGAAGTTGCGAGTGCTGCGTACATTGGGTTATAACTATTTAATACTACAGAACAATAGAACAAATCATAACGGTGGTGGTAGACAAATATATTTAGAGAAAGAAATGTTCATGGTGGGGCGACATTATTGAACACAAAATCAAGAGATTAGTGGACAGTACAAAATACTGCTCTATAACATACAAAATATTTTCTTTGGACGACTCCATTTTCACGAAGAACAACATATTAAATCTTGGCTAAAATTGATAATCCGGAAATGATATTTTACTTGAAGCTCTCAACAGATTTTCGTGAAAAATATATTATGGTATTCCAAAACTTTTCTAATTTGGTATTTAAATTTTTATATTAATAAGAACGACATGTTAGATTTCTGCTAAAATTGATAAACCTGAAGTTATACTTTACTTCAAGCTCTGAACAGATTTTCGTGAAAAATGTAATAGGATATATTCCAAAACTTGTCAAATTTAGTATTTAAGACTTTTATATAAAGGGAAGCAACATATTAGATTTTGGGTAAAATTGATAAACCGGAAGTGATACTTTACTTGAAGCTCTCAACAGATTTTCGTGAAAAATATGATATATTCCAAAACTTTTCAAATTTGGTATTTAAGATTTTTTATTAATAAGAACGACATGTTAGATTTCTGCTAAAATTGATAAACCTGAAGATATACTTTACTTCAAGCTCTGAACAGATTTTCGTGAAAAATGTAATAGGATATATTCCAAAACTTGTCAAATTTAGTATTTAAGACTTTTATATACAGGGAAGCAACATATTATTAGATTTTGGCTAAAATTGATATACCGGAAGTGATACTTTATTTAAAGCTCTGAACAGATTTTCGTGAAAAATAAATTGATACAATCCAAAACTTTTCAAATTTGGTACTTAAGACTTGAAAACGACATACTGGATGTTTTCTAAAATTGATAAACTACTTTACAGGAAGCTAAAAACAATTTTTTTAAAAAAATATATATTAAAACACGATTCAAAACTTCTCAAATTTGGTATTTAAAACTCTTGTATAATTTAAAACAACATTATATTTTGATTATACCTATATGATAAACCGGAAGTGGTACTTAATTTGGAACTTTTAACAGATTTTCGAGGAAAAACAATAAAATATAATCCAAAATTTGACTTTTCTATTTATTGGATCAACAAATTAGATTTTGCTTACAAACGATCAACTGGAAGTGTTACTTTACTTAAAGCTCATTGCTATTTCAAACATGGAATTGACGGGAGGTCATCTGTTGGCCACAACAGATTTTTTTTTTTTTGTTTTCTAGAGTTTGTCTGTTAATGTCTTCTTCTTTAACTTATAGGGGCTGTAAGTTTCCAATTTAGTTTCTCAACAATTAAAGTAGTTATTGATCGAATAATGAAATAGGTGAAATTCGTGTTTAATTCCTCTGAAATGACTTTTACTCGTACAAATGTAGAACTGTGCTCCACAATCGGTTTAGTTGCCATCTGTCCCGTACAGCACAATTCAATCGGTCGCTAAACGGCGCATTGGAGGCTATATTTACGGCGGTATGTTGATGACGGGTTAGCTGGTGCATGGACCGCTGGTGTTTTATTATTTCCTCGGCGCATTACCGCTCACGGGCGGCGGGTTTGATCTGATGCTAATCGCGCCTGATGTCTGATCGCAGATGAGATTGTCTTCCGCGGATACCGAGCAAAAATACAGGCGGAGGAGGATGTTTTTATAAAGCCCTAACAGGAATATGCAAACGAGAGAGAGTCAACGAGAAAAATTAGTAGTGTAATGGGTTAATTCAGATTCATTTTTCGAAACGGAACTCTAGGTGCCATATACGTTACAATATTATCTATCTAGCTCTGAAACAAAAGACGTCATGTTACTATGATATTTGTCTGCTTACTTATTGTGTTTGGTTCAAATCACGGTGTATAAATATTAGAGGTGGGTCGACTCATCAAAAATATCCGTGTTTACAAAGTTGGCACCCGCCAGATATCTTAGCGTGTAAGGTTAGAAATGTTCCCGACACATAGGTGAATGTCATCTGTCAATTTAAATTTAAATTATTCATCATCATTTTCATCATCACTTGGTGTTCCACAAGGTTCTATATTGGGTCCTCTGCTTTTCATTATTTTTGTGGCAGACATGCCATCGGTTCTAAAAAACTGTGCGGTATATTCATATGCTGATGATACCAACATACTAAAAACTTAAAAGTAAAAAGTATAATGAAAGGGAGAAAGCGGTTGGTGAATTTAATATGAATTTATAAAATCTAACTACGTGGATTACAAACAACGGCCTACTTATAAATGCAGAGAAATCAAAGCTTCTTACGATTTCCACCGGAACACAGTCCCTTCATCCTTCTGTAAACTTAAATGGCACAAAGATAAATTGTAGTTCAACTGTCAAGTCTCTTGGTTTGTATATGGATAAAGATTTGAAATTTAATGAACACACCAAGAATAAGTTAATTGCGGCAAGACTTAAATTTAAATAACTGTATCAATATAGACACATTCTGTCATCTGCTCTAAAAATAAAATTAGTTAATACCCTTTTCATGCCCATATTAGAATAAGGTGCCTGTGTTTACGTTCCCAATCTTACTAAGCAAGACATGCATAGAATTACTCTTTTTCAAAATTCTTGTCTCCGCTTCGTTTATAATGTGCGTAAATTTGACCATATGTCATTATACAGACTGAAATGAAACTTATTGATCGGAGAACGAATTTTCTTTATTTGTCTATCGTCCATAAAATACATACTACCTTATTTATACAGTAAGCTCCATATTAAAGAAAGTAATTATAATCTTCGTGGTACGGATTTATTTGTGGTTCCTTCTGTTAAAAAAAGTAAATTTAGAGGTTTATTTTCGTATCAAGCATCTAAATTATATAATGATTCCTTAAAAACTCTATCGTTAAATAACTTTAAAACTCATCTTTCTTAAACAATTGTTAAACTGATGCATCATTTGAATTGTTATTTACGCATGTCTGTTCATTATTACATATGTATTCTTTGCTGTTTTTCAAAAACATTTGATATTGTATTCTGGGTTAGATGGAAGAACAGCCTTTGGCTGAACTCGCCTTTGAGTGTGTCTCAATAAAGTTTATTATTATTATTATTATTATTATTATTATTAAATTGACATACGTTAATTAATTTTATGTAAATATTCGATAAAATGTACAAATATCGAAAATACTGTTTCGTTGAAGGTTAGAAATCAGAAATAACATCCAATAAAGAAACAATTCCGATTCACCATCCTTCGCAAAACATTATGAATGCCTGACGGAAAGTTATACCTTCGCCAGCTAATAAAATCCTTGATACTAAAGATGGTATTTGTCAAAAGCATTTTAAAAATGGAGATATTGTACGAGAATGAGAATCTGGGGATTTAAATAATTTTGTTATATTGTTATTGAAAAAAAAATTGCTGTAATAATTATTGTCTGTCATTGGGAATTATTTGAAAGAAAAATACATTAAATTGGGTAAAAATGAGGACCTTCCTTTAAAATGTATTCACTTAGAAGCACAAGCAGCATCTTTGAATTTAATTCTGAAGCAAGTAACCACTAACTCATTCCGCCTTTTCGTTTCATCAGCCGTACATGACAGCTGTCATTGTGTAAAGTAACCTATTTTAGCATAAATGTTAATATTAATTTAAATAAATAAGTTTCATAATGTTAAATTATTTCAATAATAAAATAATTTTGTAAAATTGCTTTTTATTTATATTAAAAAAAACACAAAAATCAGTAATAATTCCTCCGTGACTTCTAAAATATTATTTCACGGAGTGACTAATGTTGTTATTTCAAATAACCATAGTAACAAGTATATTATCAGTCAGTGTTGGATAAAATATTTCACACTGAATTGTTTTTCTTCTCTGCTAGAGCTAACATTTTACATCACCCTTTGTATCATAGGCTAAATACTAAATTTACATGCATTAAATAGCGGTACTATTTATTATATTAGACTTAATATATTTTAAGATTTGTAGAAGCGTATACTATATTGTGATGTGATAAATAACATCCATTTTTCTATGAGAGACAAAAAAACAAAACAAATATCTACATAGCCTACAGTGCTTGACTTCTGACATGTGATCAACCTGTATCAAGAAAATTTATATTTCTTACCGAAATGATGAACTGAATATAGAATGGAAAGGAATAAAGGAAACCTTTTGTTTACAATTATTGTAATCTTTTGACATTTATATCATTTCAAATATTTTTGCAAGTTGAAAAAATATAAACATAAAAACATTCTTTTAACTTATACAAATATTTTATGAAGTAAAAGTGAAACAAACATTCAAACTTTTAAAAAGCCCTTTAGAAGAGTGAAAGGAAAAAATGTATTATTTTTGAAAGGAACTAATTTAAACATGTTTAAAACAAAATTCTAAAAAAATATAAACCATGTATTTTTTTACCTTCCGTCACCTTTAGGTAAGGAAGGTGTTGTATTTGGTCAAAAAATTCGGTGGTGAGTTTTTGATGAATAAGCACGTTTTAGGGTCACTAGAATACGATTTTACTATTTTTACGATGATGTCTGAATATGTGTGTGCGTGCGTGCGTGTGTGTGTGTGTCTGTGTGTGTATGTGTGTGGGTATGTGTGTGTGTGTGTGTGTGTGTGTGTGTGACAAAATTTTCTAATGCGATAACTGTAATACTACAATTCCAAAATTATAATTCTTTCATATTCCAAAGTGTTAAACTTATTTCGAAACTCAGATTGGTCATTTCTTAAAATTACTATACTCACAGATGGGTCAAGTTTCAACTTATGTGGGTCCTAACAGAATTTCTCCGTTATTTTTGCTGGTTTACGGTTTTCGATTCAGCTCCGGTTCGAAGTCCTGGTTTAATGAAAGGTCTCGTGGAATAGACTATAGAAATTATGAAAGTCCAAGAACTCCCATATTTTTGAAATTCAGTGACAAGTTATTTTCGAATTGGTTCTGAAACTTTGGTTAATAGAGCATTTCAAATGTTCACAGGAAAAATCTCCACCAGTTTCACGACTTTGCAGTCGGAGCTTTTTCGCTACATCATTCACTCGTCCAAACTTTTTGCGTCATTTGGTGGTTTTATTAATTGTGTAATTCAGTGGTTAATTTTTAGCAACTGGTTAAAAATTGTTTCCAATTGTTTGTTATATTATGTCTACGTAGGTACTTAATTGGTTAAATTTTAACCAGGTGCTAAAAATTAACTACTGAGTTAATCGGCTGACTAAGTTATAAATTGCGAATATCGCTGTCGAACATTCATCTTTTTATACCCTGACGCTTGGACCTTCATTCTTTTTAGATCTTGTCTTACAATTTCTGAGGCCTGTATCTTAGGATTGTTACCGTTTTGCCTCCTTTACATATACAATTTAAAAGCGCCCACCTTCAATCTATAAGTACCAATCATCTCATTTTGCTAGAAAATGGACATTCATCCTTTTTCCCCTGGCTCTTAAATTTGCTTTAATTAAATTTTTTATTTAAAAAAAATTAAGAACGTGCTCTGATCGGTGTACCGCCTTTTACGTATCTACCACCAGGGGCTATAGACCCCAAAAGCGTTTTTAGTTTTGAAAACGCCATGTAAACAGTGTCAAAACGGTTTTGAGTTATCTCAAACCAAACTAAAATTCATGGGTTTCACTTGAAAACTAGTTTCAAAACTACTCATGTAAACACTTAAAATTCAGTTTCAATACTGCGCATACGTACAGAGCATAATGTTAACGTGCCTGCCGCTTTGTGTTACTAATGTATTGTCCATTACTATTACACTCTGCGGAGGTAAATTAATTTCAAATCAATGTTCAAAAATAACTGCCGACATATTGTCATAATAATCAAGACTACTGTCTTTTACATTTTTGGCAGAAAACAGCAGTCCGTTGTTGATCCACCCATTTTCATATCCAGCGTGTAAAATTATAATGCGTTTTCCTCGGGATACAGGCACATCTACAGAACAACCTGGAGTATCATCTTGCCAACTTTTTTTCACAATATCATGCGAATCGTAGCAGGTTTCATCCAAATAAATTATTGGGCGATTTTCGGTCCGATAACGTTTAATTTGAACCAAAAATAATGTATGTCTCATTTCACATATTCTTTGGCTTTCCATAATAACTTGTCGTTTGTTCACTTTTTTATACTTAAACCCCATATCCTTTATAATTTTGTAAAGTGTTGTCACTGAACATTTAATGTGAGTTTCGTTGGTCACTAATTTCTTGTGTAAACTTCGAATAGTAGGCAGCACTTTTTCACTATACATATTATAAATAGTTCTACGTATAACGTCTTTCTCAAATTCATTCACTACTTTTGTTTTTCCAGCATCACATCGTGTTTTTTTTCTTCTGCTGCAGAATGTACAATTTTCCATACAGTACTATATGGCACATCGGTTGCTTCAGCTGTTTTTTTAAGTTCTGAATCACAATTTTTGTCTTTATTAAGATAAAGATAAACATTCCGAATAATTTCTTTCGCGTCGCTCGATAAATGTTTTCGATGCTGGGCTTTGTCGACGACGTCCTCTTGTTCATCCCATGGTCTCCACATTTTGACTTCTTTTAATTTGGAACAAGTAGTTGTTTCAAAAACAGATTCGATTAAACTGAACTCATATTTTTCACTTACCCTTTATAAAGGAATAATTTAGAAAAGGGATTATCTATGTAGCTGTATGTGTCTAAACAAAACCTATGGTTGGTTAAACAGTAATCTTGTTTTATGTTAATGATAGAATTACCGTTAAGTATAGACATTTTTAATTTTAATTGCAGAATTACGAAAAATAACAGTAAAGTTCATTTTTCCTGTAATCCGGCCCCTTCAATCGGTGCTTGGACCCAATGCTGTGGGGCGGTTTGCCACAGTCATTAGTGACCCAGGTAGATTTTCTATGAACAAACTGTACAAATAAACTGACAGTTGTGTAATTTTAGTGCATAGTGGTACGGAGTATAAAAAATAATTGGAATAATGGCAAAACGAAGTATTTGGAGTGAAGAGGATCTGTCACTTACAACAGCTAAATGCGCATGCGCCGAAACTGTTTCCAAATAAATTTTTAAACTTGCTTTGAAAACTGCATGTAAACAGTTTCGCGTAATTTTAACTGAAAACTTAAACCATTTTCAAAACTGCATGTAAACGTAGTAATTGTAGGTATATTAAAAAACCGAAAAACTGAATCTTTTAAAACCCTTATTCATTGTTTTCTCCTTTGGATTTTTTCCATTTCCGCAAAGCTAATCCCTCCCTAATGGAAACATTTAATAATCCGCCACCAGATGACAGTCCGTAGTTTACAAAGGCCGACTTAGATCTTTGATCCAGTATCCACCGTAAGCAGTATCGTGTTTCCTGCGCGTGTTGTGTTTGACGCTTGCCGAATCTACAGATTAGGCAGTCATAGGTTATGAAACGGGCAGCCGCCGTTGATTTATGTTGCGATTATGTGAAAGCGGGTTTTGCTTTGGAAATACAGGCTGCGTTCAACATATGGATTACAGTTTGCGAGGTTTGTTGTGATTGGCTTAATAAGTTGACAAGGAAGTTACAAAAATATTATTTCATTGAAACAAATAAATAAATAGACAAGTGTTGGTGAGTATACATGACGATTGTTGATCCTGCGAGTTTTGAGTTTGAATCTCTACAAGGTATAAATGTTGGTGAGATGTACAGGCTGTCTCATTTTCGATGTTTTTTTAAGATATCTCGGTTAATATTAACGATAGAACAAAACCGTTTGCACATTGCAGGGTCAATTTTTCGAGAAAAGTTTAATAGTCACCACAAGAATTTTCGATGTTCTTTTGTTTCTGATCTACAGGCAAAAACTCGTTTTTCGCTTATTTTGAAAATATATCAGTATCTTATTTATTATGATAATTAGAGAAAAATTGTTTTTACAAATTTTTACCGTATTTTAAATTGAATAAAATGGCGTAATTAGATTTTTTGAAAACTTAATAATTCTCAAGATATAACACAAACTTATGTTTTTTTAAATGGGAACCTATGTTGAAAATAGTCTTGTCTTTTTGCTTAATTTATAAGCTTTTCAATGATATATAACAAGTCTACATTCTTTTGTTTTATACATTAATAAAAGACGAATTATTAATTTATTGGGGTGAAAATATTATTATTAAGAAACAACAGGCAATCCCTGTACCAACTAGGCATTACCGGGATTGACAGAATTCAGTGTTTACCGCCAACATATACCTACAATCAGACAAAATTCACAACACACAATATACAAACTGTCAAAATTTGAAATTTCAATTGTTTAGAGGGAAGCACTATCAATAAAACTGACAAAAAAATCTGATGTTGCCAACACCATACCTCCCACCATTTAATTTTTGTTAATTTAAATATACATACTTACGTATTTACTTCTATTTATTATTTTCTTTTTAAAACGTTACTAATATTAATTTGAAATGAATAGTTCTTTGACAGTGATATCTGTCAGTTACATATACATTTGACATATGAACTGTGTAACCAAGGAGTTGCGTTTGCTGTTTGTAGCGTGGGCTCTGGGATTTAAATTATAGATAATTTTATAAATTTATCCATAAATTATATAGAAAAAGTATTAATGCAAACTATAGAAAATTTAATCATCTTTAATTTTTATAATAACATAAATCTTGAAAAAATAACATTTAAAGGTATTTTTCAGAGAAGAACTATTTTGAGCTTCAAGTAATGTGACATTTCCGGTTATCTGATTTACACCAAAAACTAATGGCTTCTTTCCATATTAGAATAACGTATAAATACAAGGTTTCCAAATTTTCTGAATGATAGTATTTGAGTTAGAGTCCAGGATCCGCACACACATACACACACTCACACATACACACATCATCGTGAAAATGTTAAAATTGGATTCTAGGGACCTTAAAACGTGGTCATTTACTAAAATTTTGATATGCGATTTTTACCACGATCCCTATACCTCCCTTACCAAGGGTAGCGGGAGGTAAAAACACCCTCATATTTGTGACGTCGCAATTTTTAAAAATTTCTGTAAATTTACCTAAATAGAAAAATTAGTATAAAAAACATATTTCAAAAGGCCTGTTAGTGTTAACGCACTCGTCCTTTGTAAAACTCGCCTCGCGTGTCGTTGTCCAAACTTGGACTCGTACGTTAGCAGATTGTCTTATGATACTTGTTTCTTAATGTTAATGGACGATATTGTGGTTTAAGGAAAGTTCATTGAATCTGTTTATTACTACAATAATTATTAATATAGCCAGTGGCGTAACTAAGAGTTCGCGGGCCCGCCCGCAAATAGTTTTTGGAGCCCATTTTAATTGCAGCGTTTATTATGAGGAACTACATACCACAAGAACTTGTGGAAATTGTGATTAGGCTCACTTTCATCTGAATTGACATGTTAAGAAGCAAAATAACCAATATGGGAGGCCTGATAATCCAAGATTAGGTACCTTTACATCCCACCAAAGTCATTGTATCTTGTGGCATTTACTATGAAAATGTAATTGGCCCGTATTTTTTGTTATGAAATTGGTGGCACTGTCCACTGGTGAAAGTTACAGGGAATTGATTCATACATTTTCGGTATGCCAAATGAAAAAACTTGAACAAAATATAGTATTAGCAAGATGGATCAGTATCATACAGTTTAAATAGTAGCAATTTTGCGAAAATCATTCTCGTATCGGTATTTAATCCCACGTTTTGGTAATACACATTGGCCGCCAGGTGTCCTGATTTGACAGCCCCAGACTTCTTTTTATGGGGTTATTTTAAAAGAAAACTCTGGATCAGTTGCAGGAAAATATTTGCTAAGAAATCGAAATTCTACCGGCCGAAATGTGATAGAAAATAAAGAGCTTGATTTTGCAAAGCGGATAGGGGCCTCTTAGCCAATATTATTTTTTTAAATTGACATTTAAAAAAATGAAGGACTAAATAAATTTGTATGTTGCTACAAAAAAAAGATTAAATTCAAAACTTTGCAGTAGTAACAAAATTATATATCATGTAAAGGGGGCCTCTTTAGAGCCGGGGGTCCGTAAGTTACGTCACTGAACATAGCTTAAGCTTTAATATTCATATTTATATAGAGCCATTTTTCCATTCCAATATTTAAAATTCTTCCTTCTCTTTTGGGTTAAACTTATTAAAATATCAATAGCCTATCCCAATCTCATCTGTAAATTAAATTAATCTTATATTAGCAATTAATACTCCTGATACATATCTATTAGATGAGGTACAAATCTGTGATACAGAGCGCTTGGCTGGTAATGTATTCCGGGCTAATGGTCGGCCCGTTAATGCCACCAACGCAGAGAAAGAGAATAAAAATTGTCACACGTCAAACGATCGTGTTGGACAGTAATCTTCTGAGATACAACCTGCCCGACAGCTCGGCTACCTATAAGATACGAGCTTTCAGGCCTTTTCCGTTTTGACATGGAAGAATTAGTGAATTAGACTACAAACTTTTTATATTACATATATATATATATATATATATATATATATATATATATATATATATACAGGGTGTTCATTTTAAGTGCTACACTATTGCTAACTCGAAAATTATAAGAACTACGAGGTCGGTTAAATTAGCAAACAATTTCTAGTTTACTAGACTATTTTAATGAGCGTAAAATTAATTTTTTAATATATATATATATATATATATATATATACAGGGTGTTCATTTTAAGTGCTACACTATTGCTAACTCGAAAATTATAAGAACTACGAGGTCGGTTAAATTAGCAAACAATTTCTAGTTTACTAGACTATTTTAATGAGCGTAAAATTAATTTTTTAATATATATACATATATATATATATATATATATATATATATATATATATATATATATACAGGGTGTTCATTTTAAGTGCTACACTATTGCTAACTCGAAAATTATAAGAACTACGAGGTCGGTTAAATTAGCAAACAATTTCTAGTTTACTAGACTATTTTAATGAGCGTAAAATTAATTTTTTAATATATATATACATATATATATATATATATATATATATATATATATATATATACAGGGTGTTCATTTTAAGTGCTACACTATTGCTAACTCGAAAATTATAAGAACTACGAGGTCGGTTAAATTAGCAAACAATTTCTAGTTTACTAGACTATTTTAATGAGCGTAAAATTAATTTTTTAATATATATACATATATATATATATATATATATATATATATATATATATATATATATATATATATATATACAGGGTGTCCCATAACTTTAGGTACATATTAGAAGGGCATATAGTTCGTAATGTCTTGATTACGGAACAAAAGGAATTTTTTCAAAATTCCTTTAACTAAGGGTAGTTAAGAAGAACATTTTTTGTACCCCTGGATACTATAATATTTGGAATAGTGAAATTAGTTATAACTATTACATAAAATAATTTAACAATGAAATTAATTTATGCAATTACGTAAAGCTTTGTCACACCAATTAAGTTTGGGAGATGTGTATGTAATGAAAAAACACACAACCTCTTCAACCAGTGTCCCAAAACTGTTTCCTTCAAAACCCTCAAAAACTAACTTTTGAATTTTGAAAAAATTCTTTTTGTTCCATAATCAGGACATTAAGAACTATATGCCCTTCTAATATGTACTTGAAGTTATGGGACACCCTGTATATACCGTGTGCATGTCTGTCTTAAAGGTGTACATAGGAGATTAACATGGGAAATCAGATTTTTGCAAACAGACTGTGTAGTATTCTGACATTAATAATTATTACGTAGAGGGAGTGTATTAAATGTAATTAATTATATGACTATGTAGGCATTTAATATTAATGTATTAATGTAATAAACAGTTGTTAATAAACCATCGTACCGAACAGAGGTCTAGTGTTTTGTACTACCCCTCGCTAACCCCCAGTCCAGCGATTCGTGATAGTAGTGAGTGTCGCACAGAGTTCTACATTGGCGACGAGGATAAAACCTATAAGTAGTAAGTACAAAAAAAAAAAAAAAAAAAAAAGTACAAAACAGAAAAACGCAAGGTGTGTATGCGGGGGCGTATTAGATGGCACAAGGTGCTGGTCTATACGTGAGGGCATACACATGAGTGCGAGGAAAAATAGCAGGGTGCCAATTACCAATTTTTGTCTAGGGCACGTTCGCTAAAATGTCCAACCTCGTTTCGCTAGAAAGCTTTGATTGCGAAGGAGAAGCCAGCTCCGTCGGCCTAAGATGGGAGAAATGGAAAAGAGCCTTCCATATCTATATTGAAGCAACTAGCATCGAAAACCCAAATAAGAAAAGAGGCGTTCTGCTTCATACGGCAGGAATAAATTTGCAAGAGATTTATTACAACCTACCAGGAGCACACGTCGACGGTCCTAACAATGAGGGACAGGATGTGTACACAATAGCGTTGGAGAAACTGGATGATTATTTTTCTCCAAAACATAGTAAAATATTTGAGAGGCATTTGTTTCGTTTAACGAAACAAGAAATTGGTAAAAATTTGAAAAATTTCTCGTTAGACTGAGGAAACAAGCCGATAAATGCAAATTCTCAAATATTGAAGATCACCTTATCGACCAAATCGTCGAGAAATGTGCATCGGTCGACCTTAGGAAGAAGATCCTGTCAATGGGTGACTCAGTCACCGTAGATTTAATAATAAAAGAAGCTAACGCAATGGAAGCCGTAGACCGACAGTTAGCTGACTTCCAAGAAAAACCTGGTACTAGTACAATATCAGAAGTAAACAGACTAGAAGTAAGAAATACTAAATACTCTAGAAATTGCGAACGATGCGGATCGACCGAACACGGGTCAGACGATAGCCGATGCCCGGCTAAAGATAAAATATGCCGTAAATGCGGATTCAAAGGACACTATAAAGCATATTGCAAAACAAGGGCAAGTAAACGAAAAATCGTAGAACAAAACAACCAAAATAAAGCCAAATCAAAGAAATATTCGAATAGGAGAACCCCTGCGGAAGAAGTAGATTATGTCTTCCACATTGACGACGATAATACTATACAGTGTAATCTAGGAGGAGTACCAGTTAAAATGCTTATAGATTCGGGCAGTAAGTGCAACCTACTCACTGACAAAACATGGGAATTTCTGAAGAAGTCGAACGTGAGAGTGGAGAATCAAATAAAAAACCCAGACAAAGTATTGCTACCATACGGTAGCAACACACCACTTGAAATTATAGGATCATTTGAATCCAGAATATCTATTAGCGATCTCGCGCAAAATGCAACGTTCTATGTGATAAAGAACGGAACTAAAGATCTTTTAGGAAAATTAACTGCCACAGCACTTAACGTCCTGAAAATCGGACTGGATATTCTAAATATTAGACCTTTCCCCAAATTTAAGAATGTGGAAATTGATATTCCTATCGACGAATCAGTAAAACCGATCAGCCAACCATACAGACGAATCCCAATACCTTTGGAAGAAAAGGTCAATAGAAAGCTGAAAGATCTCATAGATTCAGATATAATTGAACCAGTGAATGGGCCATCTAAATGGGTGTCCCCGTTAGTCCCGATAGTAAAGGAGATTGGAGATCTACGCATATGCATTGATATGAGGAGAGCAAATACGGCTATTATCCGAGAAAATCACCCTTTACCAACTATGAATCAACTACTTCCTCGATTCAGAAAAACTAAATATTTCTCAAGACTTGATATTAAAGACGCGTTCCATCAATTAGAAATAACGCCAAATTGTCGCTATATTACAACGTTTATTAGCAGCAACGGCTTACTCCAGTATAAACGTTTAATGTTTGGCATAAACTGTGCACCGGAAATTTTCCAAAAGGTTTTGGAAAGAATACTAGCCCCATGTGAAGGAACCGTGAATTTTATTGATGATATCTTGGTTTTCGGAACAAACGAGTTAGAACACGATGAACGATTAAGAAATACTTTAAAAATATTAAAGGATAAACACGTTCTATTGAATGAAAAGAAATGCCTGTTCAAAATATCAACGGTCCAGTTCCTCGGACATCAGTTGTCACCTAACGGTATAAAACCGCTCGAAAGTTATATATCTGTCGTAAAATCTTTCAGATCCCCGGTAAACATTGACGAAATACATAGCTTCCTGGGCCTTGTAAATTTCATTGGCAAATGGATACCAAATCTTGCAACATTAACAGATCCGATCCGGATGATATTACGCTCGAAATTGAATAAACACACGAACATTAAGAAATACTGGAAAAGCGAACAAGAACAAGCATTCCACAAACTAAAAGAGGCTATCTGTAAAATTAAAACTCTGGGCTACTATGACCCAGATGATAGAACTCAAGTAATATCAGATGCTAGCCCCGTAGGACTGGGAGCTGTTCTTATACAATACGATAAAAATGGCCCAAGAATAATAGCATTTGGAAACAAAAGTCTATCTAGTTGTGAAAAACGGTATAGCCAAACAGAAAAAGAAGCCTTAGCTTTAGTATGGGCGGTGGAACATTTCAATATCTACTTGTTTGGCAAAGATGAATTCGAACTAGTTACTGATCACAAACCTCTCGAGGTAATATTTGGACCACGATCACGACCGTGTGCGCGGATAGAAAGGTGGGTGTTGAGACTCCAATCTTATAGGTACAAAGTAACCTACAAACCAGGAAAATCAAATATTGCTGACCCGCTATCTCGATTATGCTACAACCATGAATCCAAAGGGTTGTTTGAAGGCGATAGTCACATTAACCAAGTAGTACAATATGCAAGACCAATAGCAGTTTCTTTACGACAAATTAGAGAACATTCCCAGATCGATCATGAGATTTTGAAAGTAAAAGATGCGATTTTCAAGGGAACTTGGGATGATTCTATCAAATTATTCAAACTATTTGAATCTTCACTATGTTTTTATGATGATATTCTGTTAAGAGGAAACAAGATAGTAATCCCCAATCAATTAAGACAACAAGTTCTCGAAGCTGCACACGAGGGACATCCCGGCATAGTTGCGATGAAAAGCCGACTAAGAACAAAGGTGTGGTGGCCAAAAATTGACAGCGATGCTGAAAAACTTGTAAAGTCTTGTAAAGGATGTACCCTAGTTTCAGCCCCAAACCCGCCGAATCCCTTGAAACGACGAGAAATGCCAATAGAACCATGGATTGATGTAGCCATGGATTTTATGGGACCATTGCCGAACGGCGATCACCTTTTCATTATTGTCGACTATTTTAGTCGTTATAAAGAAATAAAAATAATGAAAAATATATCTGCAACGAATACCATAAATAAACTAAAAGAGATTTTCTCCAGACTAGGAATTCCGTCTTCAATAACTTGTGATAACGGCAAACAATTTACGAGTGAAGAAATGAAACAATTTTGCAAAGAAAATAACATTACCATTTATCATACTATCCCATACTGGCCACAACAAAATGGAGAAGTGGAAAGGCAAAACCGCGACGTTTTAAAAAGAATCAAAATAAGTAATGCACAAAAAAGCGACTGGAAAGAAGATCTTTTCGATTACCTAATGATGTATAACAGCACTCCTCACACTGTAACTGGGAAAACACCATCTGAACTATTTTATGGAAGACAGTTTAGAGACAAACTTCCCAGTTTACATCATTCAACAACACCCACACACCATCAGGAAGTAAGAGACAAAGATGCAGAACAGAAAGAAAAAGGAAAACAGTATAGCGATAGGAAAAGAAAAGCGACTGACACAGAGTTACGAGAGGGGGATAAAGTATATCTCAAAAACATAATAAAACAAAGTAAAATCACGCCGCATTATAATCCAACCCCGTTCACAGTAATAAACAAAAACGAAGGCGACGTACAACTTCGTGACGAAAATACCGGACAAGAACTGAGAAGAAATATTGTACATTTAAAAAAGATTGAAGGGAAATGGCAAGTTAGTGAACCATCCGGTAATGATAAAGATACATAGGATGCTTTATTAAATAGGCTCAAGGTGGATGGAAATATTCTAGATCAAGGCAAAAGAAAAAATAATTAAAAGGGGAAGAGATGTAGTATTCTGACATTAATAATTATTACGTAGAGGGAGTGTATTAAATGTAATTAATTATATGACTATGTAGGCATTTAATATTAAGGTATTAATGTAATAAACAGTTGTTAATAAACCATCGTACCGAACAGAGGTCTAGTGTTTTGTACTACCCCTCGCTAACCCCCAGTCCAGCGATTCGTGATAGTAGTGAGTGTCGCACAGAGTTCTACAGACTGAAACTGGTCAGTGGCGTAACTAGCGGTACACGGGCCCGGTGCCTCAAGGGGGCCGGTACGCACGTCAAAAAATATTTTTATTTTAATAGAACCACATGTTTGAAATATATTAAATGATTACATCTTTCAGCAGAAAGATCCTTTTCAAAATAAAAATTAGCAAAAAAAATTTAAGGGATATACAGGGCAACAAGGATTATTATCAGACATCTATTATTTTAATAGAATACGAAATTGCCAGAACAATGGATGTATCTAACATATAGCCTTTTTAGCTTCTGATTTCAGTGCGCACTAACGTGCACTGAGTTCTCGTTTTGTTATCATCATACTTATATGTTTACACTTTCTTCGTAGTAGCGTTTTCGGGTTGTCGTGAAATTGCACTCAGTTCGTAGTGAGTGCGCACTTTTGTGCACCGACTACAGGAACTAGTGCACAAATATCAGTGTAAATAATATGGCTTCTAAAAATAAAATCATATTGACAATTGCCAGAAATTATTAGAAAGTTTTTCAATGTCAGATAGTGATGTAGTGTTATTAAATCGAATAATAAAACTTTATGTTGTCAAGAAATATACAAATTAAAAAGTAAGAATGTAAACTCATGTGAGTATCTGAAATAAAATTATTTTCGTTTTCAGTTCAAAGATACTTTTCAGATACAAAGGAGTACTTCCTTGAAATTAATAGATAATTTTGAAAAACGCGCCAAAACTAACTGGCTCTCAGACTTGCACTTATTTATGGTCTCGTTTTCAACTTAAACTTGCATTAGGATAGTTAGAGTCGAAACTGATTCAATGCATTTACGTCACACAGTGCAATGAGCATGCATTGACACCGCGTAAGCCGAAAACGCTAATATCAACTTTTGGCAAAAAAAGAAATCAATAAAAGCTGTTGACATAAACGTACAATATTGTCTTGGTTGCATGTTTATTTTTGTAATATTTTTTGTTTTTTAATTAAATTTTATTTAAAAAAGTATTTTTTTAAAGTGTCCTATTATGGGATCAGTAAAACTATTTTCTTATCTACATACGGGCCTGGATTGACCCGGGAACACAGGCCCATGGCTGCATTGTTACGCCACTGAAACTGGTGAATATGAAGATTGGTCCTGTAAACATTTGAAATATTCTATCAACATTTCAGAACCAATTAGAAAACATTATACAGGTGATTCATCGGTCTGTCCTCCCTTTATAACTCTTTTATTTTAAATCAGATAGAAAAACTCTTCAAATATAATTTATATGATATATTATTGTCTATCTACGTACCATCAGTGCCGTAACTAGGGCGTGGCAAAGGTGGCGCACGCCACGGGCGCACAATTCTTAGGGGCGCAAAATTTTAATCATTTATATGGTTTTAGATCAAATATTTCTGTAATCTATTTTCAGAATTTAACGAATAATTATCTACAGATAGGCCAGTTGGCAAGGTGTTTATTGTAGAAATAATTGGTGACAAGCTGGCATAAATTTTATTGTCTTTATTGGTACTTCCAAAAAGACATACTAATTTTGCACCCTCTACCGACCCCAGATTTTGCCGCCATTTTGGGTCAAAGATGCAAAAAAAAATCAGTTTTGGCCATTTTCTTGAAAACAAGAATACAAAATGTTAAAAAATGGTTAACCAGAATATCAATTTATGATTTCAATTTATATTACTCAAAAAAATAAACAATCTTAGGTATTTAATACTTAGTTTATATCTTGATCCATTTAAGCCATTAAGTATTATAGAGAATTGGGCATAGTTTTGAACTCTCTGATTGGCTGAATTTGGAGACAAGAAACAAGTTTACCCAATGTAATTTCGGCTACTTAAAACTGGCGCTGGTGCGAACGCCATCTGCTGAATGGCTTAAATGGAACAGAGTATATACGGTTTTTGTTGATGTGCGGTTCGTGAGTTGCTAACAACTTAAACTTATATGAAATTCCTCTAAAATTTTAAACATCTGCAAATCGATTTACATCTCATTTCATCTGAAATTTCTACACGTATTAAATACGTAATATTGTTTATCTTTAATCGTGTCAAAAATTTTAGATGAAAATGAGAACTAAGTCGATTTACAGATGTTTGAAATTTTTGAAAATGTTTATGTAAGTTTAAGTTGTTAGTAACTCGCGAACCGCTCATCAGAAGTTTATTTTGTTCTTATTTTCTTGACATGTAGGGGCGCAAATAATTTTTTTGCCACAGGCGTTCAGAACCCTAATTACGGCTCTGCGTACCATATGCATTTGTATACAGGGTGCTCCGTTTAAGCGCAACAATATGTAACTTTATATTTCTTAATGGAACACCCTATATTTATTTATTTATTTTGATAGTAAATTAGATTCCCTTTAAAAAGTATTAAGTAATAAGGGGTCTAAAATTATAAATTAAGAAGTTATTTACGTTCATAAAAAATAGTAATTCGGAGTGGAAAAACCATAATATTATACAAAATTTTAATCCTTTTTTATTAATACTTATGTTAAACATTACACTAATTCCAAAGAAGCTATTAAAATTTAGTGACAGAGTAAATAATGCAAAATTATAACAAATACTCGAAAACTTGTACTTCAACTTCAATAGATTTTTCTATTATAAATATTATATTAACCATCTCATCTTTACTAAAATTTGTATTATTCATTTTCACATCAACATCAACAATGATAAACTAAGAGTATTTGGACAACTCGTTTGTTTAAATTTGAAACAATTGATCAAATTATCCATAGCTTACTTTGTTAATAATAACATGATAGAAACATATCATTCAACGAATAAAGGTAAATAACTTCTTAATTTATAATTTTAGACCCCTTATTATTTAATACTTTTTTAAAAAGAATCGAATTTACTATCAAAATAAATAAATAAATAAATATAGAATGTTCCATTAAGAAATATAAAGTTACATATTGTTGCGCTTAAATGGAGCACCTTGTATACAAATGCATATGGTACGTAGATAGATAATACTATATCATAAAATTTATATTTGAAGAGTTTTTCTATATGACTTAAAATAAAAGAGTTATAAAGAGAGGACAGACCGATGAATCACCCTGTATACGAATTCAAAACCTTTCGAAACTGCGCGATTACCCCCAATCCAATTTTTTAAAAGTTCTGTTTACACTAATATTCTTAAATTTGAATAAAAAAATAGGTTTTCGTAGCTAAATTGTTTTTCCTTATAAAACTAACATAACGTTTAATTTAAAAAATATGTGGGTTAATTCTATTAAGTCCCACATAAGTTGAAACTCGGCCCATCTGTGGGTATAATTATGTTAAAAAATTACCAATCAGAGTTTTGGCCTAAGATTGAATACACATTCCAAAAACTTTACACGGAGTTTCAAACTTCAATGAACACATTTTTGTGACGTTCATCTTTTCCCCCTTCTCTTCAAATGATAATGTGAACTTAGTGTTAATTCTCTGGGTCCAAATTTCCCCAGCCCCAAATCTCGGCATCGGCTCCCTATCAAAGGCACAAAGCTGAATCAGGCAACAATGAGATACATAACATTCAACATTGACATCGGTAATTCTTTATCTCTCTCTACCTTGTATTACATCGCTATCTGTCCTCTCTGTTTTCGGTGTTTTTCTCTCTGCCTTGCTATGACAGCCTGCAACATACGTGGTGGGAAATTAGCACCGATTTAACATTCTGCTTGCCTCCTTGAATATAAATAGAGCCTAAGCGGATTCACTTGACGCCTCGTGGAATATTTTACTGGGGAATTAATATTGTTCCTTGTTAAAAAAGCCTGTAAGTTATGGACGGTTATTGTGTTGTTAACGAATTTATTTTTTGGTTGTGGAAACATAATGAGGGGTGTAAATTTGTCCCAAGAATTAAAACATAGTATTTTCTACTAAGGAAGATTCTGTTACATTGTTGTTAATATTAAATTGTTAAATGTAAATTATTTAGAAGTTTCAACTGTTGATAAAATAGTTTACATATTTTATGCAAGTGACATAGTGTTAAAAAAACTAACTCGGAGTAGTATATGAATACAGAATAGCTATTTGTGTATTAAGAGCGCAAAATGGGACATTGTCGATTGAGAGGTTGTTGACGCGCGACGCAGGAGCGCGGCATTCTCTCGAAATCGACAATGTCCATTTGCCCTCGAAACACATACAAGATTTTTTCTACAGTCCTCCACCTTAAAAAAATAATACAATGTACACTTTGTACTTACATTACTACTCAACAGTTTTGCAGTGAAGATAGGAACGTATTCAAATATGACTTCAAGATATTGTTTTGGCTTTCGTTTTTACAAAAAATTTATGCCAATTTTGTAATGAATATTATAAGTTTTGTATAATATATTTGTTTCAAGTACATTAAACTAGTGCAGTGGAAAAGTGGGTGTCCACTGGGAGCGTTCACGTCAAATTTTTGCAGGTGGCAGCACAACTGTTCATACAATTTATTTTATATTTAATTTTAATTTATCGTTACTTTCCATTCTTCTTGAGCTATAGCTTGAATCTAATCTAAGCATTTTATACTTTCGTTTTCGTAAATAAATGCCATATTTTATTTTCACAGCAGTGCGACATTTTGTTTGGTTATGTAATATACCGACAGAACAGTTATATGTCAGATTGACTTGTGAAAGTGGTAAATGTGTAACTACAGTGTCATTAATTCCTGACGAAACGTTTCTATTAAGAATGTAGACAAGTGCCATTTCTCAACATTGTATATTTAGAAATTTGAACAGCGAGCGTTTTTTCTACTTTGTCGCGCATGAGCGGCAAAGTGACATTTTGCGTTGACAAAAGAGAGCGCAAATGACTACTTTGTATATAGACTGTAGAAAAACATATGTCTGATCACTATTCACTTCAAAAGTTAAGTTGATCTTGAAATGTAACAGGCCCGTCCACGTCATCGGCTTTTAAAAAATTACATGTCGCATATGAATTTTGAATATAAATAAATGAAAACGAAATAAAAATTGCTATATATTTTTTATTTTTATACCTATAATAATGTAATTAAAGATTTAGCGTAAAATGGTCGCTATGTTGTGACTAGGGATTCACCAAGCCAAGCTACTTGGCTTGAAATAAAAAAGCTTGGCTTGGCTTGAAACTTCAAGCTTTTTTTAATGTTAGGCTTGGCTTGGCTTGGGCTTGATGAACACAGAGCTTGGCTTGGCTTGAAAACTTCAAGCTTTAAATATTTTAGGCTTGGCTTGATTTTCAATCTTTATCAAGCTTTTTCAAGCTTTTCAAGCTATTTCAAGCTTTTTCAAGCTTTCAAGCTTTATAAATGCTCATGCGCACAGTAGGTATATAGGTCTTGAAAACCATTAGTAGTTGTTCGGTATGAAGATTTTAATATAAATATTCGATGTGAATTAAAATAAATATATCGATATACCGATAAATTCGATATATATCGATGTATTGGAATATTGATGTATCAATATATCGATATGTTATGTCGATGTTTCATTTTATCGTAACAATGTATAAATCACGTTTTCTTTTACATAAATTTATTGTGGTACAATTGAAAAATATCTTCTTATGCGTAAAGATAAACAAAACGATACAATAAAATTTATGAAACTCACACGAAGTGTTTTTTCTTTGTAATTATTAAAATATAAAAATATTGAAATGTATATTTTATTCATTTATTTTATTTTTAAGAGTAAACAATCAACATAAATTTATTATCTTTTATTAAATATTTACCCTTCAATTTGTATGTGTCTTTTATTATTTTCGTTGACTGCATCTATTCAAGTAATCATATGCATTAGTTGGACTTTATTTATTTTAATAAGTAAAATGAATAGGACTTAAGTTCATTTTTACTCGAAATGACCTCCCAACAAACTGTTTGCCATACTATACAGTTCATATTCATCCTGTATAAATAAAAAAAAAAAAAAAACTCAAGACTCCAAACACGCAACAACAGTGTTCAAATAAATACACAAATATTTTGGAATGTACAATGGGATGAGACTTTTATACCTACTTCAAATACATCTGGAAATCATAAAACCCTATAGACGGAAATTTCCCCGAAATTTTGTTTGTTCGTGACATAAATACCTACTCGCCTCTTCTTATGAAATTTCTACTGATTTTTGAGTACTAAGTTAAATACATAAATATAATTACAGTAATCATGTGCAAATTCAAATAATACACAAGGAAATACCCTCAACGATACGAATATGTCGTTATTACCGAAATATGTGAAACTTTTTCAACATCTTATAAATTTATTTTGTACTTAATTGTGTGCGCGTTCTACAATGTGCGACTAGTTGGTTCAAATTGAGAAAATAAGTGGTCTTTGCATAATAAGAATGATGAAGGGTATAGTTTCCTATTTACAATGTTTTGTAGCTTCTGGACTGGCAGGTAATGAAGGCTGGTCCTTTTGGAAACTTCAATTCTTAAAAGTTCGCAAAAATGTGCCGAAGCAATGAGAAAGTACGTTACCACCATAAAATTACGGATTTGTCGGCCTCGACAACATTTCTGAAGAAAAGCTTGAAAAAGCTTGTTTTCAACCAAGCTACTTGACAGTCGAAGGCTTGGTTTGGCTTGAAAATTCAAGCTTTTTTAAATGTTAGGCTTGGTTTGGCTTGGGCTTGGTGGAACAAAAGCTTGACTTGGCTTGAAAAGTCAAGCTTTATTGAACGGCAGGCTTGGCTTGATTTTTCAAGCTTTTTCAAACCAAGCCAAGCCAAGCTTTCAAGCTTCAAGCCAAGCCCGTGAAACCCTAGTTGTGACGTCAGCGTCATTACAGTAGTCCAGTTTCCCTGTGAAAATGTGACTATAAAGTGGACCATACATATTTTGCTCACAAATTCAAGAAATTTTTTATTAGGATCAAATGAAAATTTATTTTTAAATAAATTTACATTATAATATATGTTTTAATTATTGCAATCTCAATACTTGTCATTGTTGTTATCATTTAGTAAATAGTAATGTAAATGTTGGATTACTTTTTATTATGAACTATGCTTTGATTATTGTAATCAATACTGTCTTTGTTGTATTTAATTATATATAGAAAATATTTTAAATACTATTTTAATTATAATAATGGCACTTGGTAAGTATGAAAACTTCAATATTATATTAAAGAAAGTCTTAAAGTCACATTAATTAAAGCGAATAATTAACTTAATTATGAAAACGAGCAAAAATTATTAATTTTACTTACCTGATTTTTATTTATGTCTAATACGTAATATCGAAGTTTTACATAAATTAACATTTAACACTACTCCTATACCTATTCATCATGTAAGTAAATCAAACAAATATATATTTTGAAATGAAAAACTCAAAACTTTAATAATTATTTTAGGCGTTAAGATTAATTACAAGAAAACAAAAAATACGGAATTTCTATTTTTAATTTCTTCGTAACATATAAAAAATTTAAAAGTTGGACGGGCCCATTTTAAGAAAAAACAGAATATTGCCATTCGTCGTTTTGTTATTTATTTCCATTTCTGAAATAAGATTTAAGCAGAAAAGTTTATGTTTTTTTAGATAATATTTTTGACAATATCTCGTGTAAAGTGTAAGTCATACGTTTTTTTTTTCATAGCCTACTTCGATTTAGTTTCTTTTTATAACACACTGCAGATTATTTCCGACTATTACTTTCTATCTCAAAGTGCGTCTTACATTGTTCTACAAAATGCAAGAAGCAATATTAAAATTTGTATAGCTCATCATTCTTAGTTAATTCTGTCTTCGAACAGGTCTCAGTGGAAGTACTGCCTCCACACCAGTCTGTTCTGCGCTTCTCATTTTAGCTCCTTGCAATTTCCTCTTTCCTTGATTTTTGTTAACATTTCAAATTTCCTTCTTCCTCTTCTTCCATTTGTTTTCTCTTTAAATATAATTTTCTAAAGACAACCCAACTTAAAATATATCCAATTTAGTTAACCTTCTTCTTTTTTATTTTCCTGCAGAAGCGTTTCTTAACCTTTTTAAGGCGCGACCCAAATTTATCTATTGTTTTGGTTTTGCGACCCACTAGAAAATTATTTAAAAATAAAAAACAAATGTCTTATTGTATACTATAATCTATTTATGAAAATAAGAAAATGAATATGTACGAATATATCACATACCTACCTATTTAGAAACAAAATAATATAAATTTAATACCATAATAAAGCCAACAATTATTTCAAATAAAACGAAACTTGTTACAATTTGATATATGAATTTGATATAATTTTAATTTTGTCTGATAGTCAACATGTCCGAAACTTAAATATTAGGTACATTCCCATATTTGTCATTTAATTTTCGAACATGATTCTTTAATATTTAAAATAAAACATACAAGTAGCTTACAAAAATTAATGTTAATTAATGTATACCCTGAGTTTGAATAAGTTTTGAAAATTCTTCAAATTGCGGCGCTTCCTAAAATTTAGTTTTAGTAATTACAATTCTGCATTGTATTGCAAACATATGTAAGTAACATATTAGTGAAATTTTATATTATACGTTTTAAGAAAATGATTGGCATTTAGTAATCAAAACTATAAAATTCTAAATAGTTTACGCGACCCACTCAAACCCCTTCGCGACCCAAATTTGGGTCGCGACCCATAGGTTAAGAAACGCTACGCCTACATCATCTCTCTTCTTCAATCCTTCTCAACATCTCCTCAATTCTGATTCTCTCTCTTTCCACCCATTATTCAACCGCCGCCACAAACACGTCTCAAAACTTTCTAAATATTTTTCTTCCTTTTCCTCAAGGTCCATTTTTCGCATTCATACAATGCAATACTTCATATGCTGCTTGCAATTCCTGTATTTTACTCAAGGCTGCCTTTTCCTGGGTAATTCTGTTCCCAATCTCTTCCTTTCAATGGGACTTCGACTTTTTAGAAATTACATGTCGCATATGAATTTTGAATATAAATAAGTGAAAACGAAATAATAATTGCTATATTAATTGTATTTTTATACCGATTATAATATAATTAAAGTTTTTAGCGTAAAATGGTCGCCATGTTGTGACGTCAGTGTCACTACAGTCGTCCAGTTACCCTGTGGAAATGTCACTATAAAGTGGACCATGCATATGTTGCACATAAATTCGCGATAGGCTTTACACATACTCTAACATGCACATATTTGATAAATCGGAGTAATTTTTTTTATTAAAATCAAAAGAAAATTTACTTATTACATAAATTTATATTATAATTTATGTTTTAATTATTGTAATCTCAATACTTGTCATTGTTGTAATCATTTAGTAAACAGGAATGTAAATGCTGGATTACCTTTTATTATGAACTATATTTTGATTATTGTAATCAATACTGTCATTGTTGTATTTAATTATAAATAGAAAATAGTTTAAATACTATTTTAATTATAATAATGACACGTGGTGAGTATGATAACCTTCAATAGTATACTCGTATTAAAGAAAGTAAAGACACATTCATTAAAGCGCATAAATAACTTGATTATGAAAACGAGCAAAAATTATTAATTTTACTTACCTGATTTTTTATTTATGTATATGTATTATCAAAGGTATATATAAAAAAACTACTCCTATACCTATTCATGTAAGTAAATCAAAGTAATATATATTTTGAAATGATATAATAACTATCTGGCTTACTTTATTATCATTAAATATAAAGATTTTTGATCAGTTTTTAATGGATACGTATTTTTATTCTTGCAACAATTATTGAATCATACCATTTTAATGGTGACGTATGTCGGTTCTCTATACTTATGACGGAGTGACGCTAACGTCAGAACTTTCGCGCCAAAACTTTAATAATTATTTTAGGCGTTATTAAGCGTGATGTAAAGAAAACAAAATATACGGAATTTCTATTTTTGAATTCTTCGTAACATATAAAAAATTCAAAAAATTTGGACGGGCCCGTTGCCATTTTGAGTTACTATTCTTGCTAGATATTTGAAGGAACCATTGAAGGAACTTATTTGATCAACCTCTTTTAGTCTCTGGTTCGAAGTGACGGCCAGGTCTTATTAACTTGCCTCGTTCATCCACATAACGTTTCTAATGGCTTTTCGTAATTTCTAAACAATTCTGTTATTTCTGTTTGTGTCCGTCAATTGATGTAAAGTCCTAACAAGCATACACTTTTCAAAAATTTAACGAATCGTGGATGATTGAAAATGCTGAACCGTGCCTAATACTCAACTCGGTTACATTATCATCAATTATGATTCGACGATCGTTACTAATCATTTACTGAATTGTTTCGATGTTGATGTTGCTCGACGAAGTGGAAGACCTTCTGGAACATTCTTCATCGCAGAGGGTATATAGTACTGACTAAGATAAGTAAAAAGCTTCGTCAATATAGGTATATTCTTCAACTGTTTCCGCGAAAGAGGTCATTTTATATTAGAATCGAAGAAAAACTGACAAAGATAGTGATCGAACAAAATAGTTACGAAGTTATTTGAGAATTAAATATTGGGTAATATCGCCTCAACATTTAATTTATCAGTACAATTATTTGTTTTTTTTAACAACAGCACATTTAAAATGACCTCAAAAATCGAAGTCGTAACTCTTAATGCATTCACAAATGAAAATTAGGTTTAGATTTATGGTTTATACTTTAGCTTTAAAGACTTTGGCCGCATATTATGTAATGACTCCATTCACACTTCAGAATTTAGGGTCTCTAAATCCAAATCAGAAAGCTATACATTGCAAGGTCCAAACTTTAGGTTTATGATTTAGTTTGACGTCATAAACTTCACCAATGAGAACGAGTCTGAAATGATATAGATATATACACCCATCTTTATTTAGTATCTACTTGGTGGATTCAGCTTTTTAAACAAATGCAAGAAGAACGTGGAGACTGTCATAACTTAATTGCTGAAATATAACCAATAATGCCAAGCAAATGACAGTTTCACGGCGCACAAGTGTCTTGTTGAGTACTGCTCTACTGATATTTTAATCTTGTTTTTGAAGAATTTACACAGTGTCTGTACATATCAAAACTAATTTCCAGGTAATTTAAATTTACATTTATGAATGACGTACTTAAACATAAACAAAAACCATAAACCTAATTTTCATTTGTGAATGCACCTTTATAGTTTTCGATATAGCATAGGTAAACCTCCTCAAAACTCACTTTTCAGTGCCTCAGAAACTTATAAAGATCGGACCCATGTTAATTAAACTTTTTTTACTTATTTTGGTCAATAGTGTGTTCAAAAAAAAATTCCTAACTCGGAGTAAGCTTAGAACAGAGAATCGTATGTCTGACCATTATTCAATTCAAAAGTCAAGTTGTCAAAATTGATCTTGACATTCGCCGTTTTCTAATTTGATTTCATTTCTAAAATAAGTTCCAAGAAGAAAAGCTTTGAGTTCTTTAGATAACATTTTTAACAATATCTCATATCAAATTGGCATTTAATTAAATATTTTTAAATTGACATACGTTTCTTTTTTAATAGCCTACTCCGATTTTTTTGAACATACTGCATTCGACAATTTTTAAAACGATTTAGCCGCACGTTGATCTTGCTTCAACGTAACGACTATAATCTCTGCAAATATCACCTGTTATGAATAAAGAAAATTTATCATTGCTCTCATTTCTTTCTTGTTGCAAGTTGACAACTGAGCACTCATACTGGCATGACAAGAAATAACTACTAAACAGTGCTAAGTAATAAACCACCACTCTGAAAACAGAAACAATTTGAGAATATGATTAATAATGGTGCATGCAGTGCCGCTAACTATCTAATCAGAAAAAAGTCTCTTTACTTTTTGACTCTCCCTCTACATTGGCTTTGAGAAAAAAAAGATTTTGCCTGATATTTGTATTGATTTTAATTAATTATAGGTTTCATCTTAGCTTATTTATTACGCATTTTTGGGTTTGTCAAGCTGCTTCTAATGGATATGGAGATTTTAGAATTTTACTGTTGCCATCTGAAGTTCTGAAGTAACCTCTTTATAGGCACAGACGACAAGCTCAAAGAGAGAGATAGTTAAGTATTTAAATGTGTTGGATAATTTTGTGTTTTGGTATTATTATTTGTTTTAGAATTTATCATCAGCTAACAAATCATTGTTATAACAAAACTGGGCCTCGATTCTGTAAATTCTGTCTGATTTAAAATTCTGTCGGAATTGGGTTTTCCACACTACGAATTCTATTGCTCCAGACCAGTAGAATTTGAAATCTGACGGAATTGAGATTTCCCTAAGAGCAGTAGAATTCGTAGTGGGGAAAACCTATTTCTGACCGAATTTGAAATCAGGCAGAATTTAAACTTACAAAATCGAGTCCCTGATCACTCATGCATACGTCAAACACCACAGCAAAACAAAACAAAGCAAATGTCAAATCGAATTAGGATAATACGTTGAGAACAGAAGAGAGGTCATGGTAATACAAACTATCTCTCTCTTCGAGCTTGTTGTCTTCAATGGAGGATGTGTGTAGACGTCAATTTCATAAGTCCCCATTGAAAATTTCATTAATGACGATAAATTTGAGGGCGCTCATCAGGCTCACCTTTCGGGCTCTCAAATATTTCGTGAATACAGCATCAGAGGTATCACTTTCATGCTATATGAAAATTACAAATAATTTAATATGCGTTGTAGAAATTGATACTGATAATCTTTAAATCATTTATTATAAAAACAAATCGATACGAAGTTATCAAAATTGTGAAACGTGAGTAACTTGAAAACAATAGGAATTAGTTTGTTGATTGTTTAAATACAGCTTGTAGATGTTTTCAATGCTGCCTATGTTAGCGGATTTTGAACAAGTAATGATCTCTCTTATGCTAGACAAACGCACGAACTTATTGAGCCATTAAGCCGCTACTCTGTATACAATTCTCAGGATGATTCTTAGAATATTTGAACAAATAGTTTGTAGAAAGAACTAAACAATACAAACATTTAAATTTTCTTGAGAATAAAAACAAAATATTTGGTTCTTAATTATGTGTATAGATTTAACTAGTTTGTAATGTAAAAAACACAAAACATTTCACCATCGCTAATGCTAAATTACAAGAGCAATTTTCCGGACAAATGAGTGTTGTACTGTTAGTTTAATTATAAACTAAAAGCGTAATTAAAAGCCAATTAAGCCCCCAAAAGTTATGAATGTCCGCTACAGCAAAAGCTTTTATTAAAATTTTATCTTGTGTAATACAAAAGAGCTTCTCCATTGTTCTAGACAAACAGTCTTTTAGCTACACAATTTTTAAATTAAAAACCTTGGCGCATTATTCTATTTGATCCTTTAAAAGCAGCCTTTACATTTTTAGATGTGGAAACACAAAGTTTCAATTTTTGCGCTTGATCCATAGAGCTCTTTGATTTTAAGCATATCCAATATTTTGAATTTTTGAACAATAAACCTTTTACAGAGTACGATAGATAGTATCAATGATGGGACAAGATAATATATAAGCTGAAATATAAATATAAAATAGTCAACTTTATACACATTAAGTTTCAAACACATGTTTGTTAATGTGCATACTAGCGCACCTGGAACGATGTGAATAAGTTTATTATGACCCAAGGAGTGTGAACTAATAAAACTACCAAAAATTACTGTTGTGCCCTTCAGGCTCTTGTGATGTTTTAAGGATTATTTACATTAAATGATTGTGTTATTACATCTTGTAATCATCATCGTAAAAATAGTAAAATCGTATTCTAGGGGCCCTAAAACGTGCTTATTGATTAAAAACTCTTCACCGAATTTTTTGACCAAAGACAATACCTTCCTTACTAATTGTGCTATTCTGTAACTTTGCTCTGTAAGACTGTAACTCTATAGACTCTGTAAGAGACAGCTTACAGAGTAGTAAAATTATCTATTCTGAAACTCCCTCTATAACAAGTATCGCTACAGAGTTATTCTTATAGAATGCCTAACTTCATTCCTGTCTAGCTGTCGAATATGCAACATTATATTTGACAGTAATTTGTAGACATTCTAAAAAATATGAAATAGAAACGATTGTTATATAAATAATGCACTATAAAATGGTAGGTATGTTGGTTCAAGATACATATTCCATAATATATTTATGTAATTGAATAAGCAATAGATTCCATCACGATTTTTTCATTATTATTAATTTCTATAAATACTTCATATTTACACATATGTAATATATAGGTTTATCATTAAATGAAATATATAATTATTGAATCAAAATACGTTATGTTTTGATATTTGAAGGTAATCAATTTCTGTCATTGTTGTAATCAATGCTTATCATTGATAATAATTTTTATCTCCTGTGTTTTAATTTTTGTAATCTTTCCTCCTCGCTAGGTGATCTATTAATATTAATTATGCAGTCATAATTTAATGACTGTTTCAATTATTCTATAAAACTGTGAACAGTTCTCTACCATTAATTTATAGTCGTACTCGTACAAGTAGGTAGGGTTTTCTTCAAATTATCTTGACTGGCAGAAACTGCCCTTGCCTTAGCTTTGAATCGATAAATATGACAAATTCTTAAGTATAGCTATTTAAAATTATTCAACTTTATATTAAAAAAACAAAGTCACTTTAATTAAAGATTTACAATGAGTTTGTTTAAAAACATTTCTTAATTAGTGGTGTAATTCATAATCTGGTACACTGATCTGAATGATTTTGGCGCTGTAAGATTTATAGAAATTTCTATAACTCTGTAAGCGTTTACAGTATTGTAACTTGGTTACAGAATAGCAATTTGCTTACATCCTGTAACGCTGGTTACTTACAGAGTCTATAGAGCTTATAGAACGGTACAGAATAGCACTATTAAAGGTGACGGAAGGTAAAAATCTGATGTGGCCAACACAATACCTCCCGCTATTTAATTTTTATGATACTATATTTCAGATAAGAATAGACTTGGTGACGCTGCGGCGCCAGCCTCTTTTAAACCCATAAATTTTATAAATTAGATTTGTTTCGTGTATGACATAATTGACAGCTCGAAACGTCAAAATTTAATTATTTTTAATTATTTAATAAATAAACAGTTACTTTAAGCAGTTAAATAGATTATAAAGACAAAATGAAATAAATAATACACACACCTACTTTACATATTGCTATTGTAAACTTGGTTTGCGTTTAGACCATTCAGAATCTCAGAAAGCTGAAATCCCTATCTTACTCCTAAGTCTATTCTTATCTGAAATACAGTATAATTTAAATGTACATACTTACATATTTAGTTATGCTAGAAATTATTAAGATCCATTCCATATAACTATGGGTCTATTTACTCTTATCTTTTTAAATCGTTACAATTATAAATTTGAAATGATTAGTTCTTTTACAGTGACATTTATCTGACAGTTACAATGTAAGTGCTATTTTTTATTCGATTTTAAATCAAGGAAAGAAAGAAAAGAATGCTAGCCGGCGGGATTTGAACCCACGATCTCAACATTTGTACTGTTGCGTGTTACTAACTACAACACGCAACAGTACAAATGTTGAGATTTTGGGTTCAAATCCCGCCGACTAGCATTCTTTTCTTTCTTTCCTTGATAATTTTATAAATTTATCGATAAAATATATAGAAAAAATATTTTTGCAAACCTGTAGAAAATTTAATAATCTTTAATTTTTATAATAACACATATCTTGCAAAAATAACATTTGAAGGTGTTATTCGAAGAAAAACTATTTTGAGCTTCAAGTAAAGTACTATTTCCGGCTATCTGATTTACACCAAAATCTAATGGCTTCTTCCCGTCTTAGAATAAGGTAGAAATACAAGGTTTCAAAATTTTTCTAAATGATAGTATTTGAGTTAGAGTCGAGGATTGTGAAAATGTTAAGATTGAATTCTAGGGACCTTAAAACGTGGTTATTTACCATAATCTCGATATGCGATTTTTAGCACGATTCCTATACCTCCCTTACCAAGTGTAACGGGGGGTAAAAATAGCGTTTGTAGATAAAATAGTGTTCAAAGTTCGAAGGTTTAGACCTCTCCGCTTCGCGTCGTGTTCTAAACTTCCGTCTCACAAAATTAAATATCACTTAACTATTAAGCCGGTATCCCACTGTAATTTTTTTGATAAAAATGGACGTAAATATTTTTATAAAAACCGTTTTGACAGAATTTTTATGAAAACTGTATTTACATGACGTCACGTAAAAATTTTGATGTGACGTCACATAAGTACAGCAGTCTGTATTCATTTTGTTGAAAGCTGCGTTATGATTGGATGTTGATGCGGGCGTTCGCAATGCGGTTACTTGAACCATATGTAAAGTCATTTTCTAGAGACAGCGTTGTTGTTATTTCCTGACATTAATTGAACAGCGGTGAGCGTTTGTTTATATTGACATTGGAAATAACATAAAGCAAAATAATCAAAATGTGTAGTGTGGTTGCCTGAACAGACAGCGTTTTAATTGATTTGTATAGAAATGAAGAAGTTTTATACCACACAAAATCGCCTGAATATTATAATAAATACGCCAAGCACAGTGCGATTTTCAACTGCTAAATGTTATCTTATAATTATCAGGCAATACAACATCAAAAAGTAAGTATTAAAGTTAATTAAAATTTACGTGCGTTATTCTTTGTATTTGTTTTTCTCCTTTTAAATTTCCGTCCGAATCCTATTAGAATACTCATTAATCGTAACCAACAAAGTTTTTCAACCAATAATTTTACGTAGTATTAGTATAAATATCTTGATCTATAATTTATAGAAAGTGTATTTTAAATTACCTATACAAATTTGCAAAAATAAAATATGACGTAAATGAGAAGCCCATACCAATCCGCCTCGTTCATGCATTTTAAGATGGACTTTATTCACCTATATACTCGCATCGTACCCTTTAAGTAGTGATGATAAAAGAATTAATTTTTCAAAATTTATGTGTATACTAGATAGAACAATGCCCATCTTTCATGTGCCGAAATACACGCCTTAGATGAGTGCCACGTTTCTCACTTTAATTTCGAACTATGTCCATGATTTTTAAGAAATGGTCTTTCATTCGAAGAAAATTTCTGTAATTTATGTCATCTTATATTCGTAATTCGTTGTGTGTGATAACTAAAACACTGCGATTTTTATTTCTTTTCTCCAGCCATAGACTAGTCCACCAGCGATGTTCTGATTTTTTTAATTTTTTTGTATAACTGTGTAACCATTACTCCAACAGTTATTACAGCTAACAATTTTTTATTTGAATTGACGTTATTCATAATGAAATTACAAAACGCAACTACCTCTGCAGAACAACGGCCACAAAATGAAGTTAAGTAGTATTTTTGGCGCCAATTCTCTTTCATGAGTTATGCAACACTCCATAAACACGCGTAAAATTTTTACCTCTCGCTAAGAGAGGTATTGTATTCATGCTAAAAATCGCATATCCAGATTTTAGTGAATAAGCACGTTTTAAGGTCCCTAGAATCCGATTATAACATTTATACGATGATGTCCGTATGTGTGTGTGTGTGTGTGTGTGTGTGCGCGCGCGCGCGTGCGTGCGTGCGTGCGTACGTACGTGCGTGCGTGCGTGCGTGCGTGCGTGTGTGCGTGTGTGCGTGTGTGCGTGTGTGCATGTGTGTGGATGTGTGTGTGCGTGGATGTTGGATGTTGGATTCTCGATTTCTCAAATACTATAAAACTTAAGACATTTTTAACTACGGATTCCTCAATCTAACAATAATGGGAAGAATTGATTAAGTTTTGGTAACAATTGGACAACCGGAAGTAGTAGTTACAAGAAAAAAATCATCTAAATATTATTTATCGAAAATTTATATAAATACTTATATTAAAGAACGTTAAATTCTTTATTCGATAAATATAAATTCATTATTATATCTTCTATAGATTTAGAGATAAAGAAATGCATATAAAATAAATTGATGCAAGAAATCTCAGATCAAACTACTACAAGGCAAGAAATTCAAATGTTTGTATTTGACACATAAATGTCACTCTCAAAAATATTTGTACATTATTATGAAGATTATGAAAATAAAAAAAAGTCAACAACGCAAAAGAATATACGTAAAAAAGAATATAAAAGGAATTTGTGGAAAAATGACGAATATAAAGGAAAAGAAAAGGAAAGTAGGAATTTTCCACCAGCTTTCGGCCATGTTTAACCCTCAAAATTCTTAATAATTTTTTAATAGTAATTCTGTATAAAATAAAATATTTACAACCAAATAAGTTTTAATCCCTCAAAAACCAAGTATGGAGGTGATGGCGAGGTTTCCGTTGTCCTCTTGTTTTTCACGTTGGGGCCTTGTGGGCAAACATACCCTACATAGGATTTTAAAAAATTTCATTAAAATGGAATAACAAAAATGTAACAATAGATAGGAAAAAAAATGCTGAAGATGAAGGCCATTGGGCCTTCGAAACGTCCAAATTCAATAAAATGTTAAAACAACAGGTTTTATAAACATAAATCCCTTCCCAAAAAGGCCGGAAAAAGTCCATTTTCAAAGTAGAAAAAGAAAATTTCAGGATATTGAATATAATGAAAATGTATGTATTGTACATAATTTATATTAAAATATCCCATAGATTTTGCAAATATATGTGAGAATTATTTTGTAGTGACACATGAATATATGTATTTGTATTTAAAAATATTTTTCGTTTTATGCGTACAACCAGGTAAAATATCTGGCATCAGATTTTTTACAGTGGGATGCAGTACTTTTCATGGAACGTTTTTATAAAAAAAAATTATAAAAATTTTTATAAATTTTTTTACAGTGGGATTCCGGCTTTAGAAAAAGGAGAAGTTAACGATTAAAAGATAAATGAGATTTAAAATTTGGTCTGTCAGGCCCAGTCGCAGTTATAAGATTAAAAACAATACTAAAATTGTAAACATATACACACATGCATCATCACAGACATGTATGATCTTATTCTGATTCTGTGATTCAAAAATCTCTTCTGCTAAGCGGAAGGTAAAAATCTAAAGATTACTGGTGAACCTATAACGTAAATAAATCACTCTTCGAAATCTATTTGATTTCCCAGGACCGCTTAACCTATAAGTCATTTCGTTATTAACTATTAACTCTAAATTGAGCTGGTGCGACAAAGCAGATATCCTCCGTCGGATATCGTGTTTCTCCTTGGTCGAGATGATATTAATCATGGATCTAACGCGGCTGCCTTAATGACAATCGTTACACTAATGGCTGCACAATAATTCATTCCTTCGACGTCCGATGTCTTCTCGATAAATGTACTCGGGACGCGACTTTCTAACAGGCCGTGTTTATCAGAGGAATCACGTTTGGTTATAAAAATTGTTTGTTTATTAAAATACAAAAGTATCGTATATAATATTCTTATGGATTTATAAATTTGTTGTTTATATGTCTTTATCATCTCATCTCCGAAGAATTAAGAAATATAACGGTTCCAAGGAAAAACTGTCTCCCAGTGTAAATGTGGCCAACAATAAGGTTTCGTTGAGTGGTGGAGTCATTTATATACACTCTAAGAAATTTTTAACCAATTTTAACACTAAAATTGGTTCCAGGAGGTCCACCAGATTACGTGTAATTTTAACAAAGTATCTGTTTGGTTAAAAAGTACACTGGAAACTGGTTTAATATTTAACACAAAATTTCTAGTTAAAAATATTAGTGCGTGTTAAAATTTACACTGAAATTTGTATTTTAACTAAATGTACGAGTCAATTACCTTCTACACTAAATAGTGTAAAGTACGCGTTTCAGTAGCACCTCTTGGTGTATTCATTTACTCGTATTTGAGTAATTTTTTACAGAATATGTGTTAAATAAGATAAATAAGGATATCATAATATAATTTTATTATATCAAAAAATACATAAGTAAATAAATTTTATATTTGGGTAATATCTGTGTTGTACAAAAATATGTTAATAATATAATTTCCATCGGAACTCGGAACATGAAAGCGTTTCATATATGGTTCTTTGTACAAACAAATATTTAAAAATATTAAAATCATTTCAGACAAATCTAATTTTGCAATTTTAGTGGCTATAGAGTTTAAACAAAATATATTGTATCCATAGACTCAATAATTTCTTGCACGAAGAAATTAGTTGGTATTAAAAAAACCACATGAAATTCATTTAGAAGTATTCATTTTTATATCACATGGTATATTGTATACTCAGTTTGTATCAATAAACACGTTCGCACATCTCACAGATCATAGCTAGAATACGTATATCACATATCACAGTTATACAATCCACACTTTGGTACTGATTTGATCGCTGCTTGTAGTAAATACTCGTCATATTAACAGCGTTGAATGTTATTTTACTTTTAACGAAATATAGTGTGTTTGCAGCACCGTATTTTGCAAATGTACACTAAGTTGAGCATAAGTAACTCAAAAAACTGTTGGTAATTAAAAGTAACCATATTTTTGAGTAATATATCTCATTTACTCCATATGTGGTTAACATATTTGAAATTTATTAAAATAACACGGACAAAATTTAACTAAACCGTATTTTTAACACGGACGAAAAATGTACTTATTTAAGTGTTAAAATTAACACTAAATTACTTCACCAATCGATTTGGTTACTTTACACGAACGATATTTCTTAGAGTGATAAAAGCAGCAAATAATAGACCCCAATTGGACTAATACTCCATAATACTTAAAAGCATAAATGCACAAAACATATAAGTAAAAAATCTGATGTAGCCAGCACATAACCTCTCGCCAGATATTTTACCTGGTTGTACGCATATAACTAAAAATATTTTTAAAAGCAAATACATATATTCATGTCTCACTACAAAATAATTCTCACATATATTTGCAAAATGTATGGGATATTTTAATATAAATTATGTACAATACATACATTTTCTTTATATTCAATATCCTGAAATTTTCTTTTTCTACTTTCCTTTTCTTTTTCTTTACATTCGTCAGTTTTTCGCAAATTCCTTTTATATTCTTTTTTACGTATATTCTTTTGCCTTGTTCACTTTTTTTATTTTCATAATCTTCATAATGATGTACAAATATTTTTGACGGTGGCATACAAATATTTTTGACAGTAACATTTATGTGTCAAATACAAACATTTGAATTTCTTGCCTGGAAGTAGTTTGATCTGAGATTTTTTACATCAAATTATTTTATATGCATTTCTTTATATCTCTAAATCTATAGAAGATATAATAATGAATTTACATTTATCGAATAAAAAATTTAACGTTCTTTAATATAAGTATTTACATAAATTTTCGATAAATAATATTTAGATGATTTTTTTCTTGTAACTTCTACTTCCGGTTGTCCAATTGTTACCAAAACTTAATCAACTGTTCCCATTATAGTTAGATTGAGGAATCCGTAGTTAAAAATGTTTTAAGTCTTATACCTAGTATTTGAGAAATCGTGAATCCAACATCCACACACACATACGGTCATCATCGTAAAAATGTTATAATCGGATTCTAGGGACCATAAAACGTGCTTATTCACTAAAATCTGGATATGCATTTTTTAGCATGAATTCAATACCTCTCTTAGCGAGAGGTAATAATGTAGTACAAGGTGACCAATCATGAAATCTAATTAATTTTGATGCATCCTGTTTTCAGGCATTATTAATTAGAATCTTAATTGAATTTATACTAATCCATCATTATATATGTATGTATATATCTGATGGAGATATACTATTATTCACGAAAGATCAAGGTCATTTGTTCGAAGAAAGAATACAGAGCAGTAGCCTAGCAACATTTTGTATTAGAAAGAGAAAGATTATTTAACGTATGTGTATTTAATTTATGTGTTGTGGCAGATATATGTAAATGTGCCATTACTTTCTAACATACTAAAAAGAGCAGTGACGTATGTCGTAGAGTTGCAGATATGTAAATATTTACTACACTGCCCTCTAATAATAAAACTAAAACTAATGTTTATCCAGTAACGTTGACATTCAAATCAAATCATTATTTTATGGTTTACGTCACGTTTATATTTTTGTTTTGTATAATGTAGATGAAGAAGATAAAACTTTGAGAAAAGCATTATTAAAAAGAAACAAAATTTTCAAATAAAGTACATTTATTTTTGTAGTTAAAATGTATCCATAAATATTTCGCGTTGCTCGTCTTTTTTCTGGGGAAGACAGCAAATCGTTCGCCAGGGTATTTGAAATAAGTACCAAGGGTCAGTATTTGGAATACTATTTTTCACGTAGCACTATAGGCACTAGCCGCCAGTCTATAAGTTAGTGACATTCCAAAACTCCGCTTCCGATAAGCTATTTTACTACCAAACTATTTAAAATTTGAAAGAATGAAACCTAAAGTATCCATTCTTCTATTTCAAGTCACTCGAACCCCTAATTACCTGACTTAAATATACCTGTTCTCTTGACAAACCTACCACCTAAAAAGAAACAAGAACGACCACACTAGTCGCCGACAAAAATGAATGAATTCTATGGCCATTCGCATTTGTCGAAGACGCATCATTCTGACACCTTGAAATTATAGTAGGTTAGGATAGGATAGAATTTGTAAAACTAGAATATAAACAGAATAGGGAAAGAAATATGATAATGAATTCAGGAAAAAACAAAGGAATGATAATTTAATTTAGATAAGACGAAACAATTACGCAGAGATTGAGATAAAAATGTACGAAATAAAAAAAGTTGAAATGATAACGTAAATTAGATATAATATGTTCAGAAAAATTCGGGGTAGCCTATAAAGAAGAAAACGTATGTATAATCATTATTCAATTCAAGTAGTCAGAATTGATCTTGAAATGTAATTTTAAGCAGGAATGATAATAGTGAAGGATAGAGTATATTGCCACACGCCGTTTGCTAATTTATTCCCATTTCTAAAATTAGATTCAAGAAGAAAAGTTTTGATTTCATTAGATGACGTTTTTTACAATTTCTCGTGTCAAATTGACATTTAATTAAATAATTTTAAATTAACATGTTAACTGTGATATATATATCGCCCGCGATATGTAAGATGGTAACATCATGCAAAAGCGAATTTCGCCATTTCATTCTTCAGGTACGGAGAGTATATAATTTTTATTTGTGAACCGATTTTCTACAGGATTATTAGATTATAATAATATAGTTCATATCTCGAGCGATATGTAACGCACACAATAGGGCTGTTGCAATAATAATTTATATGCCTTCTAAGTATTAAATTTAAAAAGATATCTATATTTAAGTACACTCAAATTTGAAAATATCAACAAATATCCATTAGAATTTTTACAATTAATTTTTGATATTTGGATATTTTGAAAAAGTCACGTGATCTGAAACAGAATGTGACGTCACAACACATACATCTTCATCGGTTCCAATTGGTCCCTTTATAGTGTCAATTATTTGTGTTTTGTGACAAGTGTTATGATAAGTATATTGTCAAAGTTGTCAAACAAGTGTCAAATTTTTGAATTTGGTTCGTGTTAGATAATAAAAAATCCAATATAAAATGAGTAATTTACAGTATCGTATTGTGCCTTATTGCAAAATTGCTGCCAGGAGCAAACCTACTATTGAAAAGTTGCAAAGAAAAGAAAATTGTGGCTGGAAGTAATAGGTTGAAGAGCTGATAGTTGGGTTTTTATATTTAATTTTACCTTAACTCTTTAACACTCCTTATTTCGGCAGCAGTAAAACAATCGTTTTCTGCTATAAATTCAGCCACCATCCAGCTATCGACTTTCAGTAAACTGCCCGACTTATCTTGAGTGTAGTGTGTATTAGCCTTTATTACTTTATTACCTATTTATAATGGAAAATATCAACGTCAAATCTCAAATTAGAAGTTTGTTATTAACATGTGACAAACTAACGCCTACATTTATTTATCTAAATAACAAAAATAAACGAAGTTAATGGAAAAACTGTTTTTCTATTGGCTGTGAATGACGTAATATATGTGCTTCTACGACACAGGAGTGGGGGGTTGTTTTTCATGACTATTTTTAGCGCCAAACTTTTTATTTAATTATTTACGAAAATAACAACAACAAAAAAATTAATAACAAAAATATTGCATACATTTTCATTTTAAATACTTGCTCATTACTTATTTATTATTTCTGTGCGGTACATGTCGCCTAGAATTTGTAACTTGCATGAACTTGTTATAATAACGTGCGTTTTATTTCTTTTCATTGTCAGTCTAAACTTCGTGCAATGTACATTATTATAGTTTATTTTTTACAAGATTGTCAGACAGAACAAAAAAATTCTTGAATTATCAAAAAAACACTTCCCTGAAATGAAGTGTAAAAATAATGTAAATTTACTTTGTTTTTAGTTATTGTTATTGCCAGAATATGCCATTTGTTATTTTTGTTAAATAAAACAATTAAAATTCTTATATGCATAACTTTATCTTCCATGTATTCAATTTAAATTAAATATGTGCGGTTTTAGTTCCTGTAGGTATGTACGTTTCTGACGTTAAATACCATGGCTAACACTAAAAAAAAAAGTCACTATTATAAAATTTTAAATCAATTTGCTCGGTTATGGAACATGCAAAATAGATGCAAAATTTAATTTAATAAAACATTTATTTGTAGCATTATTGCCTAAAATTAATAGACCACTTTTACGTGTTACACTCTGTATATGTACCTACATGTAGGTGATACACATATTCTATAAAGTATTTACAACGCGTGCAAAATGAAGAGTTTAACTATTCAAGAATTTTGCAAACAATTTATAGAACTATAGTTATACGATTCAATTTAATTTCAAACTGGAATTGCTCTAAATTTCAGCTTATTCAACAAGTTATAAAGCCACCACATCCCTCTGATTAATTGAAACGTGGAATGTTATGATGAAGTTTGCTGAGATAGTTTTAAATAAATGTTTATGCTGCGACAGCAAATTATGATTGGAATTAATTCTTGTTTGACTTAAAATTTACTTTAAAATGTTTCAGTTACCCATTATACGATTATGCTTTATTCGTTATGAATAATTTATTGACAAGATTGAAATCTCTTAAATTGCAATGCAAATTAACGCGAAATAAGATATTAAGTGAAAATTTGTTTGATGTTTCATCTCCTGTATTCAAAACGAAAGGAAAATTTTACGCTACATATTTTACGCCAATGCTGGGTTTATACAGGCTATTAAATCAAAAAGTTAAACTGTAAAACTAAACTAAACATGTAGAAACAATTGTTATCAATGACAACGTTTATGCATCTAAACTTAAGTATTAAATTAATGAAAATAAATTAAGAAGTAGGCACATATATATATATATATATATATATATATATATATATATATATATATATATATATATATATATATATATATATATATATATATATACATATTTTACGCCAATGCCGGGTTTATACAGGCAATTAAATTAAAAAATTAAACTGTAAAACTCTAAACAAGTAGAAACAATTGATATCAATGACAACGTTTATGCAGCTAAACTTAAGTATTAAATTAATGAAACTAAATTAAGAAGTTGGCTATTTTTATTTTCTAGTTAAGTAATTTTATAATTCTTTAGTTTTGCCACTATGTCAGTCTTATTTTTCACATATTTGGTTTTACATATATATATATATATATATATATATATATATATATATATATATATATATATATATATATATATATATATATATATATATATATATATATATATATATACAGGCTGTTTCCCTTAAAACAACCAGCACATTTTTGGGCGAACTAACAACTGTGGAGAAAAATGTTTTATAACAAAACTGATGAAGAATAAGTGTACAATGTATCAATAGTAACAAACCGAATATTTAACCAGTGGTTCTCAAACGGTAGAACAAAATTATATTTTTTCCAATGGCACCCTATATAATTTTTTAGCCCGTTAAATAGAATATTATTTTCCGATTTCAACGATATAAATATAGCATAGGGTTGTATAACAATTATTTCGAGAAAAATGGTATTAAAAACTAGAAATAATGTAATAAAAATGGGTTTACTACTAGCGTAACAGACATAGCCTATTGTAATATTATAACATTATTTTTATTACCATGTTTCTCGAAATAATTGTTATACAATCCTATACCATATTTATATCGTTGAGATCAGAAAAAAATTATATAGGATACCATTTAAAAAAATATAATTTTGTTCTGCCGTTTGAGAACCACTGGTCGAATTTTCGGTTTGTTATTATTAATAAATTAGCCCCTTATTCTTGATTATTTCTTGTATATAACATTTTTTTCTAAAGTCATTAGTTCGCCTAAAAAGCGCTAGTTATTTTAAAGGAAACACCTTGTATATATATATATATATATATATATATATATATATATATATATATATATATATATATATATATATATATATATAATTTTTCACGTTCCAAGTAAACATACAATTAGTAAAATGTGGTTTGAGGCAGTGTACGGTCCATGTAATGGCAATGAAATTACCAAAACCAGAACATTGCATTGTTGTGAAGATCATTTTGATGTAGGTATATTTATAAAATAACAATTATAAACATTTATAGCAAACTTTCTGTACATTCTCCAGTTGGAATCCGATGCTGATTGGACATATTTTAAACTGATTGGCGGTAAACTAAAAAATTATAAAACATGTGGAAGAGTCCCAGTTTTCGTTATTGGTATAACCAGGGACCATTTCGACACACTTTCAACTCAAGCAATCACAAACAATGATACCATACCATGTGGTTGACAATGACAGCAGTTGTAATTATCTGAAACATCTTTTTAAGAGTATACAGGTTCGGGTTTGGTCGGATAATTCCGTCATTAATGTCATTCCGTGAAATCTACGTCATCAGAAAGGAATTCAAATAATACATACAATTTTTAAAAATCAATTTCTCAGTTATTACAAATAATTTTTAAATCGGACAAAGATCTATATATGAAGTTGAACTTTCAGAAATAAATAAAAAAATATGGTAAATGACCCCATTTGTGGATGACCTTGATAGGACTTCTTTAAATATGTTTACTCTACCTCTTTTACTTACGGTGGCGAAGGGTAAATATTAAAGATGGTAAATCAGATTTCAAATCTCAAATGATGTAACTGACAGTCACTGTAAAAAAATAATAATTTCAAATTAAGAATGGTAGTGTTTTGAGAAGAAAATATTGAAATATGAATTTATAAAAAACCTAAGCAGTGAATCAATTTTCATATATTTGTAATGTGGTCCGGTCCTAAAAAAAGTTCCATATACAGGGTGTTATGAAAGTAATGTGCCATACTTTACCACTCAATAAAAAAGGTTGCAATGTATCGTAATCTGCAATAATTTCTTGTCTAATGTGCTTGTTGCACTTACAAAAGCACTTCAAGTTGGACCAATAAAAATTATTTATTTGAATAAATAATTATTTAAAAAACACAGTAGTTTGAGTGAAAACAACAACACTCGTTATTTTTCAATATTTAAAGTTAGCTACTTTTTATTAATATTGACTCTTTTAACGCACTTTTCGTTACCTAACTTTTACAACTTGACAGATTATGGAGAATAAATTTCAAAATATAGCTTCTTTCAATTCTCTTTATCATACTGTGAACTATGGCACATCACTTACATAACTACCTGTATTTTGTCATATTACGACTAATTTTAAATGATTTTGTACAAAAATATTTTTAAAATATAACATTTTTCATTCATAATTTTGATAAAAACTATTACTTAGAGCTATAACGATATGACGTCACAACTTCAATTTTATTACAGTCTACCAAGCGAAAAGAATATAGTTTCATGTTATTCAAAACTAGTGAAAATAAAATCCATATATTTATATGTAGTTTTATTCTACATGAAAATGTATGAAACAAATTATTTTTATTAAAATAAAACATATTTCTTCAATATCTTTGTAAGAACAGATTTTCCATTGGCAAGGTACACTGGCTTGCAAAAAAATCGCGTACACCTTAAAAATCAAGTAACCAAGTTTTTGTCAAGTTTTAGCTATGTAAATCATGTAAAAACTGACAATATTATCGCCTTGGTTGTCACTGTCATCACTATTTGATCTATTATGGAGAAAGTTCTTCATTGTGTTTATACTGTTAAATTAAAAATATATTCCAGAAAAATGAAAGAACAACCGAGTATGTATTTGAATTTCTGTTAATTTTGACATCTTAATTGACACTAGTGACATTGACAAGTTAAAAATCAAGATCGACTCAATACAGCAAAAAATAGGTGTACGCGATTTTTTGCAAGCCAGTGTACAACTATAGTTTTCTGTAAGAGAGAGCTGTGACTCGTTAACCCACATTGACATCAATTTTTGGCAGAATTAATGACATTGACAGATATAAACAACTTTAGTCGGTAGGCGAAGAAAAATTGAAGGTATGACGTCACACAAAATTAATTAAATTTAAAGATAAATATATTTCAAGAACTATACACATTTGGAAAGTGTAACAAACGCTGAAATTCATCATTTTATTCAATCTTTTAGAAAAAAAGTTAAAAATTAGTACCGAACTCCGTAAAAAATTAACGGCTTTATCACAAACTAAATTTCATTTAGTATTATGTTAAGATTCTGATGTGATAAGAAAATATTGATAATACTTTAAAAATTGAAACAATATTATATGCATACAATGTCGATACAGTTGCCAAAATTAGTAAATATTTTGGTATGTATGCAAGTAAATTTATAAAAATTAAATGGCGCAAAGTATTGTGCTGGCCACATCAGCTTTTTTCAAGGAGAACTGTATATTTGAAACATACACTATATAAGAAAGTATTCCTTAAATTTTTGTCAGTCCCTTATAACTTTATCCCTCATATTTCAAATCACTATAAGTCCTATAAATACCCCCAAATCATAATTCATAAACTACCACATTCTTGCAATATTTCCGGACCTTGCGTGGGCGTTCCGTCGGCTCTTTCAAACATCTGGACCAGTTTCATACCGGGTGGTCGTAAACTACATCCATCTTTCTCCATCCATCACCTCTGGGTCGGTCTCTCTCTTTTCACTAATCTCGTAGCTGTGTTTATCTTTGTCTTGCCCGTGGGGAGATGGAGTGGTCTCTGTCTAGAAGCCGGTGTGTCTAGAAGAGAAGTTTTTTCCCGCTGAAGAAATGGTCGGATACCACCTACTTTTAACACCAAGAGGTGATAAACTAATGCCGTGATTGACATTTGTAGGATTTTAAATTGAGAAGTTTAATTGCGAACCGTGGGAATGCATTTGATGGTGTTTAGTAATTAGTAAGTGAAGCTAATTTATAGTTATTGACAATAAATTAATGAGAAATTACGATAATTTTTTTCTTGAGGACATACAGTTTTACAGATTGGTTTACTATAAAGATGACGGAAAATTATTATAGAATGGAATGATTTATTATATAAGATCAAATTTAACTACTATAAAGTATAAATATACTTATTTTATTAAGAAGAATAACATGATTGAAAGAAAAAATGTAAGTACTTTAAGAAGTTTATATGGGTACTAACATAAATTTGTTATAGCTATACTTATATTTATCTTATACAGCTTGCTTCCTAAAAATGTGATGGTTAAAAAAAATAACTTCTACCGTGAGTTTCAGCAGATGCAATATTTACTATTCTGTTATTAATGTATTATTATGGATACAAGTTACACATGCTACATCGTTATAAGCCGCTTCCTTTTTATCAAGAAGATCAACTTCGGGTAGCACGCATCTACTCTAAATTGTTCTTTTTAAAAGAGGATAAATGATCTTGTACTACCCATTTTCTTAGTCCCCGCCCCCGCAAAGCCCAACCTTTGAAACAGGATCAAATAGATCCTGAACTGATCCCGAATGTCATTGTCACGTCAATATGACTGACTGCTATGTATTTTGTCTTTTTTGTAAGTATTTGATATTAAAATGACAAGGAAAAGAAATTAATTATTTTGAAACGTTATATCATCTTTAAAATAAAATATTCATCGAAATTTAAATACTCAAAGGTAAAAGAATTTAATATGTCAAAATCAAATGACATACAACAGAATATAACCACAAGCAAATTTATCATATTATTGTCCCATAACTTCAGGTACATATTAGAAGGGCATATAGTTCTTAATGTCCTGATTACGGAACAAAAATTCAAAAATTAGTTTTTGAGGTTTTTAAAGGAAACAGTTTTGGGACACTGGTTGAATAGGTAGTAAAAATAAAGTAAATAATTTGATTTTTTTTCATTACATACACATCTCCCAAACTTAATTGGTGTTACAAAGCTTTAGGTAATTGCACAAATTAATTTCATTGTTAAATTATTTTATGTAATAGTTATAACTAATTTCACTATTCCAAATATTATAGTATCCAGGGGTACAAAAAATGTTCTTCTTAAGTGAACTACCCTTAATTATAGGAATTTTGAAAAAATTCTTTTTGTTCCGTAGTCAGGACATTAAGAACTATATGCCCTTCTAATATGTACCTGAAGTTATGGGACACCGGGTATATATATATATATATATATATATATATATATATATATATATATATCTTCTCCTTTTTATTTTAAAAAAATACTGTTCTTTTTAGGAGTAGTTCAGTTCAGTACGAGGTAAGGAAGCGCTTTCTTTTTACGGGGAAAATGAACTGATCTTATCTCGTACTGAACTGAACTGAACTCCTAAAAAGAACAGTATATTTTTTTAAAATAAGATGTTTTAGTCTGTTGATTTGATTTTGACATATTAAATTCTTTAACCTTTGTGTATTTATATATGGATGTATTTCTTATGGTAATGAAACATGATATAACGTTTCAAACTAATTAATTTCTTCTATTCATGTCATTTTAATATCAAAAAAGACAAAATACATAGCAGTCAGTCATATTGACGTTACATTGACATTCGGGATCAGTTCAGGATTTATATGATCCTGTTTCAAAGGTGGTGCTTCGCGGGGGCGGGGACGAAGAAACTGGGTAGTACAAGATCATTTATCCGCTTTTAAAAAGAACGATTTAGGGTAGATGTGTGCTACTCAGAGTTGATCTTCTTGATAAAAAGAAAGCGGCTAAGCAAATTTAGCATATTATTATATTGTAAATATAATGCTATATATGTTTTTATCTATTATCTTCTTATTAAAAAAAAAATACTGTTCTTTTTAGGAGTAGTTCAGTTCAGTGCAGTACGTGGTAAGATTTCTAAAAATAAAGCGCCTTAGATAAAATGCAACATAGGTTGTCAAAGTTGTCAATCTCAAATGAACTTGCCATCAAAATTTACTGATTTATAAATAAGTAACTTAAGAAAGTAATACGAGCAGTATCATTAAAAAATCTATATATTTCAAATCACAAATTATGACATATTTTCAAAAACAGTGCATTTGAAATGTGATTATTATAAACTTAAAATTAAACAAATAATACATGACTGATGATTTCATTTGTTTTATTGTAGCAACCATTCTTTTAACCAATAAATTTAGAAATTGTTGTATAATTACACATGGCTGGAAAGCTAAAAAATATCTCTTTTTAATGGTATCCATATAAAAATTAAAACGTTGTCGTCATAACTCGAAAAGTAATAATGATAAAAAAATTTGAACATCGCTATTCGAAAGAACATAAAAAAGTGCCTTAAAGATGTGCAAATTAAAATCCAGTATTATTACACATTTGGAAGTTATTTGCAAAAATTAAAAATCTTGTGTGGGCAACATACTACCTCCCCCCATTTACAGCCCGAGGCACAAAAAAGATTACTCTAATTTTGACAGTTTATTTCTGAAAATATAGTCTAGTCTAATCCAAGTAGCTAGCTTTTTTGATAATAAAATGAAGGTTAAATTTTAAATACCGGAATATAATAGAAATCACTAATCCAAATATGAGGATTAGCTTAAACTTTTTTGCGAATCGTTAATTTTTATATATACCTACATATTTACTTGTAAACTGTATTGATTTCCTTTCCTATTCTTCTATTTACTTTTTTCTTTTTAATACGTTACTATTATTAATTTGAAATGATTAGTTCTTTGGCAGTGACATTTATCTGTCAGTTACATACATTTGAATAACTGCGTAGCCAAGGAGTTTTAAATTATAGATAATTTTATAATTTTTTTTATAAAATATGTAGAAAAAGTCTTAATGCAAATCTGTAGAAAATTTAATAATCTTTAATTTTTATAATAACATTAATCTCGAAAAAATAACATTTAAAAGTAAATTTTCGAAGAAATAGTATATTGTGTTATTAGGAGTAAAAGTGATACTTTGTGTGGCGAGCATGGAAGTTTGCACGACGAGCGAAGCGAGTCGGACAATTGCATGCGAGGCACACAAAGACACTTTTACTCCAAATGACATTATAATTTTTTTCAAACGCACATATTTAAATAAAATAATTTAAAACTTGACATTATTAAAAATATTTTCCGTGAAGTAGGTACGTTTGCGGATTTCAATTGCTCTGTTGCTATGGATACTTTCGTATGTGTTCACTTTTTGTTATAAACATTACGTTTTGACGTTTGAAAAGACTTGTATAATTTTATATCCTCTTTGCGTGAAATTGAAAATGTTGGAATTTGAAAAATTCAAATGTACACCCCCTGAAGTTGTGGAATTAGCGAAGGCTGCTATTGATAAATTGTTCCCAACTAAGTCTAGCAAGTTCTATGAAGCGGCGTCTAAGAGATTTCTTCATTGGTGTGATGAGAAAAACATTCTTTATTTAAGGAATGTAATTCATTCATTTTGTTAATCTTGTGCCTAAATTTTACATTTCTATCTATATTTCAATTCATCTTCCTACAATATAATCTTTATGTATCACTTTAATTCGAAGTATTCTTACCTTTATTACCGTCCCTGTTATTGTAATCTGTACCTCTGCGGTACTTTAATTATATTATTTGTTATTTCGTATTTCGTTAAAAGTCTATATTTTATAGGTTAGCAATTTAAATCTTATAAGAGAGGTAGTCAGTAACTTTATTCTTAGGTTATCTAGTGAGTTATAGTGACATTTAGGGCGATAATACAGATTTCGATTGTACAAGTTACTTCTTATTGGCTGATTATATATAGTTTCTATGGATATTTATTTTATTTCTACTCCGGCGGCGTAGAAATGAAACTTATACTTTGCGAATCAAGTCACAAAAGATGCCATTTTTATGACGTTTGAATAAAAATCTATTTTGAGCTTCAAGTAAAGTGACATTTCCGGTTTTCCGATTTACTCTAAAATCTAATGGGCTCTTTCCATAATAGAAAATGGTCTAAATACAAGATTACAAAATTTTCAGATTTATAGTATTTGAGTTAGAGTGGAGGATCCACACATACATACAAACACACACACATACACATGGACATCATCGTGAAAATGTTAAAATTGGATTCTACGGACCTTAAAACGTGCCTATTTACCAAAATCTCGATATGCGATTTTTAACACGATCCCTATACCTCCCTTACCATGTTTCGCCTATATCTAGTGACCTATGTATTTTTTCTTTTGTCTAATTCAATCGACTTCGCATCTCTTATAGTTCTCGTGATACTACAAAATAATACGTTGAGTGTATCAACACAATATATTCTGATAATACTGAACACACAAGTGGTATTCGTTGGATTTTACGATGAATAAATTAGATAACAAAAATAAAATATTTTTTTTGACGTTTGTTGATAAATAAAACAATGTGTTTACTGGTGGTTACTGTGACGATATTACATTTGGGACCCAGTGAATATACAAAATCGGTTATACCACGTCGTCAAAGGTATATTCGCTTATCAATCAAAATTCTCAAATGCCATTGGCTGAAATAATTATAAATTGTATAATCAGACAAATATTACAGCGTAACTTGGCAGGAAAAATTGCAGTCATTCATCTTTTGTTTTATGGTTAGCTAGATAAAATTCTAAATCATCTGTAGTCGTTTCATGATTGAAAACAAATGAAAATTGTGCAGTTCAAAAATCAAAAATGTCTTTTAACCTTGTGTGTTACATATTCGTCGTCGGCATCAGTTAAAGGTAAGGCGGAATCCCAAAAAGCCTTGTTCGCCCGTCAACTCCCTGAATAGTTTGAATACCAGCCGCAGTACGGTCAATTTCACTAAGAAGCCGCCTGTGTGCCTTCCAACCTCTTCCATAAGACCCATTATCCCCTGCTTTCATTTGCAACTTGGACCCACTGGTGAAAATATCTAAACAAGCCATTGTCCCGCACTTGTAATTTGAAAACATGGTAGATTTATTCGCTTTATCTGTGGCCATGAGTGTGGACAAATGCCTACACATAGAAAGAGCAGCCAAAGGCGACAATAGGATTAAGGGAGTGATATAACAGAGAAAACTGTTTAGGTTTGTGATTGTAAAGCAATACAGTTTAACTTGAAATAGGAGAGAGATAGGATTTGTTTTATTGTATGGACAAATTTGTATTCATTGCTAATATGAATACAAGGAGGAATATAAAGGTATGGTATGGAAAAAAGGATGAATATTCTCAATATATTTTACTAACAGGATAACATTTTAAGGTTTTTGTTAGTAAAGATGATTAAATTATTGTGCTTCGTGGTTCATATATATTAGGTTTGGTTTGTTCGTTTCGCTACCTTGCGTCTACGGTTTACTGCCACACCCATATACTTTGTATGGAGGCGGCAGTAAACCGTACACGAAAAGTAGCGAAACGAACAGACCTATTATGCAAGAACTGATTTTGTCTACCATTCAACAACATAATTATAAAATAAGTACTCGTAATATACTAGGATTCTGAAACCCAGCGTTAATTAACTTCTGGCGTTAACGTGAATTAACTCTGATTTTGACAGCTGCGGTATTCTGAAACTCAGCGTTAACCGTGAAAACTGCGGGTTGTTTATGCGTTTTATGGTCTGAATAGCTCTAATATTTTTCGTGTACTGCTATATGTATTTTCAAGAAGTATTCTATTAACAGTGAGTATAATTATTCATGTTATATGTAATGATTCTTATTTATAAATAATATATTGTTAACATAACCTTATAATATATATATATATATATATATATATATATATATATATATATATATATATATATATATATATATATATATATATATATATATATATATATATATATTGGCATTACAATGTTCAAATCACAATCAACGAGTCCGCAATAGTATAAAAAAATATAATTCATTACAATAATGTACCTAAACGTAAAATAGAAATGACTGATGCACATGGCACATAGGTACTGAAAAGTAAAGTGAATAAAAGCAACTTTGTGTTGATTTCAAGAATGTAAAATATTTTGATTTTTATGTTGTACGAATATTACAACAAAAAATACTTTCCATAAAAGTGATTTTTGAATATGAATTACATGAAGAAATTCGATTATAACAACAAAATGGTATTTGATTACAACAATGAATATAACTGATTATAACATAGGAAAAAATACAGAAAATTATTGATGCATTAAAAAAGTAACTGTTAAAAAGTAAAATTAAATGTTTATAAACAGAACAAATATTGTAGGTAAACAGTTTTTTTCTTCACCGGTTATTGGAAATCTCATTCTTAAAGTCAGTAGGTAGTAGGTACCTATACTTAATTTTCCATTGCAAAGTAAATTCTTCCATAAATCTTCTTACTGCAGACTGGCTAATATTGCTTTTAAAATAGACAGATAAATGTAGTTTTCGTTATGTTTAATCGCTTTTTATTGGTTGAAAATTTTATAAGGGAAAGATGATATGAATATATTCGACGTGAATTAACGCTGGCGTTTTTAACGTTTCACGTTCACGGTTCACGCCAGTGTTTCGGAATACCAATTTAACGCTGAAACGTGAACATTATTATCGTTACTTAACGCCGAACGTTATTTAACGCTGGTTTCAGAATCCCACTAATACAAGCAGAGCCGGATCTAGGCATAGACAAATTTAAGCAGTTGCCTAAGGGAGTTAGTCAAATTAGGGCGTTTCATAAATCATAAACTTTTTAAAATCTTTACTACTAAACTGAAATTCGTAAAATATATAGAAACCTTACTGAAATCTCACATGTCATATAATTTACATGTGAAATTCGGCCTGAAATGTATAATAATAATAATAAATGTAGGTATAATCAACCGATTTATGTCATCAGTAGAAATTGACTAAACTTGTTGACTAGACTAATAGCAATATGGATAAATATATCGACTGAGGCATAGATTTGGTGTTAACAATGATTAAGACTCGAATTCTTAGTCATACAGTATTTATTCTTTTCTGAAAGTTCCAAAAAGTTCTATCTGTTTCTGTCGCTATTTAAAACTAAACTGAGCTCAGCCATCCTTTATATACTTATTTAAATTTACCAAAAAAAATTAGAATATTCTAGAATTTTCCGAAATATTCTTGAATTTTCCGAAAAATTCTAGAATTTAATGGGATATTCAATATTTTTTTGGAATACTCTAGGACAGTGATTTTCAAAACACATTTTTTAATGCGTACATACGACAAAGTGGGATATCCTATTTACTTTGCATTTCGAACTCAAAGGGCCTGCCCCCCCCTAGAATTTTTTTTTAGTTACGCCCATGCGTTTCTATATACATTTATACATTCATCGGGGTAAGTAGTAAGTAAGATGAACTTATGTTTATGAATCTGTAAGATCTTACTTACCCTAATAAAGGTATAAATGTAAACTAAAACGTCAGTTTTGTAAAAATAAATGCTGTACCTACCTATATGGCTGAGTTTTTGAGTAATTATTAACACCTAATATTGGGAGAGTCTTGAGAAGAAAATATTAGTATTTCATTGGCATTGGATTAGTTATAAAGTTTTAAGGTATGTTCACAAATGAAAATTAGGTTTAGATTTTTGGTTTATATTTTTAAATTTGGCCGCATATTATGTAATGACTCCGTTCACACTTCAGAATTTAGTATCTCTAAATCCAAATCATAAAGCTAAACATTGCAAGGTCCAAACTTTAGGTTTATGATTTATTGTGGGATTCTGAAACCCAGTGTTAATTAACTTCTGGCGTTAACGTGAATTAACTCTGATTTTGACATTTTAACGTTAACGCTGCTAGTCGGCGTTAATTCACGCTGGACATATCGAAGCGTTAACAGGGAAAACGGCGGGTTGTCTGTGTGTTTTATGGTCTAAATAGCCCTGATATTTTTCGTGTACTGCATATGTAGTTGTAAGAAGTATATTTTATTAACAGTGAGTATAGTTATTCTTGTTATATATAATTATTTATTATTTATAAGTAATATATTGTTAACATAACCTTATAATATATATATATATATATATATATATATATATATATATATATATATATATATATATATATATATATATATATATATATATATATTTAGCATTACAGTCTTCAAATCACAAACAACAAGTCGGCAAGAGTATGAAAAATTAGAATTCAATACAATAATGTACCTAACATCATAGAAAATGACTGATGTATATAAGTACTAAAAAGTGAAGTGAATAAAAGCAATTTTGTGTTGGTTTCATGTAAAGTATTTTGATTTTTATGTTGTACGAGTATTACAACAAAAAATACTTTCCAGGAAAGTGATATTTGATTATTAATTCTATGAAGAAATTCTGATTATAACAAACAAAATTGTGTTTGATTACAACAAAGAATACCTATACTGATTATAACAATGTAACATAGGAAAAAATACAGAAAATTATTGATGTATTAGAAAAGTAATTGATTACTGGTACCTATACTAAAATTAGTAAATGTTTATAAATAGAACAAATAATTTAAAATATTTTTTTCTTCGCCAGTTATTGGAAATCTTATTCGTAAAGTCAGTAGGTAGGTGCTTAATTTTCCATTGCAAAGTAACTTCTTTCATAAATCTTCTAACATCTAACTGCAGACTGGCTAAGGCTAATATTATTGATAATATTATAAACAATTCCACAAGTCTCCATTCTTGTAGGTATACTCTTTATAGGTAAATTAATACGTCTGTTTTTATTATCTATTTTTGTAAAATACTACTAGCTAGTTTAATCGTCTTTTATATTCTATACCTATATAATATAAACGTGTTGTACATAGGGTTTCACGGGCTTGGCTTGAAGCTTGAAAGCTTGGCTTGGCTTGGCTTGAAAAAGCTTGAAAAATCAAGCCAAGCCTGCCGTTCAAAAAGGCTTGACTTTTCAAGCCAAGCCAAGCTTCTTGTCCACCAAGCCCAAGCCAAACCAAGCCTAACATTTAAAAAAGCTTGAATTTTCAAGCCAAGCCAAGCCTTGACTGTCAAGTAGCTTGGTTGAAAACAAGCTTTTTCAAGCTTTTCTTAAGAAATGTTGTCGAGGCCGACAAAACCGTAATTTTATGGTGATAACGTAGTTTCTCACTGCTTCGGCACATTTTTGCGAACTTCTAAGAATTAGGACAGTATACCCTTCATCATTCTTATTATGCAAAGACCACTTATTTTCTCAATCTGAACCAACTATCTGTTTTAACTATAGAGTGATGGGAAGATAGGTGCAGTTTGATCTTTTTGTTTGATTGGATAATATCGGAATATTATCCAATCAAAAAGATGTAGATAGAATATAATCAATATTCATTTAAATTTTAACTAACTTGATTTTAAATACCAAGCATCAAGCTTCAACACATAATATTTATTACTCGTATTTATTGCAATGCTACAAATAGATAATTTTGCTGCAGAATAAAAATTATAAGAAATAACAATATACTCTACACCGTAAGGTAAATTGAGTGACAGACTACATAAATCATGATAATTATTGCATTTTAAAGTTTCATTTTGTACAATGTTTTGTTATTCTGGTATTTCCGAATCATAGAGACGAGACGATTTCTGTTTGTGTATATGTATATATTTATATTCAAAGATTTTCAATGCTATTTTTAGCTCAACCCCTAATAAACCGTGACAGGTATAATAGACAATAACAATGTACCGACAAAGACAGCATTCTTTTTTAAATATTATCTTGATACAAGCATACAAGTTTACATTGATCCAAAAATATGTGTTAATAAATAAGCAAATAAATATATAATATCGGCTTATTACCTAGTTCTGGAGGTTTTTAATTTGCTTTTATTCACAAATTTCAGTAATAACGACATATTCGTATCGTTAAGCATATTAACTTTTGTATTATTTGAATTTGCACATGATTACTTTATGTATTTAACTTACTTGATTCTGTACTCAAAAATCAGTAGAAATTTCATAAGAAGAGGCGAGTAGGTATTTGTCACGAACAAACAAAATTTCGGGGAAATTTCCGTCTGTAGGGTTTTATGATTTCCAGATGTATTTCAAGTAGGTATAAAAGGTCAGTCTCAGGTCATTTCCATCCCATTGTACATTCCAAAATATTTATGTATTTATTTGAACACTGTTATTGCGTATTTGGTGTCTTGAGTTTTTTTTTTTTTTTTTTTTTTTTTTTTGTTTTTATTTATATATGAATATGAACTAAATAGTAAGACAAACTTTAACAGTTGGGAGGACATTTCGAGTTTTTAGTTAAAATACAATACAATAAAGTCCAACTAATGCATATCCCTACTTGAATAAATGCAGTCAACGAAAATAATAAAAGATACATGAAAATTGAAGGGTAAATATTTAATAAAAGATAATAAATTTATGCTGATTGTTTACTCTTAAAAATAAAATAAATGAATAAAATATACATTTCAATATTTTTATATTTTAATAATTACAAAGAAAAAACACTTCGTGTAAGTTTCATAAATTTTATTTTATCGTTTTGTTTATCTTTACGCATAAGAAGATATTTTTCAATTGTATCACAATAAATTTATGTAAAACAAAACGTGATTTGTACATTATTACGATACAATGAAACATCGAGATATTGATAGATCAATATTCCAATACATCGATATATGTATTTATATTAAAATCTTGATACCGAACAACTACTACTGGTTTTCAAGAGCTATATACCTACTGTGCGCATGAGCATTTATAAAGCTTGAAAGCTTGAAAAAGCTTGAAATAGCTTGAAAAGGCTTGAAAAAGCTTGATAAAGCTTGAAAATCAAGCCAAGCCTAAAATAATTTAAGCTTGAAGTTTTCAAACCAAGCCAAGCTCTGTTTCCATCAAGCCCAAGCCAAGCCAAGCCTAACATTAAAAAAAGCTTGAAGTTTCAAGCCAAGCCAAGCTTTTTTATTTCAAGCCAAGTAGCTTGGCTTGGTGAATCCCTAGTTGTACACTATTTTTATAAAATATATGTATTTTTCTTAACATATGTAAATAATAGAAATATATTTTAGCATGCACAAAATACCTACACGCAGTAAATATATTCGTTTATTTGACGTTTGACACACAGGTTTGACATATGCTTTTAAAATAGACAGATAAATGTAATTTTTGTTATGTTTAACAGCTTTTTATTGGTTGAAAATTTTAAAAGGGAAAGATCACATGAATGTGTTTGACGTGAATTAACGCTGGCGTTTTTAACGATCCACTTTCACGCCAGTGTTTCAGAATACCGAATTAACGCTGAAACGTGAACGTTACTATCGTTACTTAACGCCGAACGTTATTTAACGCTGGTTTCTGAATCCCACTATTAGTTCGACGTCACAAACTTCACTAATGAGAACGAGTCTGAAAGGATATAGATATATACACCCATCTTTATTTATTATCCACTTGGAGGATTCGGCTTTTTAAACAAATGCGAGAAGAACACGGAGAGTGTTATAACTTAATTTGAGCAATGTCGTTCGAAAGGAAATAAAAAAAGTGTCCTAAAGAAGTGAAAACCAAAATTCCATATTGTTTCACATTTAGCAGTTATTTGTTAAAGTAAATATCCAGCATAATTAGATTTTCCGAATTTAACCGACTTCGTATCTCTTCTAGTTTCCGAGATCCCAATTCCCAAAGGTGCGCCTCCGAAAACGGACTCCGTGTATACCTAATTTGATAAACTGAGATGAAATTTAAATTAATAGCAATATTTATATATAGATATCGTAGGTGTTATGGGCTGACGAATACAACATAATTTTTCCTAGTATTATTAGCACTAATTTGCAATAACTAATTATTCGCATTTGCTATTTTCCATTAATTATATTAATGAGCTCAACATATAATACTGCACATTTCACCTCACACACTACCTACATACACATACTGAGTTAATATGCATTTAATTGTTGAATGTCATTTGTATTTATTACACATATTATAGCTGTTAATTTTCATATATCATTAATACGTAAAACATATGTATACTCGTATTATTACAGCGTGTCATCATTTGCCATTATATCTAAATTTTAATATTCAGGTTGTTTACGATTTTACTACATGTTCAATGGGGTATATGTGACCATAATCGAATTTCAATATACAGGCTGTACCAGCTAAACGAGCTATCTGAAATAATTTCTATATTAGTAAAGATACAATAAACAATACTATAACACAATCTTATAAAAGACCATGTGGGCATTCATAGAGAAGACTATTTATAAACTTATTAACAAATATTTGTTTCGTACTAATTTAAGCTCAATTGTTTTTCAAAACATAGCCTACTTAAAAATAATTATAAACAAATATATTTAAATATAAGTAAATTGGATTTTTCTCTATAATTTTGTTTTGTAGAGATATAAATTGACTACATGGCTGAATTCAGAAAAATACTGTATTGATTAGACCTAAAAATATATACATTATCCCATTTAAAAAAATATAACTTTCTGTTGTAATTTGAGAACCATATTGGTTTAAAATAATATTTTCTTCTCTAATCGGATGTTCCCCTTAGGGCCACTTTTACAATCATTAGATAAACCTCGTATAACGCTATACCAGGTATAAAATTGGAAATTCTATTTTACAAACCTAGGATAAACCTCAAATAGAATAAACACCAGTATTTCTTATCCCATGGAAATCGGTCGTATAAACCTCGGATAACTTTATCCCTTGTTCTTATGGATACCACGTAAACACAAACGATGTGTTGTTATTCATACGTTTGACAGATGTCAATAAAGTATTTCATCATCATTCTCAGAATCAAAAACACCGTTAATATCATCTAACATCGTGAAAAATGCAAATTAGAAGGCAGAAATAATAACAATATTGAAGAATAGTCTAACAAGAAGATAAATTTATTGTATCACCAACCTAAAGTGATTTAACGTAATTCCTTGTATAACTATCTGGGGGTCTATTCTAATTCATATAGCGTGAGGCTAACTTAGCCCAATCCCGCTGTCCGACTCTGACTCCATCTGTTGGCCAGTAGTGGAATTTATATTAATTTAGCCACATGTGGCTATCCGTAGCGAGAGCTCCAGTGGTACCGCTACGAGCAAAGTGTCACGCTATAATTTGAATGTTTGTTTTGACAGTGACTGATAACTCTGAATGACAAGTTGACAAGCATTTCGGCTTTTCAATTTTGTGTTAAAATACGTGTGTTATATCATAATAATATTTTATTTATATCTATATATTGTAAGTACATATTTAAATTATAATAATTATTTATAATTCTAACAACCTTTTTTTTAAAAATAATTTTAGATTATGGCATATATTTATAGGGCTTTATTAGCCGCAGATGTGCTTGAAGAAGAGGAAAGAAGGGAAGAAATTCGATTGAATAGACGAACGATTAGGGATGCGCAAAATCCATTTAGTTTCATTGTAAGGGAATTTATTTTAAATTAAACTAACTAAAATTGCTATAGTAGAATCTAAATCTATCGAAAATTTAAAAATGTAATATATAAATAAAACTATTAACTAAACTAAGTAATCTAACACACTTACTAATAAAAAATTAAGAACTATAACGAAACTACTAAATTAATCCTACAACAAACCTAAATAAATTGCCACACCAAGACCTAACACAAATTAAACACAAATAGGTACTATAAGAACAAAGCCACGATCATCCACAGTCAAACTAGAATGAAAGCTATCAGTCCCTTTGACATCTGTCATTATAGCGGATAGCACATGTGGCTATCCGTCTTGAATCCATCTATTGGCTAGTAGTGGAACTTATATAGCGGATAGCACATGTGGCTATCCGACTTGAATCCATCTGTTGACTAGTAGTGGAACTTATATAGCGGATAGCACATGTGGCTATGAATTAGAATAGACCCCCTGATAGATAAATATGCATTGTAAAAGACAGTCTTGTTTATCGAAGGTATAGTTGCTAGGATAAAGTTATACCTTCGATAGCTATACCATAATTTATCCATCAATTGTAAAAGTGGTCCTTAATCGAAATTATTTGAGGTAGCTCGTTTAGCCGTTACACGGTGTATGTCATAAAATAATAATAAAAAAAAACTAACCACTATAGCTTCTCATTTTAATAATAAAAACTAAACATTAGTTTGTAGTAATATTTGATTAGCAATTTGATATTTTGGAGAAGGGTATGTGCCGTCATCATGGTAGCATAGTGGAAGAAGACAGATAGACTGGTAGGGAAAGAGATAGTTATAGGTCAGTATCGCGATTATGTTAAAGTAGGTTTTCCCTCCCAGTTTATTTGTCTTCTTCCACGAAACTAACATGATGACGCCACATATTCCTTCCCCAAATTTTTAATAATTTTTTATCTAGTATCATATAAGTATGTAAAAATTTAGTCACATATACCCCATTCGACGAGTAGAATCCAAAATATATTGGATTCATATAATTTTCACCACATCACATAAAGTAAACATAGGACGCTAGGACATATTATCCTGAAAACACGGTATAATGAAACTAATTTATAGTTTTAATTTCATTGGAAAATTTGATGTTTAGCGAATAAAATATTCATTGTTCGCAAGTTCATTATAATTGACGAGAGAAAATTCATAAATTGTGCCCGTCAGCCGTCAACACTGTCATTTTAATTAAACGTCGCAATTAATTATGTTCTACAGTGTACATGGTTTAATATGACTCAGTATAAGGACTTGTTGCATATTTTCTAATCCTACTTTTACATAGTGGGTATAATAAGTTATCTGTTACTAAACTCAAATCTATAAAATAGTTATTTGATTAAAGGTGCATTCACAAATGAAAATTAGGTTTATGGTTTTTGTTTAGGTTTAAGTAAGTCATTCGTAAAGTTTAAATTACCTAAAAATTAGTTTTGATATGTACAGACATCTATGTAAATGCTTCAAAAACAATAGTAAAATATTGGTAGAGCAGTACTCACCAAGACACATGTGCGCCGTGAAACTGTCATTTGCTTGGATTATTGGTTCGAAAGAAAATAAAAAAGTTTCCTAAAGAAGTGCAAACCAAAATTCCATATTGTTTCACATTTAGAAGTTTTTTCTTAAAATAAAAATCAGCAAAATTTGATTTTTTGCATTTATTGAGTGAATATTTTGTTTATCTACACCTGTTTAATAATATATTGATTATGTACGTAACCATGGATACATAATACCGTTCATTATCCACGCCCCGTGGATTATGACTCATAATCCACGGGGCGAGGTTACATAAGACACGGAACTGTCAAATTTATTGTTGAGGGTTCACAATCAACTACATTTAGCGGTTATGCGCAAGCAAATATTCGCAAAACCGTTTCTGGACTTGTGATAGACAAGATTTTATGTGCCGACTTTTCTGTTAATTATTATTTATTACTCAAATTCAAACATAACATAACATCAGAATATTTTAATTTCAAATTAATGAATTTTATAAATATATTACATTGTGCACATTATTTAAGTCAACATAATTCATTCCTTTGTACGTTTCACGGCATTTCATTCCTATGTCATAACCTGAAAAATCAAAATAATTTTATTTCAGTTTGCAGTAATCTGACAGTTCCTGAACGATTTTGATGCTTAAAACTTGACGGAAGCAAGAAAAAACAATTTTAAACCGAAGAAAAATGGAAAATAATAACTAAAGTGAAAACTTATTGTGTACACCTCCGGAAATTGTGGAACCAGCTGATATAACCTCACTTTCCTTACTACCTCAAAAATCTAAGAAAGTTAAAATTAAATTAAAAATAATTATAAATAAGTTATTTAAAGTGGACCATTTTTCAGTGTCACCCGGTATAATATGATTCCAATTGCAGGTGTAGATAAAATATCGTATTCTACTCGCGTATAATGGCTATTATTCACTCGAATGAATTACCACACTCGCCTACGGCTCGTGTTCTAAAATCATCCTCGTGAATAATAGCCATCATAATACGCTCGTTGAATAATATACTATTTATCACTTGATCATACTTTTTATTTAATATCAACACATATAAAATACTCATTTTTTTCATTCATAGCATTTTAATTCCACGTAAAAAAGGTAACATGTATTTAATTTTTTTCCATTCGAGGCACACTTATTATAGTCATATTTAAATCAAATTAATATAAAATTTATTATGGATTTTTCTCAAAAATTGTTATGTAATGTTACGAAACGATTATATCGTTGAATTCAGAATTAAATTCTCTAGCGAATAGGCAAATAAAAAATATATGTTCCTATTTAAAATAAAAAAGTTAGGTCCCATATTTTCAGAACCGCTGATATAAATAACTGTTTGCTGATATCAGTAGTTTTGTAATTCAAAATGACATAATTTTGCTCATTTAATCAAATTCGAGACCAAATTCGTATCTCTTCCAATAAAAATCTGATGTGGCCAGCACATAACCTCTCGCCAGATATTTTACCTGGTTGTACGCATAAAACAAAAAATATTTTAAAATTCAAATACATATATTCATGTCTCACTAGAAAATAATTCTTACATATATTTGCAAAATCTATGGGATATTTTAATATAAATTATGTATATAAAATATATACATTTTCTTTATATTCAATATCCTGAAATTTTCTTTTTCTACTTTCCTTTTCTTTTTCTTTATATTTGTCATTTTTTCGCAACTTCCTTTTATATTCTTTTTTACGTACATATATCCTTTTGCGTTGTTGACTTTTTTTAATTTCCATTATGATGTACAAATATTTTTGACAGTGGCATACAAATATTTTTGACAGTAACATTTATGTGTCAATTGCAAACATTTGAATTTCTTACCTTGAAGTAGTTTGATCTGAGATTTTTTACATCAAATTATTTTATATGCATTTCTTAATTTCTAAATCTATAGAAGATATAATAATGAATTTTTATTTATCGAATAAAGAATTTAACGTTCTTTAATGTAAGTTTTAGTAAGTATTTACATAAATTTTCGATAAATAATATTTAGATGATTTTTTTCCTTGTAACTACTACTTCCGGTTGTCCAGTTGTTACCAAAACTTAATCAATTCTTCCTATTATTGTTAGTTTGAGGAATCCGTAGCTAAAAATGTCTTAAGTCTTATAGTATTTGAGAAATAGTGGATCCAACATCCACACACACATCCACACACACACACACACACACACATATACAAACACACGCACACACGAACATCATCGTAAAAATTTTATAATCGGATTCTAAGGACCTTAAAACGTGCTTATTTACTAAAATCTGGATATGCGATTTTTAGCATGAATTCAATACCTCTCTTAGCGAGAGGTAAAAAAGTTATTAATAGTGAGCAAGCTTATTGAGACACTCTGTATAGAAATTATTTGAAGTAGCTCGTTCAGCTGTTTCACCCTGAGTATTCATATTTAAAATAAGGGGGAGTATTTTTATTTGTTCCTATGGAGTCGCTTTATTTATGTCTATGTCCGATACTGTATGTATTTTAATAAATATCATAATATTATTAATATTAAAATAACATATCTAATTATAACAGCAAATTTCCCGTTTGGTTCATGTTTATTTGCAAATATTATATATTATAATTAATGCTAATGTAGTAATTTATAATAACATTGCGTATGGCCATCTAATGCATTAATAATATATGCACAAATATATTTTTACGCGCAAAGTGTAAAAGAAATTATAAAATGGTTCTCATGTTAAATCAAAGTAATAGTATAGAAAATTGTAATGCGCATATTTATTAGAATTTACTATAACACTAAACTGATAATAGAAAATAAACTTGCAATGTTAGTACCTACCTAATAACTCTGGGTAATATATATTTTATTACTTATTGAAACTTTCGAGAATAACAAGTAAATTTCTCATTGTAAAGAATAATAATTACAAATAGGTAAGTAGGTATCTAATATTTAACTGTGGCTTTAACTGAGAGAAAACAGGGTTTAAAAAGAAGAATGGGGCAATTTGCACATACATTATGTACGAATAAGTGGCTAATTGTAACAGTAACCTAAAAAAAGTTGCTAACATATTAACGCCCGCCGTTTAATATTTATTTTATAGTATCTCCGATGATACAATGGTGTATTACAAAAAAAAGTTGTTTTTTTTCGTTCATAATCTAATTTTAAATAATTTCTGTCATATATCGTACAATGTTTCTCAAAAATATTGAACTTTTCATTCATAATTGTGTTAATAAAATTTCGCGGCATCTACTTGTAACGTCATCGAACGATGAGTCCTATAGTACGACCAAGTTGGATGATTATAGCTGATATAGCATTTACTTTTCGTTTTCATTTTTGCTAATAAGATTAATAATTCTTTAGTTTTATAGTGATGTTCACCTATTCATGAATGAAAGTGAGTTACTGCTTTGTCACTCTATATGTTTGCGAAATGACATACGGAGGTCATATAATGTCAATGTCTTATGTAACCAAACAGTTCCTTCTTGGTTACCAGATTGTTTGACCAAACATTATAAATTTATTATAATTTATAAATAAATATACTTGTTGTATGCAAAAATTGTTGTGAAATATTGTATAGTAGTTTATGATTTGCCACTAGAGGGTAGTGCTGCAGCTTATCGGTAGAGGTAACAACACGAGAAAATTTAAATTTTATTAAAAATTTCAGAAATATCAAGTTTAAATATTATGTACTTTATAAGGCAAAATATGAACCAACAGTAAAAACTTTATTTACATTTTAAGAAAAAAAAAATCTGGTGTGGCCAACACAATATCTCCCGCCATTTACAACCTGAGTCTCGAAAAAGATTAAGCTGATCCTTATTTTTGGATTAGCGAATTTTACTCAAATTTTGGCAGTTTATTTCTTAATATATAGTCTAATCTAATCCAAGTAACTACATTTTTGATAATAAAAGGAAGATTAAATTTTGAATATCGGGATAGAAACTGAGGATTAGTTTAAACTTTTTTGCGAATTTTTAATTTTTAAATACATACCTACATTTTTACTTATGCTGGGCACTGTATTGATTTCCTTTCCTATTGTTCTATTTACTTTTTTCATTTTAAAACTTTACTATTATTAATTTGAAATGATTAGTTCTTTAACAGTGACATTTGTTTCTCAGTTACATACGTTTAAATAACTGCGTAACCAAGAAGTTTTTTTTGTTTAAAACGTAGGCTCCGGGATTTAAATTATAGAAAACTTTGTAAATTTATCGATAAAATATATAGAAAAAGTATTAATGCAAATCTGTAGAAAATTTAATAATCTTTAATTTTTATAATAACATTAATCTCGAAGAAATAACACTTAAAGGTATTTTTCGAAGAAAAACTATTTTGAGCTTCTAGTAAATTGCCATTTCCTGTTATCCGATTTACACCAAAATCTGATGGGCTCTTTCCATTACAGAAAAAGTTCGAAATACAAGATTTCAAATTTTTTTGAATGATAGTATTTGAGTTAGAGTGGAGGATCCTTACATACATACACACACACATGCGCACAGACATCATCGTGAAAATGTTAAAATTGGTTTCTATGGACCTTAAAACGTGGTCATTTACCAAAATCTCGATATGCGATTTTTAGCATGATCCCTATACCTCCCTTACGAAGGGTAGCGGGAGATAAACACTGTCTTTTATGTTCCAAAGAACAATGGAAACACCTACGAACAAAAGTAAGAGAAAAACTTTTGGCATAATAATTCTCAGATGAACAAAATTCCTCTTTATAGGTCATTATTCTTCTAACTTTTCATCCTTTATCCTTCTTCCAGTCCATCGCACATTGTTTTATTTCCAAATCGATCTTTGCTGACGTAACAAATACAAGCGGGAAGCTAATGAGAACGATTAACACTATGGAACACGTGTTGCTTGATTTTCCATTTCTGTTCTACACGAATGAAGGAAGATATGCTATCCTTGTTGCAGTCTGTGTGGGTTTAAACTGTTCAAGATAATTGAAAAGGTGCTGGAATGAATGAATGAATGAATTGATGAATTATGAGGAGAAGAATGAAATAAGAAAAAAAATAGAGGAATTTATAACAGTAATTTTGAAAATGTTACTCTAGCGAGAGAATTATAAGGGCTGTAATGACGGGGTAAAATGTTTGCTTGATACATGCAAAAACGTATTCAGATAGATGAGTCTATAGACTGTCTCAACTTACAGTAAACTGGTTCTTATTGGCTTACATAACTGGCGTTTTCTTAAGAGGATTATAATGGTTGGAAGACAGAACCCTATTAGAGCACAAGTGTTATTATATTTAGCTGTTATGGTTCTAAATAAATTTTATGGAAGAGACAACATTAGTTAATTGTATATGAAGGCCGAGAAATCACTCTTTAGTATACCGAGAGAAAAATTGTCGCCGAAGCCGCTTACGGCCAATACTAGGCAATCTTGAGGGCGCTAACGAATTTCGCGGACAAGATGTACGTACATATTTTTCGTGCAATCGTAAAAAATATGTAATTACAAATTTTATTGTATTTAAAAATTTAAATTTATTGAAATAGAAAGGCGTCTGCGATAAGTTTGACATTTGATAAACAAAACAATGATATTTGACAGCAATTCATTTTTAAATTACAACAGAAAAAAATCTGATGTGGCCAACACATAACCTCTCGCCAGATATTTTACCTGGTTGTACGCATAAAACGAAAAATATTTTTAAATACAAATACATATATTCATGTCTCACTAGAAAATAATTCTCACATATATTTGCAAAATCTATGGGATATTTTAAAATAAATTATGTACAATACATACATTTTCTTTATATTCAATATCCTGAAATTTTCTTTTTCTACTTTCCTTTTCTTTTTCTTTATATTCGTCATTTTTTCGCAAATTCCTTTTATATTCTTTTTTACTTATATTCTTTTGCGTTGTTGACTTTTTTTATTTTCATAATCTTCATAATAATGTACAAATATTTTTGACAGAGGCATACAAATATTTTTGACAGTGACATTTATGTGTCAATTACAAACATTTGAATTTCTTGCCTTGTAGTAGTTTGATCTGAGATTTTTTACATCATATTATTTTATATGCGTTTCTTTATCTCTAAATCTATAGAAGATATAGTAATGAATTTATATTTATCGAATAAAGAATTTAATGTTCTTTAATATAAGTATTTACATAAATTTTCGATAAATAATATTTAGATGATTTTTTTCTTGTAACTACTAATTCCGGTTGTCCAATTGTTACCAAAACTTAATCAACTCTTCCCATTATTGTTAGATTGAGGAATCCGTAGTTAAAAATGTCTTAAGTCTTATAGTATTTGAGAAATCGTGAATCCAAAATCCACACACACATCCACACATACACACACACACACACGCACACACGCACACACACACACACACACATACACACACATACACACACATACACACACAAATCCACGCACACATACGGACATCATCGTAAAAATATTATAATCGGATTCTAGGGACCTTAAAACGTGCTTATTCACTGGATATGCGATTTTTAGTATGAATACAATATCTCTCTTAGCGAGAGGTAAAAACTATAAGAAATTGAATTTTTTTATAAGTGTCAGGTTTTAGTAACTAAAATACCTAAAAGAATTATAGCATTTATTAAGAATAATGATAACAGGTAGTCGGAAGGTGAATGAAAAGGAAAATTTAAATGAAACAACTTCTCATAGCAAACGTTTCGACTATTATTTAGTCTTCATCAGTGCATGGAAGTACAGTCAACAATATAAAATTAATATGATACATGTGTAGAAGAAATAAGATCATATTAATTTTATATTTTTGACTGTACTTCCATGCACTGATGAAGACTAAATAATAGTCGAAACGTTTGCTATGAGAAGTTGTTTCATTTAACTTTTCCTTTTCATCCACCTTCCGACTACCTGTTATCATTATATTATTTCTGGATGCGGTTTCATACTTATTTATTAAGAATGAAAGACAATGTTGCCTAATGGTAATAATTAATATGAAATTAAAATGGAGGTTTATGTTATTATCATACAATTAAATTTTTAATATTCAGCTAAAAATTTAATGTAAAGTTAAGTTATAATGTTCAAATATCAATGTTTTTTTGTAATTATTATTACGAATTCTATTATTTAAGTCACAATAATTGAATTTATAACTTCAGAGGCCTACTGAATTTTATTTATATAGATTAGGAAGTGTGTAATGTAGAGTAGACCGGATATACGCTTTGATTCTCTAATCCACAAACCCCAAACATAATCCAGCATCTTATACGCTTAACTATAACCACACAAAGCACCCCCATGTTTAATATATGATATTCACCTATTTACCATTCGCCTTCGCACAACCTGTTACGCATATTTACTACAATGTAAACCCAATAAATTATTGACAGAGCATTTATTCCACCTGTAAACAGTCTCTCCTTTGGAAGCCGGAAGGAGAGCAGAGATCAAAGACGGCTGGAGGGTGTGAACAAGAGAACATCGTGTGATGTAGCCGTGGTCAGTGGTGGCTGTGGCGAGTGGACAATGGGGCATTGTGCCACAAACCAGAGAAATCAAGGGCGGCCGGCTTTGGCGGAACGAGTCAAAGGGCCACCCTTGAGAATGGACAAGATTTATGGGGGTAGAAATCGATATGCGGGTGAAAAAGTTGGCGAGGATACCACAAATAAATAAATAATGAGGTGATCTCGATTATTTTCTTTATTATTGGAAAAAGAAGAAAATTATTCAAATAAAAGTTATAGTAGATGAAGGGTATCATTCATTTACTAAAGAAAAAGAAAAAGAATCTGATGTGGCCAGCACATTACCTTCCGTCAGTTATATGAGGCATTTACGAAAATTCTACCGGTGAATTGTTACCCGTAAACAGCTGTTTATCAGGTTATAGCTACCGGAATCGATATTTTAAGAACGCAAGTGGTAAACAGGGTAGATCCATAACCTATAAAAAAATTTAAAATTTGAAACTGGTTAGAAATTTGATATAGTTAACAAACTTTTAAGCGCGCGCTTCGCTTTGCATCACTACCCTTTTTTGAGATTAGATTCTTCATGAATCCGGTAGATGGATCTGGTAGATATTGTAAAATTTTCGAACACGGTAACATTTTACCACTCATGTTTTCGAACACAGTAGATGCGGTATCTACCGGTAGAATTTTCGTAAATACCTATGTATTTTCTATAAAATCCATACAGAAAGTTCCTTGCAAAAGATTCAAAATTTCTTATATGTACATTACCTTTCGACGGTTGTATGTATTTTATACAAATTCCATACAGAAAGTTTCGAGTAAACACAAATATACTACGCACACGAATATGTCAATTGACACTGACATCTTTCAATCAGAATTTTCTTAATATAGTAGCTGTTTCTAGCATAGCTAGCTAATTTATGAAATTTAATTTCTTTATAATTTTATAACTCTATATCCATTTAATATGAAGTATAAAATGCAGTCAAAGCGTATAGAGAATACAATGTACTTTAATATTTATATCTACCACATCTATAATAGATATTAAGGATACAAGTTTGATATAGCGTTCATAATGAAACGCGTGTGATGTGAAATCACGAGGCGGTGAGCCGAGTGTTTTAATCACGCAAGTTTCATTATTAGGCTATATCAAACGTGTATTCTTCAATATTTTATCTACGACAGTTTAAATTGATCTTAAAATACATTTTTCATTTAAATTTTGACATAATGAGAAACATTGAAATGTTCATTCGTAGCCTACGTTATTAATACGTATTTACGGTAGGCCACGGTTCATTTTATTCATTGTTATGGTTACAATTTTTGTTTGTTTGAAGAAAAAAAACCAATTTATAGTTGTCAAATTCTTTCATATACGGGTACATTTTATCTAAGTTTCCAAGATAAAATGAGCGATTTCGAATCAGATTCTGTTCCATCGGACATTGAAGCCGGTGCCGAAAATGTTGTGGCTTCTCTTATTCCTGAAAAATCAAGAGAAGCGTACGAGCAAGCCTTTGTAAAACTGGAGGAATGGTGCAACAGTAAAGGAATAAAGAACTACCATAATGAGAAGGTCCTCTTAGTGTATTTTGAATACCTTTCAAAACAACGCAAACCAAATAAATAATTCATAATGACACTCAGTGCCATTATGAAACTCAATGACAGTCAGTGCCATTATGAAACTCATAATGACATTCAAGTTAGTGTACCAATTACGTATTAGCGCACTGTCGTAGATAAAATAATTTAAACGTCAACTTTCATTCGCTAGTCATACCAGAGCTGGTTTACTAATCTTGATCCTGGCTAACTGACTAGCCGTGGTTAACCGGCTAATAGTATATACTTTATTTAAACCATCCGGTTATTAATAATAACCGGCTGTACGATTAACCAAATAACCGTTTTACCCAATTTACCGTTTTCTACTTCTTATAGACCACAATAACCGATGGACCAGTTAATCAGGTAACCGGTAACAGAGTACTCGTAGAATTAACAATTCAGCCTTTTGAGGACGACCCAAGTGTGTCGAAAGCAGTAAAGAATTAAAGAATTCCGAATAATTTTGAGTGCATGGCAGAAACCCTTTGTTTCATTTAACGGTTCCAATCCAAGAACTTCCTTTTTGCTTCACTTTAATGTCCATGTTATATAATACGGCATAATAACTTCAGAAAAACACCTTCCGTTTCCTACAGAGTAGAATATACTGGGTATTCAATACCCCTTTAATATACAAGCAGCGTTGAAATTACAGGACGCGTTACTTAATTAAAAACATGTAAATATGAAACCACTGCCTCGTACGTAAACTTATCATTTGGCGGTGCGCGTTCTGTAATTATCTTACACGTCATTATCATTCCGAGTGTTGAGTTCGATTACCCATTATACTACAAGCTACCGTACAGAGAACGGTTGATATACGCCACCTTGCAGAACAAAATTCGTGTTTAGCGACATTTATATGTAGATTTATTACTTCAAAAATAGTGGTGATAACATGACATTATTCAAAAATGGAAATTTACATAGCGTTCTTGAATGAAATGGTTTTAAATCGGTTGTTTTTTCTTCACATAACATAATTTTCATAAATCTTTATTTAAATTATTTTATTTGTGGGATACGTGACCGGATGTGATTTTAATAACACGAATTTGTATTTGGTCGAGGACAATTATATATTTGCAAATTATTTCTCGCAATTAAATTATATCTTCGGGCACTCTCCATGCTGGATATAAATATCTAGTTACCATCCTTTCGGTAAAGATAAGCGCTAATACTGTGGTGAAATCTGAGCAAGCATATCTATAAGGGAAAGTCAAATGGCTGGTTTATGATGGATTTAATTTATAAATTTAGATTTATTGTTCTTCAGGTAATATTAATAATACTTTCCCCTTTATGAATTTCGATTGGTTTTTCCTAATAACCCTTACAGCTTGACAATTATAAATACCGATGTTCACATACTTTTACTCTATTGTACTTCTGATGATGGCGTAAGCCGTAATGCGCATAAAGTATCAATAAATTGTTATATTTGAAACTACACCGAGTGTTTTTACTTCAAGTTTTAACAATGTTTCAACGAGTGCCTACGGTTAAATCGATCAATTTAATTAATAATATATCCATATTTTCAGAATCCATTTGTCAAATCAAAATTTAAATGTTTCAATTGTCATTTGAAACTGTCATTTTTCCCATCAAAATCATTGTTTGAAATACTGTGAAATGATTGGACGCACTTACAAATTTACATTTAGAATATATGGCTGGTTTATGATGGATTTAATTTACAAATTTAGATTTACGAATTTACATTTTGAAATATAAATTGTACATAACTGCTTTTACTGATTCATGATGAATTTAAGAAATTTATGATTTAGAATTTACATTTAAAATATCATATTTTATATTCTAAATTTAAATTTGTAAATGCGTCCAATCATTTCACAGTATTTCAAATAATGATTTTGGTGGGAAAAATGACAGTTTCAAGTGACAGTTGAAACTTTTTAATTTTGATTTGACAAATGGATTCCGAAATTATTTTAATATGATAAAAGTGATAAATATCATATAACTGCAGTTGCGTACCTAGGGCGGGCAAACAGGGCAGGTGCCCTGGGCGCCAGAACCAAGGGGGCGCCGCTTGGAGCCCTTGGTATCCACATGTAAGTTGGGTGCCAGAATTTGAAGTGTTAAAACTGTTAATCACTGTGCGTATTGACATTTTTCGGAACTGTTGAAGCTCTCTATCTGTTTTTTCATCGTCTACTCAACGCTGGGAAATACTCAAAAACGCTGTGTCCATAGATATTAAATCTGAGTCTAAAACAATAGTGTGGAAGCTGTGAAGCCCATAAACAACTACCTTGACGGCATACTCCAAGTTGTAGAGACTATAATGGATGATGCAAATGAAACGAGTGAAACAAGAAGTGTTGCTACGCAATTGTACAACCGTATGTTGACACTTTATTTTCTGACTCTACTTGGATTTTGGACGAGAGTACTCATTCCTATTGATAGAGTCTAGAAAAGACTGCAAGATATAAATATTAACTTTCATGGTGCCGCCTTAGATTTGAAAGGTTTAAGAGATTATTTTCGCAATGGAAGAGAAACTTTGGTGACTGAAGCTCTGGAAATTGGACTTAGTCTCTGTCAAAACTGGGATGTTGAAACCGAAAAACGCCGAAGGCGAAAAATCTTCGAATAGCCATGCAAATAATGTTGACTATTGCAGTTTTCGTCGCTAGCTGTAAAAGATCTTTCAACAAATTAAAATTGATCTTAAATTATCTGAGAGTCTCCATGGGTCAAGATCGATTAAGTGATCTTGCTTTGATGAGCGTTGAAAGAGAAGAAACTGAAAAGGCCGATTTCGAGCACGTTATTAAAGCCATTTTTTGATCGTAATGACCCCCGGAATATATGGTATAAGTTTGTCGGTCGAGTCGCGGAACAGCCTGTATATTGGTAGTTATTTTATTATTGTTCTGATTCATTCATGGTTGAAGTTACTTCATAATATATATTCTTAAGTAATTTTAAGAACAATACAAATGCCACATATCTCGCTATACTAAAGCGAGAAAGAAGTAATTTTGATTTTAAATTGTTGACAGGGGGCGCAATTACGACCCTTGCCCTGAGCATCATTTCACTTAGGTACGCCACTGTATAACTGTCATCTTATTTCTATATAAATTTAATCAATTTACCTATTTGTAAGATATATGAATTCGCGAAAGCTTCAATTTAAAACACATTTTGAACAAACGTCAAAGTTACACTTAACACTTTCACTTCTCTAAATTCTGCAAGCAGTGAAAACATCATTTGCAGAAATAAATTCGACAACCATCCAACTATCCACTTGTGGTAAATTATCAGATTTACCTATAACGTAATTTTCAATAGGCAGTGCCATTATTAATACTAAAACATTACATAAATAGTTAGTAGAGCTAATAACATATCTTGCTTAATATTTAAAGTTTCAAAATGGTGTACGCGAAAATTTAAACCACTTCAATACAGACACTTGACGTTTGAATGTCACGAACAAGCTTCACTAGTTGCCATACACAAGCAGTTTAGAACATTAGAACCACGGACCAATAATCGAAATTAGAACCATGACCTATGACGTCATAAGAGTGGGGAGTATATTTCAGCAAGAAATAATAATTTTGTTTAAAGTGTATTCATAGTAAGCGTTATTAGCGTAAATAATTTTACTGCATATTACTTTTGTAATATGATTTGTAATTGTAATTAGTTTTGGTTATCATAATGTAATTACATAGTTATACAGAATGACAACAAAGACAACCTACTACCTACTTAAACCTTGAAACACACTATAAACAATCACTACATGCATGTAATCAATAGTTCTAAACGTAAAAAAAATTCATTATTATTGTTATTAGAAAATAAGGGTTTGTATTGTATTTGTCTGAGGAAGAGATTGACGTATTTTGAAAGCATTCCAAAATAAAATTGGTTGGGAGCTTTTAACAAGTGGAAAGAAAGAATGATGAATAATTGTATTAGTGTTGAACATATTTAAAATAAAATGCTAGAGTAACTCAATCGTGTGTCGTATGTCATATTCTCTATAATTTTAGCGTGACTCCGTATAATGTATTCCACAGTTTCATCGCTGTCTTCGTCTTTTCTCTGATTAGACAGATCCTGTGCCCAGCTCAGACCAATGGGCTTATATCATAAAGAAAAAATGTTGACTTTTCTTTCATAAATGAAAAATTTACCTAATATTATGCATATATACATAAAAATATTTAATATTATTATACTTTTCATTCATGATTTTCTTTATAAAGATTCTGAGTCTGATTTTGTGACGTCATAATTTTGTACACAAATACACGACAGTGAGGCACACCATTAGGCACACACGTACTCGTGCCTGTACTGTGCATGAATCAGATCTCTCACTTTTCTAACATTCCCTCATATAACCAATATTTTGAAAGTAACGTCAATATCCTTGCAACAAGTTGTTTTTTAAAAAAGTAAGTACAAATAACGAAATATAATAAATAAAAACTATAAATAAATACAATTTATGTTTGATTTAAATATTACAATAATTGTTGTACAATATTGTTCTGTGACATCCTGCGAGAACTAGGGTGACCATACGTCCCGTTTTGAACGGGACAGTCCCGTTTTTTTTACCATGTACCGGCCGTCCCGTCGTTTTAGTTAAAATAACACATTTGTCCCGTTTTAGAAGATTTATCTCCTTTTAAAAGATTTATATCACTTTGAAAAATATAACAAAACTTGGTTTACAATTTTTATAATTATTTTACAATTACAATAGTAATTTACAAGACCAGAAACGCATATTCCAGAGCGGCTCGTAAAGACTCCTTCGGGTAATGTTGGGTATATTTTTTTTCGCTATCCTGATAAAAGGATAATTAACAATCTATAGATATACATTATTTTATTTTTTATTGCGAGCAAATAAGAAATAAATAAATAAATAAACATATGGAACCATTCATGCAGGGATCGGAAAATTATACTTTCCGATCCCTTTATAGACAATTTTCCGAGCTAGCTCAGTAAAGAAGGATTTTCCGGTCTAAAAAGTAATCAGAAACAGCTGATTTTCAGGACGACCGCGAAAAACTAAATTATTGGACTTATATAGACACATTTTGATAAAACTCTCTCCCCCCCCCCCCTCACTTATTGAGAAGTTAAAATAATTTTTTTGTTTGTATTATTATGCCTCAAGATGTAAGGGAAACATGGTATGAAACAATAAATACTCCAAAAGTTTCAAGCGTGGTTTCAAGATACAATGATCTAAACGTCAAATGTAATTCCATTTTTATTTGGTAGGTGACACTACGGTCGCAAAATTATTACGTCATTTGAAATTTTATATAAACATTAAAATATATTTCTGTAAAACTAGAAACATATGTGGTATAAAATATAGATTTTCGTAAGTAGTACTAAGTAGTAAGTGAATTTTCAGAAAAAAATAAATTGGAAAATCTGGTATGACCCCATTTATAACATAATATGTACCTATGGTACGTATTTCAGAACAGTTGTCGTTTGTCTTTAAAGGTGAAATTAACTTTTTCATCTGACTGACGCCCGGAATGTCTTTCCAGTATGAGGATATAGCTAATTCCTTTATTCTTTGATTTCCTTTTTTATAAGCTTTGAAAAAGTTCACAAGAAGATTTATTATGTCTATTAAACAAGTTTTAAATTATTGACAACTTACATCACTTAAATTTTTATTAAATTGAAACAAGAAGCAATAGGACTGTTGCAAGAATTTTAATATGCCGGCTAAATTTTATAAAATATTGTACTTTAAATAGCCTCATATTTGAAAATATCACGAAATAACCCTCAGATATTTTATAATAATTAATTATTTGAGCAGTATTTTGAAAAAGTCACGTGATCAGAAACATAATGTGACGTCAAGTAACAAAGTGTCACCCACTTAGCGTACTTGATGGACAAACTGTTTTCCTATTGGCTATGAAAGACGCACTGTATGTACGCCTACGTCACAGGAGTAGGAGGTTGTTTTTCATGACAATTTCTGTCGCCAATTTTTACCTCTCGCTAAGAGAGGTATTGTATTCATGCTAAAAATCGCATATCCAGATTTTAATGAATAAGCACGTTTTAAGGTCCCTAGAATCCGATTATAACATTTTTACGATGATGTCCGTATGTGTGTGTGTGGATGTGTGTGTGTGTGGATGTGTGTGTGTGTGTATGTTGGATTCACTATATCTCAAATACTATAAGACTTAAGACATTTTTAACTACGGATTCCTCAATCTAACAATAATGGGAAGAGTCGAGTCAGTTTTGGTAACAATTGGACAACCGGAAGTAATAGTTACAAGAAAAAAATCATCTAAATATTATATATCGAAAATTTATGTAAATACTTATATTAAAGATCGAACGTTAAATTCTTTATTCGATAAATATAAATTCATTATTATATCTTCTATAGATTTAGAGATAAAGAAAGGCATATAAAATAATTTGATGTAAAAAATCTCAGAACAAACTACTACAAGGCAAGAAATTCAAATGTTTGTAATTGACACATAAATGTCACTGTCAAAAATATTTGTATGCCTCTGTCAAAAATATTTGTACATTTTTATGAAGATTATGAAAATAAAGAAAAGTCAACAACGCAAAAGAATATACGTAAATAAGAATATAAAAGGAATTTGCGAAAAAATGACGAATATAAAGAAAAAGAAAAGAAAAGTAGAAATAGAAAATTTCAGGATATTGAATATAAAGAAAATGTATGTATTGTACATAATTTATATTAAAATATCCCATAGATTTTGCAAATATATGTGAGAATTTGTAGTGAGACATGAATATATGTATTTGTATTTAAAAATATTTTTCGTTTTATGCGTACAACCAGGTAAAATATCTGGCGAGAGGTTATGTGTTGGGCACATCAGATTTTTTATTTAATTATTTACGAAAATAAATTATTATTTGTCTTTTTTATTACTATGAAAAATTGCATAAACTTTCATTGAAAATATTTTTAAAAAATGTGAAACCAGCTCATTGTGTAGGGGCTGTTTTATTGTCATGTGAATAATAATATTATGCGATGCGATGTACCTAATCATCTCGTAAAACAATAACGTGTACTACGTGCGTCTTAAATTTGAATTGATATTCACAGATGGTTGACATCAGATTAATTAATTACCAGAATAATACATGAATTCAATGACAAATATAGACTAGGATTATAATTGTTCCCATTCGTATTTGACAGTGGAATAAACTATTATGTCATCGATGAATTTCGTGATAATACAGCGGATGAATACTCATTGTTTATTATAGATAATAGTGAATTACTTTATTTTATTAGAATTAATGACAATTTCAATATGAATTGTTATAAATGTTTGCGTACTGGATATTCACTGTACTACAATGAACAATAGCCAAATATAAAATTTAACATTAATATTTATACATACAGGGTATTAATACTAAGTCGTTACACTCGAAAATGGTAGATAAAACTTATTAAAACAAACAACTTTTCCTAGCTCAAATTTTTGATTTGGAGCCCCAGTTCATAGTTATTGGCGTTCTCTTGTTTTTCGATAAATCGTCATAACTCCCTTATTTTAAGGAATATTTAAAAAATACAAAAACTTTCAGCATTTGCTTTCGGTTCTCTAAAACACTTGTATTTACAATTATTTTTTCTTTCATCAAATAACAAAATGGCGACCAATCAAAAATTTCAAAACAAGATATTTTGAAAACCACCCCATCGATTTTCGAAAATAAAACATTTTTAAAATCCATAAACTTTCTATTACAATATTTGTATGGGACATTTTTTTCTATCTGTCCAAAAAAAGTTTTTATTCAAATTGAATTGCAAGATAAATTTTAACAAACTGCAACTATCATTTAAAACAAATTAGGCTTGCTGCCATTAAACAAGAAAAACAAGAAACAAAGAAGAAAAATAAAACAATAAACAATGAAACAACAAGGGTGGGACTAAATATGATTTTCAAAGTGGCCACCATTCGCAGCAACGCAAGCCCGGCAGCGTGCTTTGATGTTGGTGGAGACCTTCGCAAGGACTGCCTGCTTCTCTTTTATATCTTCTGCTGCAGCCACGATTCTAGCCACTAGTTCTAACTCTGTGTTCAGCGGTGTTTCGTAAACAGAGGTCTTCATCTGACCCCAAAAAAAGAAATCTAGTGGAGTTAGGTCGGGGCTCCGGGCTGGCCACGCAACTGGACCTATCCTCCCAATCCACTTATTCGAGTATTTTCTATTTAACAATACGGTGACTTCTCGCGTTGTGTGAGCCGGTGCCCCATCATGCTGAAACCAAAGTCTCCGTCTTATGTTTAGTGGCAAGTCTTCAAGTAGTTCCGGCAGCACAGTATCCAAGAAAATAAAATAATTTATAATAATTTATAATAATAAATTTGAAGTAACTTGGTTTTGAGTACTTGTCAAATCTAATCTCTTTTTTGTTTCATTGTTTTCAGAAGCTACTTCGTTTTAAAAGCTTTTTTTAGTTTGTTTATACTTATGCAAGCCAAGTAAGTGAATAAAAACTTTTTTTTTGACAGATAGAAAAAAATGTTTCAGACAAATATTGTAATAGAAAGTTTATGGATTTTAAAAATGTTTTATTTTCGAAAATCGATGGGGTGGTTTTCAAAATATCTTGTTTTGAAATTTTTGTTTGGTCGCCATTTTGTTATTTGATAAAATAGAAAATAATTGTAAATACAAGTGTTTTAGAGAACCGAAAGCAAATGCTGAAAGTTTTTGTATTTTTTAAATATTCCTTAAAATAAGGGAGTTATGACGATTTTTCGAAAAACAAGAGAACGCCAATAACTATGAACTGTCTACACCCTGTATACCTACTGTGTTTCAGATTATAATATACTTATAGGAGTAAGATAGGGCTTACGATCCCAGCTTTCTGATTGGTCTAAACGTAAACAAAGTTTATAATATCGATATATAAGCAGGTATATTATTTATTCTATTTTGGCATTATTATAATCTATTTAACAACTTTAAGTAATTGTTTATTTACTAAAGAATAAAAAATAAAATATTGACGTTTCGAGCTGTCAAGTATGTCATGCACGAAACAAAACTAATTCATAACAGGCTGGCTCCGCAGCGCCACCAAGTCTATTCTTATCTGAAATACAGTATAGTAGTTAAGTTTCATAAAGCAACATTAAGGCCCGTTCCTACCACCTTTAGTTAAAGTGAAGTGAAAGTCAAACAAGAATATACAGGTTAGTCTGGGAGGACGTCCCCCCCCCCCCCCCCCTTTAACTTTTTTATTATAAATTAAGTAACAAACAAATGTATTTGACATTAATTTAATTGTTTTACATTGTTACGTTTTGTTTATTTTCACATAGCCACCTATAATATTTGTTTAAAAATTATTTCTAATATTTCTAAATTATCTCATTTTTCTCGAAATTTTTCAAATACATTAATAAAAAATAATACATCGTTGAAAAGAGAAAAAAATGGCGGTTTCTATTTTATTAAAATAATTATAGGTTGCCATTTGAAAAATAAAAATTGATAGTCGTATCTTGTAAACCTGTCTTTATAAAAAATATCTACATCTGCCATCAAATAGTATATGTAAAATAATAAAACCATGAGCCATTTTTTTCTATTACTTATAATAAAAAAGTTAAGGGGGGGAGGGGCGTCTTCCCAGACTCACTCTGTACAAGGTGGTGACTGGTGACTTGGACAACGCAGCATAGGGATTTCAATGGTAAATTTTTAATGTGCAGTTAAATTGTATTTAGGTTTTTCCTACAGAAAAATATACTGCATCCGAATATGATACTGTTTATAATTTATCAATTTTCGGAACCGTACAAATAGTTGACAACAATAACATTTTTGCAAAAATCATTGATGCCATGGAATAAAAATTTAAACAAATTCACATACAGTCACATAAACAATTAGCAAATTTTACAACATATTGGAGCACTGTTTAATGGTAAATAGTAGTTTGTTTGAACATTTTCTGTAATATGTTATTTTAAAAAAAAAATGTATTTGTGATACTAAAATAAAAATTCTTAACAATAAGTTAAAGAGGGTCATATTAAAGAAATATTAAATTTCATTCTCGTCAAACTACATTGTTGTAATCAACTATTACATTGTTGTCATCATCTACAATAAAGGTGTTTTCATTTTCCTCGTTCTGAAAATAAATTTTTATATTTTGCGTTCATAATGAAGTCATTACGATACGCAATTGCGTATCGTAATGACCTTCATTTCGATACGCAATTTTTTGTTTTAGACGGTTGATACTAGATGACGTTTCTTTAACTGATTTTTACCTAATTTATTTTTAGTTAACTGACAATTCATTTTAATAATATAATGTCGAAATTATTTTTTTTTATTTAGGGAAGATTATTTACATGAAAATGTACAAATGGTTACATATATAATCACAAATTGAGTAAGTAAATGTTATTGTGGAGGCGCAAAATATAAAAAATAGTATAAAGAACTCATTTTATAAGACTTTCTTTCGCACTTGTCAATTAGAAAACTCGCTAACGCTCGTTTTTTAAATTTTGACGCGTGCGAAAATAACATGTCTTATAAAACACGTTCTTTAATATACTATTAAACGTCAATAAACTGTGACACATGTTTGCGCTTTTGTTTAAATTTTATTATTATTTTTGATTAATTTTACAGTTCCGGAAATTGAAAAATATAACCAATAGCATATTCGAATGCAGTATTTTTTCTGTAGCAGAACCCTAAATACAATTTTGTTCTAAAATAATTAGCAGAGCAAATAACTGTACATTAAGATTTTACCATTGTAATCCCTATGCTGCGTCGTCCTAGTCACCATCCTGTAGGTATTAAAATATGTTCAATCAAGGTCATCTACGAATTGTATGAATTAAGATTTTAGCTCCGACCATTCTGTCAAATTCAGTAGTGTCGTTTACCTACTTAGTTTTTGTCAGGGTACATAAGGTACTACTGTTATTTAATATTATAAAAATATGTTACAGTAAAAGTATTCAAAATTCAAAACTAAGTCAACTGGTAAGTTTATTAGCAAATATAAAACCAAATATATGTGAAAAATAAGATACCGACATAGTGTTAGTGGCACTGACAGAAAATAACGTTATTCGTACGACTATGAATCAAGGTAATATATCTGAATGAATAAATAAACTTACGTTACTGCGAAATTATTGTCAACAACGAGCATAGTTTTAAAGTGGACTGTCACTTACTCGAAACTATATGAATTTTTGAAAGATAAGAGTCTTATATCCATCCTTATCGCACACACTTGTAGTCTTTGCATATGAGAGAGATAAATTATTGCTGCCTTGCCAGTGAATTTGTAACCCACAAGTAGTGGCGTATTCAGCGCGGGGCTTAGGGGGCTTAAGCCCCAACTTTAAAGTCCAGTGAAATGAATATATAATGTATTTAAATTAATCATTTTCTACATTTTTTACATTAAAATATTTGAAAAAGAAGTACAATGTCGATAGACAGACTTAATGGTTTAGCTCACAAGTATAATATAAAAATTTACCTATTGATGCAGAAGATGTTTTTAATTTAAATATCGTTTTATAATTATAACGAAATGTTAGAAGCCAATTATTCATTTTTCGCTTCAATGTAGTGCGTACGTGGTGCGTAAATAGTTATTAACGTCATTAGGCCGATATAAAGCAAATAATGGAAGGAGCTGACTTTAACAGTAGTGTCCATTGCAAATCTTAAGGGCCGGCGGGTGTTAAGGATACCTTTTTACTTTTGTTTTTAGTTATGGTAAATCATAGTAACGGTATGGTATCAGGGAAATGTATATTCGTCTGTTCACAGTAATTTTTTTCATTAATAAATAATGAATAAACTGTCATCTTTTATTTGGTTTTATTATGTACATTCTACAGTTATCATCTTTATTTTCAATTCAGAATAGACCAGAAAAGTGTACGGTCAAATTTTAGGCGCCAAATTCGAACTCAGTTCATAACGCTGAGAACATAATTTTAATCGCCGTGTATTTCTTACCAAGGAAATTTTACCTCAACTTTAAAGGCTGAGAAATCTCATAAAAGTAAATCTCTTATGCAAAACATTATATGTACCACCTAGAATGATTCTTTATCTACTACAAAATTCAATGAACGTATATCTCGATTGGTCCTACAGCTTCGGTACGCAGCCAATCGCAGCTTAGCTTGTGTTGCACTTGACGAATTTATAGGCAGGTGAGGGACTATCCACGACGTACTCTATCTTTTCAAGGATTTTAAACAGTTGCAATCTATTACTGAATAAACAAACTATCAAATCCTTAACAAGAGCTGCTTAATTTCCTTTGCAAAATATCTTTTTTTGGCAGTAAAATCACACTTCCATAAGAAACCTATAATAGGGAATTCAAACTATGAACTCGCGACAAAAGCAAATACTAACATTACTTTTCTGGTCTGTTCTTTGAAAATATAATTTACATATTATGCAACTAGGCGGAGGCGGTGAACAGTATACTTATACGTATAAATAATAGGTACATATCAGCCCCCCCTTACCATGAGTTCTGGATACGCCACTGCCCACAAGTGAAAATGTTTCTACTCGTAATAAGTGCAATTCTCGTGTAAAACTTTTGTTGGGGGAGTTAAAATAGTGTATATTTCTTTTAGTGTCAAAATAACTTCCGCGATATGAATTGTTAATGTGTGTTGGTTTTCAGTGGACTAAATAGTGAAATAACTGAAATTTTGTTCCAGTAAATGTTCCTGGTGGCAGTGGTAGCTGATTTCCTGACACGCTGAGATCTGCGATGCCTCTGTTAGCCAAATTGGACTGATAGTAGGCGAGGTTGGTCCAACATTTATCTCATTTTATTTTATAATATTATTCAGCTTATTAATACTAGTTAATCTGTCAACAATTACAGATAGTCTCACCGAGAATAGATAATAATTACAAATTATTTCAACTAAGTTCAAATGAAATTACTGCTATACCTAACCTATCAGAAATTGATGCCACAATTTGACCATGTATATTTGTTTCAAATAATTTTACTATGTATAAAAATACTTTTTGACAGTGTGAATATTTTTACAAAAATTTTATTAGATGGTTATTAATTTAGTTCAACATTATAGCCATTTTCTTACGGTAGCGATCCGATCTGATTGAACATTTCTTATTTATGATTGAAATAAAAGATTTAGGTATACTGTTTCAAACAAATTTTAAATTTGACAAGTAATATAAAGCTCTAGTAGTAAAATCATATGCAAAATTAAGCTTGATTCTTAGACAAAGCTCCAGGGCCGCTCCGTGGGTATTAGGCGCCTTTGTGCTATGTTACATTTTAGCGCCCCTTCCCCTCATGATGTAAAATTTTCAAATTAAAGTTTAAACTATACTTTTTGTTCTTCAAAAATGCTATATTTATTATATTGATGAAATTTTCCTAATCAAAATCGTTTGTTGTAGTCAACAATTTTACAACAGATTCCAGAATTGTATATGCATTTGATTATTTGCAAAATGATAATAGGGATTTAAATATTGGATTCATTGTGGGATTCATTCCTGTAATCAATATTCTTGAGTTATAATCAATATATTCATTGTTGTAATCAAGATTTTTATAGTTATTATTTCAACACAAGAATGCTAGAATAATAACGAACCGATTGATACGATAATTATTTTACTTTTTATATTCACACACAGATGTAGGTATTTTCAACATTATCCATTTTTCGTTTATAAACAGTATCATAAATCAGAAAAGTCAATAATTTTAACAGCTGTTACAAAATACTATCGGTAAAGTAGGAAGTGATAAAATGGAATTAAACTTATTTTTGCACACATCACAACTCACATCATCTCAACTCAGTTATGTACTGAGTTGAGTTTCAATTGGGCAGTACATAACTGAGTTGAGCTGAAGTGACTTGTGATGTATGCAAAAAGAACAAGTTTAATTCCATTTTATCATTTCCTTCTTTAGCGATAGCATTTGCTGTAACAGCTGTCAAATGTATTGACATTTTTCTAATCTAGATACTGTTTATAAACGAAAAATGGATAATGTTGAAAATATATCACAGTAATGTCCGGTTGCAGAAACGTTCATCAACGCATTGTTCGGTTAGCGGTTCATCAAAACGAACAATTTCGAATCAGTTTCCTTGTTCTTATGACATTTAAATCATTGCTGTCAAAAAATCGCGTTGTATTTGTTCGTTTTGAAGAACCGCTAACCGAACAATGCGTTGATGAAGGTTTTTGCAACCGGGAATAAAAATATATGTTTATGTAAATATAAAATTTGTTGTACTTATTATATAACCTTAAAATGCAAAATGAGTGTTTCAAATCATTTTGAGTTTTGTAAACTGGTAGTGTAGCATCGCGAAGGGGGCTAGTGAGTTTACTCAGAACAACTCAGTTGTGTCAAAAAGAACAACGATCTCCTGTGTTTATCTGAAGTGATCTGAGATAAGCTGAGATTTAGTCCAAAAAGAATACAGCTGCGGTGAATTTGCAGCGGTGAATTTTCAGCGGTGAATGTTTAGACCCCTCTGTCGGGATAATGAAAATTGTGGGGAATTGAGATACGCTACTTCGTGAAACTTGAAACTGGTCAATTCATCCAAAAGGGTAAAGTATCTCATTTTTCGTATTTTATGATTATGAATTACCTCATTTCGTGATATTGACCACGATATGTGCAGTTGAAAAATATAAATAAAAGTTATTTATTTTTTAATGTTTTGCAAACTATTTCATCTATTTACATTCTTGATTTATTTTAATTTACTGTACGCAACAATAAAATTCAATTGTTAAAACTTCATAAATTAACAACCTTTGTCTCTAAAGTTGTTCAACCGGAATAAAGTACTCTTTATTTGAAAAACACAATCCTTTGTCTTTACTGTTGCGAGCTAATTAACTCTTGTAATTATGCACAAAGTACGGCCATTTCGCAGAGTCGAAGGCGGACTTTTTACTGCGCGACTCAAAGTTATTAAAATATCGACATACAGGCGTACTAACCCCTTTACTAAGGGAAACACAGAGAAACCTAAAGGGTTCATGTTGATCTTGAATTTGTTGATCCTTTGCTCTCAAGAAATCATTATGGTAAATGATCACATATGATTTATAATAATGTACTTCGTTCATTAGAATAATCTAAGGCTTCTGCTACGTTTCATTTATCCTTGTTTACACCCAAACATAAATAAATTTCCTAAACTCTTTTAACATTTTTTTTACATACAGGCGATGTGCACATTTTGAGCGTCAGCGCCTCTAACGGCTGCGTTGGCATTTTTGATTACCGAATCAATTTTGACATTTCGAGAAAGTGATACAATTTACAATTTTATTTTGAGTTGTTGCTATTGTGTATGAATATTATACATCATAGTACATTGAAATGAATAAAGAAAATATTTAAAATGCTATATATGTGATGTGACAATCAAAAAAGTCAAAATACCAGCGAAGGTACTGTGGCAGAAAATATAATTTTTCTCATAATATGTGTGACTTCTGTAAACCATTTAATCATATTTAAATTTATATCATAATTTATAATATTAGTTAAATGTTACAAGATGCACAATACTTGGAAATTCAGATGAAAAAGTTGGAAATCTTGAATGATTGGAAAGAAGAAAGTTTCTACATATCACGATATCAGTGTATGATGTTAGCATCTTTCTTTTATATTCGCAATAAATGAATAAGATTCTTCATTGAAAATATACCAGGCTGTAAGTGGAAGCAGTTGCACAAGCTCGGAAAAGAAAATACACGAAAAATACGAACCATGTGAATTTCTACCTTTAACATTAACATTACATGCACAAAATCTATAATAAATAGACGAATTATGTCAAAAATAGACTTCTATTTCATACAACTGCAAGTATTATACAATTTTAAGACAATTTTCTGCTTCTTGTATTATATCGTTCAAATATTAACTTAAGAAACACATTTTTTATATAATGCATTATTGCAATCAGACGACCATTGTTGAAATTTTATTCATACGATAAGAATCTTTTACAATGAGAAAATATGTATACCTAAAAGAATTTTTCATGTAGAAGATATCCGTTGAAAAGTTATTTTCTTATACATCTGTCCCTCATATAATCTTCTAGGAAATTTATAAAATTTGATACTTCAATCGGTAATTTTCTAAGAATTGTTACATCCCCCACTGCATCACATAATATTTAACGTCCTATCATTCGCATTCATTGCAAATATTTTATAAAATAGAAATTGCAAAATTATTCTGACATAACATAACCTTGCTATGTTTCAATGAGTAAGTATTTTGTCATTTTTGTCCGCTGTCGGCGCTGACTACTTTTGTGCACACCGCCTATACTCATATTAACAAAATCCTAACTCGGAGTGGGCTATGAACAAAAGAAACGTATGTCAATTTAAAAGTATTTAATTAAATGTCAATGTAATACGAGATATTGTCAAAAATGTTATCTAAAGAAATCAAATCTTTTCTTCTTGAATATCGTTCTTTAGATAACATTTTTGACAATATCTAAATTGACATACGTTTCTTTTTTCAAAGCCTACTCCGAGTTAGGATTTAAAAAAAAAAACTGTATCTTGCTAATTATATGAGAAATAAAGAAAAATGTGTAGATAATTTTTGTAGTTTTTTACGTAGAATAATGTGGTGGAATTTGATATTTTCGAAACTTAATAATTCTTGTAATATAACAGATTTTTTTGAATGGAAACTTCTGCTGTAAATAGATGTATTCTTTTTGACCCAATTGTTCTCAGTATATAACTGAGTTGATCTGAAATGAGTTGTGATTTTACAAAAAGAACAAGTTTTATTCAATTTTATCATTTCCTTCTTTGCCGATAGCATTTGCTGTAACAGTTGTCAAATTTATTCACATTTTTCCTGATCTATGATACTGTTAACAAACGAATGTTGAAAATATATTACTTGTAAGTATATCTGTATATGTGAATATAAATTTTGTTGAATAATAGAATCTTAAAATGCAAACTGAGTGTTTCAAATCATTTTGAGTTTTGTAAACTGGTACTGTAGCATCGGAAAGGGGGGAAGTGAGTTTACTCAGAACAACTCAAATCAGTTGTGTCAGAAAGAAAAACGATTTCCTGAGTTTATCTGAAGTGATCTGAGATGAACTGAGATTTTGTCCAAAAAGAATACAGCTAATAATACATAGTGTGATTCTTAAGAAATATTGTTGAATAATTGTTTAATAAAGTAGCAAAAAAAGAAACAGAAATCTTGGTTTTAAACCAAATACATATACATAGGTAGTCCACTCTTTTTGTCCTGGCTGTGTATGTGAAACTTACACAATTAGCAATCTTTTATTTCATTTTATATGTATCCTATTGCATTGTACATGCAGACTCATTATTTCGAAAGTACACATCCCATGTCACCTTAGCAACGTGTGTTTAGATTTAGTTAATTGTTTCTAATTCGTCCCTGTAGATTTACACAGTCGGCTGTGAATTACACTGGAGAGCAATAGATAATTAGCCAGGAGGGCATTAGTGTTGCACTGTTTTCCTAGCTGGAAACTGGAGGTGTTACTATCAAAATATGGAGAGTATTTACTTAAGTTAAACATAGTACATATTATATAAATACATAATATTTATACTTAAACAGTTTATTTTATACAAACAAATTAATAAACTTTATACGCGTATATAAACAGTAAAAAAAAATTAAAATCAACTAATCAATTTCAATTACAAATTTATAAATATTTTATATACAAAACTGCATTCTGAATAAACATATCAAATTTCAATTCTTAATAATGTAACGTGTGAGCACCGAAGCTCTGAGCAAGAATCTAAGGTAGTCGATGACGTAATCGTCGCGAGCAAGTGGCGAAGTAAACAAACGAGTCTCGATCTGTTTAATTACATTCGATCGGCTGAAGCTTTTGTATTCGATATCATTATCATATGGAATGTTCGAGAGTTCTCCAAAAGGTAATGGGCAGCTATATAAAAGCGACGGAGCTCTGCCCGAAAGTTAGTTCAGTTGAGTCCATGATCACATAATATTAGTTATTAGTTAGGGGTTGAGTATATGAACGCTGTGCAAGAGTTCTGTAAGTAGAGAGTATAGGGTGAAAGTGACGAGTAAAGACCCGTGAAGGAAAATGAACTCGGGCAGTTGAGTATACAGACGCTGTGGAAGTCACTTAAGTATACAGACGCTATATAAGAGTTCTGTTTGTAGAGTGGAAAGCAGTTAGTCAGTTTAGTACTATAGTAGTATCTTGTAGAGCATATGCATTATAGTATCGAGTGTAGTACTCGGGAAGTTACTGGTATACTGGGATAGCTGCGGAAGTGAATACTCGGTACTGTTGAGGAGTATTGGGAAGCTGGTGATACTGGATCGGAAGTCAGTCAATTAGTAGAGTTGAAGAGAGTTCGGAAAGAGAGTGGAAAGGAGTGAATTCTGTCGGGGCAGTTGGGTATACAGACGCTGTGGAAGTCAGTTGAGTATACAAACGCTGTGGAGGTCGGAGAGTTGAATGTGTTATAAATAAATAGTGACATAAATAGCGTGAAAATAAATAATCTTTGTTTAAATAAATAAATAATCTTTTGGAGAGCGGTATGTGACGTCACGAAGGAGAATTAGTACTCATTCGATAAAAATCATCAATCATAGAATAATCTACATTTGGTAAATTACTGGAATCCGCTTTTAAGAACCCAGGTTTCATTTTTAAAATGATGTATATAAATAGCTTCCGAAAACCTTTTATGAGTCTTACAGTTTGGAGGTCAATGTCATATGATGAAGTGTCAATATCATATATGACATTGACATTTCAATGCAATCCAAATTTACACCAAAACAATATGTTATGTAATATCAAAATATTTTTATTTTATTCTATGAATTGCCTATTTTGATATCTTATACATTGTTTCATTAATAATTTGGACTAATTTATCATTGAAAACCTTTATTCGGTATCATTAAATTCAAAAAATCGGTTCATTTAATTCCCACTTTTAGCTTTGTAGAATGCTCTCTCATTCTCCTACGTGACGTCAGAGATATGGCGCCGTTACATAAATTTTAATTTCAAATACTAATTTCCGTGAAATTATAAGATAATACATAGTTTTTATCATTATTATTGGTAGTCACAATGGCTAATTTTTACCTCTCGCTAAGAGAGGTATTGTATTGAAGCTAAAAATCGCATATCCAGATTTTAGTGAATAAGCACGTTTTAAGGTCCGTAGAATCCGATTATAACATCTTTACAATGATGTCCGTGTGTGTGTGTGTGTGTGTGTGGTGTGTGTGTGTGTGTGTGTGTGTGTGTGTGTGTGTGTGTGTGTGTGTGTGTGTGTGTGTGTGCGTGCGTGTGTGTGTATGTGCGTGTGGATGTTGGATTCACGATTTCTCAAATACTATAAGACTTAAGACATTTTTAACTACGGATTCCTCAATCTAACAATAATGGGAAGAGTTGATTAAGTTTTGGTAACAATTGGACAACCGGAAGTAGTAGTTACAAGAAAAAAAATCATCTAAATATTATTTATCGAAAATTTATGTAAATACTTATATTAAAGAACGTTAAATACTTTTTTCGATAAATACAGGGTGGGGCAGAAAAACCTATCCGATTTCAAATCCCTTTTTCCCAGAAGAGGGAGCATGTAGAGTAGTGGGGTAAAAACCGTTAGAAAGCCGGTTTTATGCCATTTGTCAGTAGTCAACATGCCTTGGTCTGGTGAACATCGTGCTTTTGTTATTGAGCGGTTTATCGAATGCGGCGGTTCGATAATTGCTACACAACGTGCTTTTCGAATTCATTTCGGACTCGGGCGTCATGATCCTGTTCCACATCACGCTACGATTAAAGTGTGGGTGTCAAATTTTAGACAGACGAGTTCAGCATTGAAAAAGAAGTCGCCTGGACGTCCCAGGACAGCAACAGGACCTGAAAACGTGGCCAATGTGAGAGCCGCGATTGAACGTTCCCCGCGTCGTTCGGCGCGAAAACATTCGCTCGCTTTGGCGATTTCCAACCGCAGTATTCGGCGCATTTTGCACCGGGACCTCAAAATGCATCCCTACAAAATGGTTGTTGCACAGGAATTAAGTGAAAGGGATTTTGAAACCCGTACGAACCTGTGTCGCGATCTCCGAGAACTCCCAAACGACGATGTTGTGCTCTTCACGGACGAAGCCCATTTTCACCTTTGTGGTGCCGTTAACAGGCAGAATTTTCGATATTGGAGTGACGAAAATCCTCGAGAAATCCATCAGGAACCCCTCCATAGCCCAAAAGTGACTGTGTGGTGTGCTCTTTCCCGCCTAGGCGTCTGGGGGCCTTACTTTTTTGAAGAAAATGGGCAAACCGTAACGGTCAACAGCGAGCGCTATTGTTTCATGCTGGAAAATTTTCTTAGACACAAAATGGAAGAAAATGGCGTGGAAAATGTGTGGTTTCAACAGGATGGTGCAACCGCCCACACATCGCGACGATCAATGGACATTCTCAGGGAACTGTTTCCCGGTCGCCTCATTTCCCTGAGAGGTGATCTTGGCTGGCCGCCGCGCTCACCGGATCTCACTCCATGTGACTTCTTCCTTTGGGGTTACCTCAAATCGAAGGTTTACCAGCATCGACCAAGGACCCTTCTTGCTTTACGAAGGGAAATTGCTCGGGCAATTGAAGAAATTCCTGTGGAAATGACGGTGAAAGTCATGGAAAGCTACCGCGAGCGCCTAAATCAGTGTATCCGCTCCCAAGGACGACATTTGAGTGATGTGCTTTTCAAAACTTAAATTTAAAAATGGCATAAAATTTGCGATATGTAAATAAAAAAAAAATTTTGACAAGTTGAGTGGTTTTAATTTTATAACGTTTTGAAATCGGATAGGTTTTTCTGCCCCATCCTGTATAAATTCATTATTATATCTTCTATAGATTTAGAGAAAAAAAAATGCATATAAAATAATTTGATGTAAAAATTCTCAAATCAAACTACTTCAAGTCAAGAAATTCAAATGTTTGTAATTGACACATAAATGTCACTGTCAAAAATGTTTGTATGCCGCTGTCAAAAATATTTGTACCTTATTATCAAGATTATGAAAATAAAAAAAGTCAACAACGTAAAAGAATATACGTAAAAAAGAATATAAGAGGAATGTGCGAAAAAATGACGAATATAAAGAAAAAGAAAAGGAAAGTAGGAAAAGAATATATGTATTTGTATTTAAAAATATTTTTCGTTTTATGCGTACAACCAGGTAAAATATCTGGCGAGATGTGTTGGTCACATCAGATTTTTATACTTTATTTCATTTAATTCGAAAATGGTCATATATATTATGTATCTGATAGTATAGGTATATTTCGCTATGTTTCATATTTCATCTATCAGATGAACTGCACTATTCATATTCATAATAATTTATACATATTAAAAGAAAATCAGTTTGCTGTACAAATACCTACTCATAATGTTGATATTAATTAATTATCACTAGGCGTAATACAGTAAATGAATTTGCGATGGTGTATTAGAACGTGTAATATAGCCGCAATCTCATATACGCTCTAATGAAATTATGTGTTTGATTGTACCGTGATATGGTTTCTCATAGACAGACCATATGTAGCAGTAACATCCTTAATTATTGTGCTATAATTAGAAACTCATTATCGGAACTTAAATGATAGATACATTTCAAGTTAAATCATTATATGTTAAACTGTTTCAATACAATTATTTAATTATCATTAAATATTGAAGAAAGGTAAATATATTATCACGGCATATTACCCATTGTTGGGTGTGCCAATCTGCTTTTTATACGCAGATATCGGTAAATGTGATGATATATTTGTGCCGTGGTGGCGTTTATCAGGCGTCACCTCACGGGCGTTCATTGCTGGCGTGGAGGGTGCACCACAGGGATCACTTTTGTGCCAAATTAAAATTCGAAATATTTTTAGCGACAGTAAGGATACGTATGCCTTGAAGGACGCTATTGGATTATTATAAAAAATAAACAATGTAATATACAGAATGATTTAAAACGAGAGTAACTTCAACATTTTGAGTTAAACGTTATATAAACATAAATTCTAAAGTCCTGTTCCTTTTACCTATGGGAAAATAAAACAAGATATATGGATATGATAAAATACAAAATTCAATAGAACAAAAGGTTAACAAATTCGAAGAAACAGTTACAATAAGATCCTCCACTCTATTTTTTTTATTATTTTAAACCAAAGTTCGTTTAATTTTGAAGCAATTTGTAGTATTAAAAAGTTATAATAGAGGATTCCACTATTGTTTACCTTCCGTCACCTTTAGGTAAGGACGGTATTGTCTTTGGTCACAAAATTCGATGATGAGTTTTTAATGAATAAGCACGTTTTAGGTTCCCTAGAATGCGAGTTTACTATTTTTACGATGATGTCTGTATGTATGGATGGATGTATGTATGTGTGTGTGACGATTTTTTCGGATCGCATAACTCCAATACCACCTTTCCAAAAATTATAATTTTTGCGTATTCCTTTTATTTAGATCCATATGAAGAGCTGATTAGATTTTGGTCATAATTGGTCGACCGGAAGTACCCTAATTTGAAGATTTTAACAGTTTTTCTTGAAAAAAATGCTGTTAAATATCACTTTTTCACATTTGATGATATTATAAATATTTGAGAATATTTTATTCTCTGTACGATTTGATTACATTTTATACTTCGTATTCAATGGACATAGAGTTAAAAAAGTATAAAGAAATTAAATTTCACAAAGCAGCCAGCTGTGCTATAAACATGGAAACATCTACTACATTAAGAAAATTCTGATTGACAAATGTCAGTGTCAAAGTGCAATTTACATAATATGTTTGAGTTATAATTTTACTGGAAATATATAGAATCTTACAAGAAACTTCTTGTATGGAATTTGTACAAAATACATAGAACTGACTGAAGGTAATGTACTGGAAATATGGAATCATTTGCAAAAAAAAACTCTCTATGTGGAGTTTGTACAAAATACATAGAACATAGAACTGACGGAAGGTAATGTGCTGGCCACATCAGATTTTTTTTATAATTTCATCAGAAAGTATAAGTAAAACTGAGACTATTGGTTAAAATTCTGTGAAAAAGTCCTATTAATAAGGGTGTTATGGTCCCCAGAAGTTTGAAAATATAGATGTGACGTCACGAATATAAGTTTTTATATAAAACTGTTTTCTTCGTGGATCTAAAATATTCTTGAAATGTATGCTATTTTTAAATTATATTTATAAAAAATAAATTAATATTGTAATACTGTACAAGTCTACATGCTTTATATTTGCAAGTGTATCAAAGTTATTAAGTTTAATGCAAGAAATTTATTTTCAAATAAAAACTATTTGAGAATTGCAATACTGGACTGGTAGCCACGTGACCGCTATTTGAATTTGCCTACTTCCATTGGTAGTAGACTCCACCCCCTAACTCGGTATTCGTTATATATTTGTAGGTGGTGTTTGCGTCGCCAATCAAAATAATATATATGGATTTCATATAAGTGACGAGCTGCTAAAACAAAAACCCCCCTTATTTTCGAAGTATTTCAATTATATCATTTTATTTCTTTATTAATATTCATTATTAAGCATCTACTTTCATTATTTTTTACTAATTTTTCTTAATTCGATTGAGCTGTAATCCCCTATTGTTTTTAGTTTAACTACATTTGATTTTTAACCTATAGCATAGCTATCTTTCTCGCACCAGTTTCTAGTATGCTGCGCGAGAAAGATAGCAATAGTTGTGATGTAGATGTATAGATGGTTAAAATCTAAAAACTAAACATTTTTTTTAAACTGTTTTCGTCTCAATCATAATATTTTTTTAATATAACTAAAGGTGCATTCACAAATGAAAATTAGGTTTATGGTTGTTGTTTAGATTTAAGTCATTCATAAATGCAACTTTAATTTATCTCTAATTTAGTTTTGATTGCACTGACATCTATGTAAATGCTTCAAAAACAAGATTAAAATATCGGTAGAGCAAAACTTAGTACATACCCGTGCGCCGTGAAACTGTCTTTCGCTTAGCATTATTGTTATACCAATTAAATTTTGACAGTTCTATGTTCTTCTCGCATTTGTTTAAAAAGCTGATTCCACTAAATGAATACTAAATAAAGATGGGTGTATATATCTATATCGTTTCAGACTTGTTCTCATTGGTGAAGTTTGTGACGTCAATCTAAATCATAAACCTAAAGTTTGGACCTTGCAATGTTTGGCTTTATGATTTGGATTTAGAGACATTAAATTCTGAAGTGTGAATGGAGTCATTACATAATATGCGGCCAAAGTTTTTAAATCTAAAGTAACCATAAATCTGAACCTAATTTTCATTTGTGAATGCACCTTAACATTTACTCAATTTTCTGTTATGGTGAAATACGGGGTAACAATGCCAATGTAAAAACATTAAGGAGATATTACCATTTGTTTGTTAAAAGTACCTTGATTTAAAAAAAAGTCAAAAACTGTTATTTGTAAATTTTGTCTACTTATATTTTGGTAAAAGAGAAATATGGCCTATTTTTCTGTCGAAATGACCTCCCCAACAAACTGTTAAAGTTTTTATATAAAATATTTCTCATTAAATTGTTGATATACGTGGAATTTGCAAATCATAAATTAATGTGCAAATATTTTGTATTATCATACATTAAATATTTGCATATTTCCCATAGAAAAAGATTAATTACATAAACATATGCACAGTTATAATTGCAATATTAATAGGCCATCATATTAATTTCCATAAATTTCCAAAAATAATTAACATTTGGAATGCAATTTACATAAAATTTACTAAACATGTGTCGTATGTGTTTTCTCTTCTCTAAACCTGTTGAGAGTTGCGCAACTTATATAACACATCTGTAATGCGAGAAGTAGAGGAAAATTTGTAGGGGCAAAGAAAGTCCACAAGATGATGGCTCAATGTTTATTTTAAACATATATGTATATAGGTATTAGAGGTACACTATAAATATACATACGAGTGAATGGTAATAGCTTATAACATATCTAGGATTGTTATGATTTATAACATCCGTGGTTTGCTCAATAGTTTATCGGTTTCAAAAAATCAAAACATTAATAAATATTATTTTTTAAATTCTTTGAGTAATGCTACTTTCAGAATACCATGAAAAACAGAACAATTATTTTGACAATTATGTCAGTATGACAAATATTCAAATTATGTGATTTATTTCTAAAATAAATAAATATATCATCACGACATATTACCCATTGCTGGGTGTGCCAGTTCTGTCTACAAAAAACAGATTGATTTATTTCTCATGCTTATTATTTTAGAATAAAGTAAACAATAGTGACAAAGGCGATATACTTACGTTATTTGTAAGTATTAATGAAAAACATTATACTTTCATTTGATTTTATATTCATTTTGTAGACTGTTGTTCACATGTCAGTATAGTAATAATATTACCTAAAGATACAATTATATATATATATATATATATATATATATATATATATATATATATATATATATATATATATATATACGGTGTGTTCAGCTCGACTGACAAACTTATACCATATATTCCGGGGGTCTTTACGATCAAAAAATGTTATATGACCTATAGGTGAATTCCTCTTTGTTTCGGAGGTATCGAAAGAATTAGAAAAAAAAATGATAAAAGAAAATTTATTCATCAATGGATAGCTAATTAACACAAAATTACAGCAACTGTTCAAAATGAGAACCGCCATTTTCTAAACATACAGCTATCCTTCAAGTCATAGAATGTTGGCAGTTAATTACTGCCAATTCATTCTTTAGAGAATTAGTAGCTTCAAAAACCCCACACAAAAAAATCTAAAGGCGACAAATCAGGTGACCGAGCTGGCCAATGTACAGGACCATCTCGTCCTATCCACCTTTCCGGAAAATTTTCATTAAGGAACACTGTCACCACCCAAAATGTGGTGGTGTCCGATCTAGTGTTTCTGACGAGACGAGTCATTCTCGAATCTCGTCTCGTCTCGTCTCGAAATTTCTCGTCTCGCCGAGACGAGAAAGTTTTTTGAACTCACAAGACGAGACGATACATGTCGGGATTCTCGATTCTCGACAATTATACCGAGACTTCGCGACAATTTTTTGCATTTTTAAAAGTACAGTTTTTTTATATTTTAAATTATAAATCTAATACAGGATCGGGCTAAAATTTCTTTAAAAAACTATCTATATTTAGCTACAAAACGGTCAGATAAAGCAGAGGACATTTTAAAATTTTGGAATAAGCATCAAGATATTTATCCTAATTTAACCAAAATGGCACAAGATTTTTTAAGTACACCAGAAAGTTTATATTCGCAAGATGGTCTAGTGTTACGAAAACATAGAAATCGGCTTAATGAAGATTCTGCAAAGAGCATTTTGTGTTTAAAATAATGGTTAACAGCAAACTTTTTAACTGGATAAATAATTTAACAATTTGTACCTCCAGACGCTAAATTTTAAACTTGATTTAAATAAATAGAAGCAGTTCGAATGTTTGATAGTAATGTCCATTATTTTAAATGATATCTAACTTCGCTTTTCATTATTTAATTTAAGCAAAGCATTAAATTTGCCTTTTGGTGGTCCAAATTGCCTGACTGGTAGTATGAACACTACAGCGAGCAGTTGATTAGCATTGTTTTATCTCTCAATCGCTTATTAATTATTTTAAAGAAAAATACTCCAAATAAAAGATGCATATAATTAAATTTTCTACGTCTGTTATTTGAAGTATTTTTCTCTAAACTAATTCATAAACGTTTGACAAAGACAAAACAATGCTAATCAACTGCTCGCTAATCACCCTTACTTAATCAATGTTTATACTAATAATTAAGATTATTTTTATATTATACATTTTATTATTCTAAAATAAGTTTTGGTAACTTGTTGTTTATTTGTAAGTGTTCATGAATAAGAACATTATTTTATTATTTTAGTAGTGCTGTATCTAATTACTCTGTCTCTAACTTTGTAATTTGTTGTATAGGTATAAAATTTGTACTGAAGAAAATAAAGAAAATAGTTGTCTCAATTTTTTTAATAACCCTGAATATTATTTATATGTTTTTACGGTAAATATATAATAATAAATTACATATTGAATCCATTAAAATAATCGAGAAATCTCGCCGAGATTCTCGGCCGAGACGAGACTCCATTGTTCGAGACGAGAAAAAATCGAGATGTTTGGCCCTCAGCATTTGTCCGGCTGTGTACATATAGGTTTGAAATAGTCACCTAAGTAACATATATAAAAATCAAGCATCAGAAAATAAGTAAAGTTCATGTATTTTTGTGTGATCTTTAAAGCGTCTGTCGGAAGTTAAGGCCGACCGGAAGTGTCTGGGAGTGTTGAATATTATTTTGTACTGATATTCTATAAGCCGTACATAAAAATCAGCTTTCAGAATTTAAGTGAAGTAAGTCCAATTTTTGCTTACATTTCGCACCTGGTACCAGTAAATTGGCCGTCTACCCAACTTAGCAGGTATGCGTGCGTTCAATGTACATAGGAATACTACTCTATTCCACACATTGCATCTTTGAGAAAATAAGTTACGTCTGGGGGCCTTGGGATCTTACTCTAATAAGCTCTATAAGTGACCGAGGTTATAGTATACAGGGTGTAGCACCAAAATCGACTTCCGCCATTATTTTCTTTATTATTATAATTATAAAAAAAAATACTATAGAACAAAGTTATGGGAGACCAAGAGGAACATACCACTAAAAAATAAATAAATACATGTATTCATTTATTTGGATCCTCAAATTCTATTTCCTTTGCTATCATGTGCATCTAGCTGTTTTAGCTGGTTGCATGCAAATACATTTCAATAAATTTTGAATGCATTACAGTTACATAGTTGTGAGTTGTTAAATATGTTAAGAATTTACGATCATGTCATTAGAACAACGCAATGTCGCGTGTTACTATGGTTACTGTAATGTGCACTGTACATATGTGTATATTGCAATTGTTTTGCAACAGTGCTTTTGCCAGTCCACAGAGAATTGCATGTACAGTGTTTGGATAATGAAACAGTTTTATTATTTTAATATAAGGCTTTATGAGTTCATATTGGAGTTATTTTTATGATAGTAATTAAGTCATAGGATGATGGGTAATAAAATGTTTTATTTATAAAATGTTAGCGAGTAAATAAATAAGGTACGTAAATGTGAGCTTACTCTGTATATTATGAGTATATAATTAGTGATGCACGAAGAGACTCTCGCATCTCGTCTCGTCTCGTTGCATTATGAGAGACGAGAACGAGAGCGAGATTGCAATTTAAAATTCGAGTCGAGATCGATATAACAACTGCGAGAAGCGAGATTCTCACTAGAATATCGCAATAAAAAGTATTTGTAACTTTATAGCTTTGATTCATAAATTCAATGAAAAATGCGCCGTACAAGGATTGGAGTCAACGCTAATTCATGCATAGAACACGTAAATGTGAAAATTATATTAATTCACTATATTTTTTGAGTCTATCTAGAGTCGATTAGTATCGGTCTCAGAGCGAGGAGATGCAAAAATAAATACAAAATTGGTATTGCATTCAATAGAACTAGTTTTTCTTCAATATTTCAGCCCCTATTTCACCCCAGTTAAAAGCACGGTTAATAAAACTCTTGTCGCCCCTGAAAAGTAAAGGATGTTATATTAATCGTCGATGGGAGCTAACAGGGAGAGAAACGGAGTGATTGGTTGCCGGCGTGTTACCAGTGTAGCGGTTCTTATGACTTAATCTTACTTAAATAGTGGCATATATTTAATGAAAAAGTGTAGGTACTTTTAGTTAAAAAAAATAATTTTTTAATGTTTAATTCGTTTTACTGATGACAGAATGTGTTAACAGATGTTCGTATTGAAATAGTTTAGAGATCACAATTTGATGATACATTTGATATTTTAGATGTAAATTAAATTATTTACTAACTTATCACATTTTCTGGTGACCGTAAATGAATAAACATTATGTTCATATTGAAATAATTTGGTAACCAGAATTTAGTGTTTCGTCTCTTTATTATATTTATACGACTGCAAATACATGGAAGACGGTGCTATCGTTGCGAACTTGTCTCTTCCCAGCAAACACAGTTTTAACATATATGTACCAGGTATGTGATATCTGAAACCTATGTAGTATATAATTTATTTACGTACTTATAACGTCATATACATATACCATGTCGGACATGTCTCAAGAGACTGTAAATGATATTGTCGGTATGTCACATTGGTATTGGACCTGGTACATACCTATAACTATATACATACATGTTACCGTACTTATAATATATTCGTAGCGCATTGATCACGTGTCATCCATTCCAAATCTAATTGGTCTATTTATGTGACCAAGGTCTTTGTCTTTCCAAGCCAGATGTGCAGAGTTTTAACAACGACGCATTTTACTTTTGCAGCCATTGCAGTATTTGTTTATGTTTTATTTAGTGTGTATACTTTAATTCTTTGATTTAATAGCAAAATCGGCTTGTCATACGGTAAGTTTGTTTATGTAACTATATATTCATTATGTAGCTTATTTTTATTCTTGAACGAAAATGAAAATTTAGATAACCTGAAATAATAATTTCAAGGTAAAATACTATAAAATTAGAATTTCAAATGAAAAACGTTTATACACATTACATATTATATATTTTACGTATTGTATTAATAAATTGTATTGAACTAGTCTGAGTGAAATTTATGGGTCGATTCTGTTCACATCTGTAAGTTTGAACAAAATCACAACTAAAGCTGCCACCCTTATGTATAATTTTATATTAATCAACAAGAACAGATGTGTTTTGTCATTTTTTGCAGATTTACAGATCTGTAAAACTTACAGATGTGAACAGAATCGATTCATTAAGTTGTTTTATATTTAATTTCTATTGTAATAAATATGTAATATAAGTATTGTAATACATATTTAAATATATATTATTTGTAGTTAATACCTACACATTTTCCTACCATCCTTCATAATATTTAATATTTAATATTTAAATTTAGGATTAAAAAGAAGTCACAGGTATAGAAATTCACAATGCAAGTAGTATATTCAAATAATTACAAAGAAGTGATATACTTTTGTTATATACCAATTACGTTACAATATCTACATACATGGGATGTGATGTCTCATAGACCATGTTGCGGACATAGGTCTATACATGTACTTTCCAGGAATGTTATTCGGTATGTAACATATAATACGAGTTATGTCTATATTACGTACTAAGGACGTAACTGTGTTTGCTGGGTTGTAGTTAAGCAGTTACGTAAATACGTAGTGCGCAAGCGCTTATTTTTATAGCGAGACTCTCGTGCGAGAACGAGATGAGACCCAAAGAAATGTGCCAGAACGAGAGCGAGATCGAAATTACAGATTCGAAAATGAGACGAGATCAATATTTTATATTTCTCGTCTCGTCTCGCGTTCATCACTATATATAATGAAAAAATCTGATGTGGCCAGCACATTACCTTCTGTCAGTTCTATGTATTTTATACAAATTCCATACAGGGGAATGATTTTGTAACTTTGAAAACTACTGTAGATTGAAATCCAGCGGATTTAATATTTCTCCTCCACTTTTCTCCAGTACTGTTGAATTCTACGCTGTTAAAGCGATTTTCTACATTAATAATATTCTAATAAATGTATTCTGCTGAAACAACTAAAACTCAATTCTACAAGAACGCTGGCGGACAATAGACAAGGAGAGGAAAATAACAAACTAGCAAAATGGAGGCAAACAAGAAAAGCTTATTACGAAAGAAATGGATATTCCACAGTACAAATAGAGAGGCTACGCATAAATGGAGAAAACACTTATTACGAGCCATATCAGAGAGATTGGGACATACAACAGCAAGAAGAACAATGTAAGATCAAAAATTCGAATTACAACAAACGATATAAATCAATCCAAACGACATCAATACCACGGTGTTTACTGGACGAAAAGAAAAATATCGTCAGGTGATTGTCAACTCATCTCATCCAGGCACAAGTTACTTGAATTAATATAAATGATTGCATATATCAAAGTAATTATGTATTATTGTTTTGTAAAAAATATATTGAACTGTCAATTTGCTGTCAATAAAATATATAAATAAAATAAATTGTTCTAGTTTCTTCTGAGTTTAATATTTTATGAGTTGTGTCTTCCGCTACAGAATTACTGCAGTGCTTAATTACCGGATAAGCTGACTAGGAGGGTCGGACTATGGGACATATTTCTGAGTGTGGCGATTTGGATTACCGGGCCCCCTGTTCTGGCCCATTCAAAATATTATTAATGAAACGAAGATGGTTATGAATGAAGGTTTTTTTTTTAATACATTAATGAATCCGTGACATTGACGATTAACATGGGAAAACAGATTTATTGAAATACTCCTTGCATGGGGATCTCAAGCAATATAAGAGTTCTGATGTCGGGTAAATTAGACAAAAGTTACCCCATCACAAGACCATTTTAATGGTGTATCTTTATTTGAGAAAAAATACATACATAGACGAAAACGGTAAATTTTGAAATGGTTTATTTTTGAGAATAACTACAAAAAAAAATTAAAGTATTTTATGTATTACCAAAGATAACTGTACTAGTTGTATAGAATTAACCAGTAATCTAATATGAAAATCGCGTCTCAAACATGTATATTTCGGCCAAAATTTGGCACATAGATTAAATAACGCACATGCGAAGTATGCATTACGAAGTTAATGAATTTAAATATTAAAATTATAAATATATTGTTATAATCACTTTTGGAACATTTTCTTTGTTGTAATCAAATCATATTAATAGTGAATGGTGAATACTATTAAAGATAATCTTTTTTTTTGTAGGTGCAATGTTTATAATTAATTTTCATTTTAGTGCTATGTTTCACAAATGGTAATATTACGTCGATATAAAATGTTAAATGAATTACTATGCATTGTTGTTTCGATTTACATTTTTTGTCTATGGGATGCTTAAAATTTAAGCCTTGTTGGTGCAATTGGGAATACTTAAGTTTAAGTACAATCCCAAGAGTTAAGGCGTCAAAAATTGTTATTAAAATGACAGTTGCAGAATTTAACTCCTACCTTAGGTATTCTGTTTCGTGAATAGATCTCATATTAAAATTTTTAATCCGGAATAAAAATGGAGTTAGTTAACTCTGAATTTAATCATTTTTATGAATCTGGTAATGAAAGTCTACTATGTGAAAAGTGAAACGTCACATCAAACCACACAGAACTTAAAACTAAAAAGAAGTAAGCCTATATTGGCGTGTAGTTTTCTTTGATACGCTACGCTTGTTCTCTGGTTAAGGTCAGACTCTTGAATTATGTTTATACTTGTTCTACAATCAGTTCTTTAAGATTTTTTTTCTCTTTGTCATATTAAAAACTATTAACTAAGTATATCATACTTAGTTAATAGTTTACAAGTTTAGACCGGGCCCTTTCGCTCGCCGGGCCTGTGGCGATCGCCACATCACCACAATGGCCAGTTCGACGCTGCTGACTAGGCTGTAGCCTAGGGCGCACAGTTTTGGGGGCGCACAAATTTCTCGTCTTATTATAATTTTTGGGGTGCTTTCATTTAGTTAGAGCAGAAGTAAATAACGAATGTCGTGAACTACTTCGAACGGGAACTGGCCAACGATGGGCCTTTGATTCTGTTAAAAGCCGTTCGAGAGGTAATTTTTTTCAAACATTTCTTTTCTTATCAAACTTTAATTGAATTATGTATTTTTGGAGAGCAGCAGATGTTATACAAATAAGCAGATCTGCCGTGAAAAGTTAGAAGAGGCGAACCTCTAACATCACCGAAAAAGCCCAAATTGATAGTTTTACAGAAACTGCAATTAAATACAAATATATGTAATAAATAAATAAATAAAAATAAATATATAAACCAATGATTATTTTCAAAAATAGTTTAGTTTTGTTATTAATTATTTTAATTACGTACATGCATGTATTGTATACAGTAAGTTATGCAACGCGCATTGTATTTTCTAGAATAAATTAGAACCCCATGTAAACGTAGTAATAAGTGACGTCATTATCTAGTAATATTTATTGATGACGTGAGTCTTCTGCTTGTTCAATTTTGGTATAGTAGCGCAGTGGCAATGGCAGCGGTAGGAGTTTGCAAACTCCAAACTTCTACGTTGCCACTACCTACCGCTTAATTTTTTTGACAGTTTTGACGATTATTGACATCTGATTTCTGATTTCATCATATAAACTAAGCAATAGAAAAATTAGCATTTTGTGGTGTGCCTCAGACGTTGCGCTATATGAACAAACAGACTTATTAATAAACTTTTCACAATTAAACGTGAACAGGTAACTTACCATTTTCGCTTATTTCAAAGGCAATTTGTGCCCACTCATTTTCTTTTTTGGAATAATTTTAAATTCCCTTAATGTCTTCGCTTTGCTATGTCAGTTGCTTTTTGTGCAAAAATAAAATGACAGCTATAACAGTCAACCTTGCACCCTAGTAATTTGTAATAAAAATTCCTAGAAACTATAATTTCAATAATTTTTCATTGTGAGCGGAAATAATTTTTACTATAAATTTCTTCCGCTACCGATGCCACTAATTCTTACACTACCGCTAATTTTTTTTATTCTGAATGGGCCTTTAGGGTCCGGACAAGACTGGATGAAAGAAGTCATCACGAAACGGGGGGTTAATTTAGTATAATGTATTACCAAGTATAAAATGTATATATAAAATGTAGATTCTAAGCCAATTTGGCAAGAATAAATCCAAACTAGTCTACTGGTTACTATGCGACGAATATATCCTTATATTTATTTGTTTTAATTTTACTAGAATTACCTACTCTCAAAAAGGAAATGATGCTCTTTGTTTGCTAGATAATAAGATATAAGATTCATATACCGCAAATAAATATTTAAGTGCGTCAAAAGATGTTTTGTATTTCACTGGAATTTTCCTGAAAATGACCTTGTATTAAATTAATTAACAAACAATAATGGGAATGGAATAATTATTTAGAATTTTTTCTTTCTTAGAAAAATGATGTTAATAAAGATTTTATTTCTTATTTATTTTAAATAAAATATATTACCTACATTTAACAATTTTAAAATAATAATAATAATAACACAAATTTAAAAAAAATCTGGTGTGGCCAACACAATACCTCCCGCCATTTACAGCCCGAGTCACAAAACGATTAAGTTAATCCTTATTTTTATAATAGCGAATTTTATTCTAATTTTGACGGTTTATTTCTTAAAATATAGTCTAATCTAAATCAAGTAACTACATTTTTTTTAAACCACTCAACAGGATTAAATCCCAATGAGGTCCTATATCATGTTTTTTTCTGTAAGAACAGGATGAAATAAGAATTTTAGTGCAAACGCGACGTAAAAATTTTACGTAATAAGCGAGATATGAATTTAAGAATTTCTTGCGTGACGTAGCTGGTACTTCCAGTTGTCGACAAACTGTTAGTTCTAGAGAGAACAGATTTTTTCATGTTTGCATAGCTGAAATATTTTTGTATAAAAAGTTATATGTTATATATAAGAAGAAATTATTATTAACCATAAATAACATAAATAATAAGCATTTTTTTCTTAATAAATTATAGAACATTGAAACAGTTTGACAATATTATGACACAAAGCATGACGGCGGATGGCGCTAGTGTTTGCTTATTTTGATTAGTTAATACTATTATTAATTTAATTAATACATATTACAAATTGATTTAATTATAATTAGATTATTATTGTTAATATTACGAGATATTATAATTAAACAAATTCATGAAACATAAAATTGTAATTTTCTTTGTTAGGTTATACAACAACGTGACAGTTCATAATCTTTCAAAGGTGACCGCAGCAGACGCGCGAATCTCGTTTTTAAAATCAGGCGACCAATCAAATTCTTAGGACCTAACGCGTCATACCTAATTAGTAATCAACTTTAATCGCTTGTAGTTTGCGACCTAATTAATATTGAAACAAATTTTTTCGTCTTCTTATTTAAGATAGTTAAAAATTGACTATGGTATAGTACCCTATTACAGAGTGAGTTCACATTCACACACATCCATGACTTAGTGGGATTCGAACACAGAGCCTCGAGGGCATTTATGACATGAGGCGTTGCTCTACCCATTGAGTCACCGGAGCTATAATCAAATGAAGATTGAATTTTAAATACCGAGATAGAATAGAATTCACCCGTGGAATTCAGAAATTAGGATTAGCTTAAACAAAGAAGAAAAACTATTTTGAACTTTTAGTAAAGTGCCATTTCCGGATATCCAATTTACACCAAAATCTAATGGGCTCTTTTCACTACAGAAAAAGTTCGAAATACAAGGTTTGAAAATTTTCTGAATGATAGTATTTGAGTTAGAGTGGAGGATCCACACACATACACACAGACATCATCGTGAAAATGTTAAAATTGGATTCTAGGGACCTTAAAACGTGGTCATTTACCAAAATCTCGATATGCGATTTTTAGCACGATCCCTATATCTCTCTTATCAAGGGTAGCGGGAGATTAAAACTGGCGGTAAACGATAAAAAAAACCGTCGGAACTTTATATGTTCAAATTTAATTAAAATTTTGAAAGGGTGCTAATTTTTTGAACCAATTACAATTTGATGACTTTAGAGTATTTTACCTCATGTATTAATTTTTTTAACTGTAAACGTCCAAACGTGGGTTGTTCCTGTTACTTTTGTATTTTTAGATATGTTGTACCTAATTTTGTATAAAAATTATAATTAAAACAAAATCACGTAAGTAATTGTAAAACAAAATATAGAAAATGGTAAAACTTATGTAAATTAAAAACAATTTTTCAATTCTTGAAGAAGGCATGGAGTTACCGAAACCGGTAGAGGCCGATTTTGAATAAATATTCATTGAGTGTAATCTAATACTTATATTAAATTAAATTTTAGAAACTGAAGGACAATGATATTAATTGATATTATAATGTATTTTTAGGCATTTTATCCAAGTTACTATTATACATTATTTTTTCTATTTCGGTTCTTTAATTTGAATGTCAAAGTATTTCTCTGTGACATCCAAATGAGTTTCATAAAGTGCATACTAAAAAACCAAAATAGAATTTCCCAAAAATTAAATAACGTATATTTATAAATATTTTTTGACAAAAGGACCAAAATAAAAAGAAATATTATAAAATACACGTTTAATAAGTCATTTTAGCGCACTTGTGCGCTTAGAAAACTCGCGATAAGCCGCTCATTTCTAAACACAGACGCGTGCGCTAAAATCACGTTTTATGAAACTTGTATTTTAATGTACTATTATATTGTTCGCGTTGATTTTGTGATATTTTTAATAATGAATGAATGAACATATTTTGGTTGGTAACATCTGTTAAGAAAATGGAAAAAACATTATCTTCAAAAACACAAATAGTTCTTTATCTCTTACGTTAAATATTTTTTTCTTATTTCAAGATAAGATGAATTAGGGTGGGTTTATCCAAAAATAACGTATATAAATAACTAGTTAAATTATTATAGTCGTCACTTGTACGAAAACTTTACGAAACGAAAATGAATTCTATAATAATAATTTGTGCTTTTTTGGTAAGTTATTTTTAGTATTCTTTTATTAAAACATATATAAATATGAACCGAACGAACATCTGATCTGATAGCGGGCGTGATGATTTATGATCTTTTCTCTCTGAATCAAAATTACATGAACTTCGTTTTTAGTTTTATTTACTGGCATAGACAAAATTTAGTTCGATCACTATCTTTGTCAGTTTTTTTTTTCTAACTCTAAACAGTTGAATATTAGACCTATGTTGATTAAACTATTTTAAAACTAATTTTAGTCAGTAGTACTCGTATATGCCCTTAAAATTTATACCCGTAATTGTGGACACTCTGTACAGGGTGTCTTAGGACGAGCTTACGCTATAGTTTATTTTAAAAACTATTCAATATTATTTTACGAAATTTGGTATCTAGGGGTTTTCCGACATGCCCGTTTCAGCTAAAATATTTTTAAAACAGTAGCATTTTCGGTTTAACCGGAAGTAGACCCTAACTTTCTTATTTTAAATGGAATGCTATTTTTATTTTACCATTCAACAGAAAAATTTACATATGAGACCGTAAAAAAATTACTCAAGATCAACCACTTCCGGCATAATTAAACTTTTTTAATTTTATCTCTAAAAACGGCTACTAATTTATCACTCTATTTCTCGAGAATGGAATTGAATTTATATAATCCGTAAAAACAGTGTTATAAAGAAAGCTTTTCTTTGCAATAATGTAAATTAATAATCTACAATTTTTAAAAATTATTATTTCTACGTCAACGTAAGGTTGAACTTCACAAAATTCAAAAAACTCAATTTTTATATGGAACATCCCATTTTTTATTATTTAAATGAATTCTTCGTTATAAAATAGGGGTAGTTTGTGCAATATGTCCTATGTTGAAAGTTGACAGATTTAGATGGAAATGGAAAATATTTAAATTGTATTTATTTACTTTAGTTAATAGTATATTCCGTAACTTAGCCACGACCGTGGTTATGGTTTTCTTGTGGTTCACGTGGTCTGGTTATGCTTATTGAAAAGTGGTTGTGATTCGGAACATCTTGGTTAATTTGTGTCGGTAAAGCAGGGAACTACCGCATCATTAGAAATAAGTGACAACGTAACTCTATTTGTCTATTTTATACAACCGTAAATATTATGCATATCAGTATATATTAATAATAATTATATGTTTGTGCAATTTTATTTATTATATTATAAGAAATAAGAAAATGACCACAACAATCACAAAAAATTGTGGTCGTTGTGGTCACGAAAAGGTAACCAAAACTTTCAGGAACCACATTCCGAAATGGAACCTCGATCCTGAAATTATGTTTTAGTTACATTTCGGAACGCTTAACCAGAACCTTGGTCACCGCGGTAAAGTTACGAAATATATTATCAATTTAATTTAAGTGGGCCATGGTGGAAAAAGAAGAAAAGTATGTTTAGTACCTGTTTATTATTTTTTATTTTAATTAATTTTTATGAATCATATTAATGCCCATATTCATAAACACTCGTAAAGTTTCAAAACGGCTCGTTAAAATTTTTGACAAATATTAGAATCAAACTTGACAAGTTAAATTTCGATTTTTCTGTCAGTGTCGACAGTTTTTACTGAATAAAAATTATAACGAAACGTTAAAAAATTTACGAGTGTTTATGAATATGTGCATAAATGTAAAATACGAAATAAACAGAAACAGAAAGTATGACATTAAGCTAAAACAAAATGTTCATAACCAACAAAACTAGACTTATAAACAAATACTAACACCTGCAATTTAAATACTTTCCATTTTACTAAAAATTTATCAACTTTCAACATAGGACATGCTGCACAAACTACCCTTATATTTTAACGCAGAATTCATTTAATTTATAAAAAATTGGGTGTTCCATTTAAAAATATTAAGTTTTTTGAATTCTGTGAACTTCAACTTTAAGTTGACGTAGAAATTACAAATTTCAAAAATTATCGATTATTAATTTATATTATTTTAAACAAAAGCTTTCTTTATAAAACCGTTTTTACAGATTATAGGAATTCGTTTCCATTCTCGGGATATGGAGTGCTAAAAAAATGGCCGTTATTAGTGAAAAAATCAAAAAAGTTTAATTACGCCGGAAGTGGCTAATTATTAGTATTTTTTATGGTTTAATGTGTAATTTATTTGCTGAACTCAATGGTAAAATAAAAAATATAGCGCTTCATTTAAAATAAGAGAGTTAGGGTCTACTTCCGGTTAAACCGGAAGTGCTACTGGTTTGAAAATATTTTAGCTGAAACGAGCATGTCGGAAAATCACTAGATACCAAATTTCGTAAAATAATATTGAATAGTTTTTAAAATAACAAGCAAGCTCGTCCTGGGACATTCGGTATAGTGCATTTTTGTCTATGACGTATATTTAAGTTTTCAAATTATGTTGGACTAATTGACTTGTATATTCAATATTCTTATCTAAACATCATATTTTTCGACTGTGGTGTAGATAAGGAGTTAACAAATCCTCGAGATCTCAGTCATACTACATTTATTCTTACAAAACCGACGTTTCGATGTATATTTTTATATCTTCTTCAGGGTGAACAACGTACCCTGTAGAAGGTATAAGTGTATATTGAAACGTAGGTAAGAATAATGCCCGGTTGCAGAACCGTCCATCAATTCTTTGTTTATGCAACGGATCATCAAAACGAACAAATGCAACGCGATTTTTTGATAGCAAAGATTTAAATGTCATAAGAACAAAGAAACTGATTCGAATTTGTTTTTATGGTCCGTTAATTAAACAAAGAGTTGATGAACGTTTCTGCAATACTACAACCGAGCTTATAACTGAAATTTCGAATAATTTTTCACATTCTAATTATTACATTTATAACATTTATAATTTATATCCATTAATTTATTTCTTTACTTTTGTATTCAAAAGGTAATTTGCCAAATATCTCTGGCAAAGAAAGACTCATCATCTATAATCCTTGCCCCTCAAGGAGAGAATAACTGCCAGACACTTGGTCTTCAATGCAGAGATTGTGAAACCATTCAATATTGCTCTAATAACCGAGAACCTATATTCCAAATAAAATGTGCAGACCAAAGTAAAGGTCGTCCACATTGCGACTCCACCACTAACACTTGCGTTAAGGCCCAACCTGCTGTTTGCAACATAGACGCGTCTCCATTTATATGCCCAGGCGAAGGAACATATCCCGATTTAGAAAACTGTAAAAACTATTATGTTTGCGATGAAAACAAAGTACCTACAAGCAATGCTTGTGTATTGGGACAGATTTACGATCATACTTCTCAAGGATGTGTTCGTGGATTTGCCTGTAAGTCCTATTCAAGCAAAACTGGACAATGTAAGGCACGAATAAACCAACTGGTTACCTATGCTCCAAGCAGGGACTTGTATATCCTTTGCTTATCCGGACGACCCAGTTTGCTTTTCCAATGTCCTATCAAAGGTGATGTCTTTAATGAAGAAGAAGCCCAATGCAGATTTGAATGTACCCAAAGAGGATATTTCCAAAATCATGCAAACCCATCAGAATTTTATTATTGTACCTTAGTGGGGAAGAAATTGGTTGCCAGCGTATTGACGTGTCCGTTAGGTACGGAGTTTGTACAGTTAGGTGTTGGCCAAGGTATATGTACTACTACCACAACTACGTCTACTACTACTGAGGCTGTTATGACTATTGAACCAGAAGTAGAAGGATCCGGTGAATCACCAGAAGAAGATCAAAATGAATCGATTGTTGCAGTAGCAAACATTTTGAATGATGAAAGTGGTTCTTCAATTGGAGATTCTGTCGAAACTGTTGAAGATGGAGATGCAGATGCTTCTATAGAAAATGAATAGAATATCAATTAGTAAATTGTATTTATTATTAGTAATAAAGGGCATTTGAAAATATATGTATATTTTGTTTAGTGATTGTATAGTCATTTTTCTTCTAGCAAATATACGCCCTAATTCTCTAAGATAGTTGTTAACATAGTCGTTAGGTAACAACTGAGAGTTAACAACGATTTTTAGCAACTCTTGTAACAATTGTCATTCAATTGGCATTCATTAAATACATAGTTATAACATTATTAAAAACGGTCGTTCTGAGCAATCGTTATTAAATATAGCAGTGAAGTTATTAACACGAGAGTTAAAAGACATGTCGATTCTCAATATTTGCACATATTTCTGCTCTATTCACAACCTAAAGTGACAGATTTTGATTCGTTTGACGTTTGAGAGAAAATTTGGGGTGCAAGATGTTCCGCGGAACAATATTCTCTATGGTAGATTTCGCGATAATTTTGGACTAATTAAATAACAAAGCTAGTTTTGCATTTCAGTTCTGATAACTGCTAATTGGAAATTTTGCAAATGGTTGATTGACTTGAAAAATTGAAATTTTGCCCTGTGATCTCTTTATAAGACCCATAGCTAGGCGTAGAAATTAAGTGTTGGGAGAATCTGATGAAGTTCTTCAGTTTAGTATACATGTTTATTCAATTCGATGCGATCGATTTCGAAATTTCAAGAATCTTATCATCAGGAATGACGCTTGACCATCGTCTAGAAATTTTAGCAGTAAAAATAATAAAAATTTGACATTGTTGAAATAACTGTTTAAATTTAAATGTGTAAGATAAATGAAAATAAATTTCAAAACATTGAATTTAGATCTTTTCGGGAGAGAATCTGAAAATTTGTTCAATATTAAGAATTAAAATATTTAAGTTTGGAATAAATGTAAACCCTTCATCTTGTAAAATGAGACCTTCGGGCATATACTGACTCAGTATACTTGAAGCATGAGACCATCCAGTTCACGAATTAAACGACACTTGCTCAGTTTGAATATTTCTGTAAATATTTTTTTCCCGATATCAGTATCTAAAATCTTGTTTAAAAATGTATATAATTATTGGGCATGCAGGTATACATTAGTTTATAAATCGTTTACCTTCGCTGTCGTCCCTCTATTTCCAGTAAAAGTTTATTTCCTAACACAAAATTTTCAAGAAAAACCATTTACCAACGATTTTTCAATACTAACAACGACAGAAATGCAATTGCTAGATTAACAACTCGACGTAACGACTAATTGTTAAATTTTAGCAACTTGACGTAATAGTGAATTGGGATTTTGAACTTAGCAACTGACATTGAAATTAACAACTGAAAATGGTTGTTAATTTTAACAATTTTGCATAGAGAATTAGGCCGATAATTTTAGAAAATTTCCGTCTCCTACATAACAAATTTCCCAAATATCTAGTAGTTACTTTGGCGAGCACACTTTCCTTTAAAAAACCGCGGCTAAAATAAAAAGCAAAAATAATATCATCCAAAAACTATGCGGGACATCATGGCGCTCATCGGCTATTACTTTAAGGATATCTGCTTTGAGTTTGGTATTTTCTGCACCTGAGTATTGTTCTCCATTGGATTAATAGTTGCCACTTAAATAAAATCGAAAGCCAACTCAATTCTACAATGCGTTTAATCTCTGGCAATAAATATTGTCTTCCAATTCTCTGCAATATACTACCACCATGTCATTGAAGATCTGATGCCCTTCTGAGAGAGTATAGGAAGATCCTTGGAAACACATTTAGAACCCTCAAAACTCCTCCCGTAGCTACGCACACGCTTCAGAGCAATAATAGTATTTGGATACTAAATTTCTAGCTGTTTTAAACAAATACTTGTATAGTATACCTCAAGGTCTCAAGGGGTGTCACTGACGATGGAAGATGCCAACTAACACCAGTAACTCCATCTTTTAAATCAACTACGCTTATATCGGAGTGTTTTCCATCGATTATCAGAATCTGTAAATCGCTGCAAACATTTTTCCATATTCTGCATTTTTTAATTTTATTTCATATATGTAAAACTTAACAAAATAATTTGTTTTTCATCAGTTATCAGTTTAAAATGATTTTCCATTTCATCCAGTAGAACATTCACAAAATTTGCCTCAAATAGCGATTCGGTATCTAAAATTGTTTGGCCACGAGCCGTATAACGGCATTTGACAAAATGAACCTGAACATGCGCCCCTAAATACTGTGAAGTGAGGCAGTCGCTCTCTGCCTCATGCCACCGTCTGGCAGAGGTTATTCTAACGTGCAGTTGGACACAAAATGTGCAGTAGGAAAAACAAATTGTGCAGTGGGAAATTAAAATCCCTAAATACTGTGAAGTGAGGCAGTCGCTCTCTGCCTCATGCCACCGTCTGGCAGAGGTTATTCTAACGTGCATTTAGACACAAATTGTGCAGTAGGAAAAGCAAATTGTGCAGTGGGAAATTAAAATCTGTGCAGTTATTTTTCATTTATTGCGAATAAACCAAATAAAATATATATATAAAAAAACTAAAAATAATATAGACTTTATATACAAGAAGTTTCCAAATCTGTGTCACAAATTTTAAGGGTATATAGTACAGATCAAAATGAGTAAAAACGCTTAATCAAATCAAATCTTCAATAGTTTCCGAGATACAAGGCCTGAGTTTTTAGGGAATTATCTCTTCTATCTCGAAAACTATGAATTACGACTTTTGTTTTTTAAAGAATCAAATAATTGTAGTAATATAAATGTTGTGGCGACATTGGCCAATATTTATTGGCATATACAAAATTTTGTTCGATCACTATCTTTGTCAGTTTTTCTTCGATTTTCCGTTTTTCCCGGAAACAGATGAAGATCAGACCTATGATGATTCAACTTTTTTTACTCGTTTTGGTCAGTACTATGACACATGTTTAGAAACACCTGTATAAGCACTAAAATTGTGCCAGCTATTCCGTCAGCCATAATCTACAGACTCTTCGCTTGCCTCATCCTCATCATTGGCATTGGCGTAAGCAAAAATACGATTGTACCATCTTTGTTGTTTGGCTCATGTTTATTTAAACAAATCATTGTGGCTTTCCGGAAATCTCACTCTGACAGAGAAGGCATGTTGTAATAAATTGATAACAGGTAGTCGGAAGGTGGATGAACAGGAAAAGTTGAATGAAACAACTTCTCATAGCAAACGTTTCGACTATTATTTAGTCTTCATCAGTGCCTACATAAACACAATATAATGCACATTAAGAAAATGAATAAATTCAATAACTTACATGGAAGTACAGTCTTAATGTGCATTATATTGTGTTTATGTAATAATAATAATAATAATAATAATAATAATAATAATAATAATAATAATATTTATTTGCCATAAGATTCACACAGAAATACAATTGGCTTGTCAATGTCAATACATTCATAAAAGGAATAAAAACATATAAAGGTACACATACAAAATATATATAAAATAAAATTAGTGGCAAATAATTAATTAAGAAAATATTCACATAATAAAATCATGAAGCATATATTACATAAAAAGTAAATGTGGCATATCAAACATTTAATTATTCAAAAACTCATCAATAGAATAAAAACACTTTTCAATCAAAAAATTTTTTAGTTTTAATTTAAAAGAAAATATGCTTGTAATAGCTTTCAGCTCCTGTGGCAAATTGTTATATATTTTAATCGGCATATAAGAAATATTGTCATGAAAATTACTTGTTCGAAATTTTGGAATGTATAAATTATTAACATTACGTGTATTATACAATCCAGTAGCCTGTTTAACAGTAAGAAAAGATGACGGATTTTTTTTAATGAAAAGAGCACAATGGTAAATATATATGCAGGGAAGGGTTAGTAAACCAAGATGTGGGAAGATATCTCTACACGATGTAGGCACTGATGAAGACTAAATAATAGTCAAAACGTTTGCTATGAGAAGTGGTTTCATTTAACTTTTCCTGTTCATCCACCTTTTGACTACCTGTTATCATTTTATTATTTCTGGATGCGATTTCATGTTGTAATAAATATTCAAAAATGCATTTTCGGAATCTATCGACAAGCTATTCCGAGACACGATTTTTAGAGTGTTGCTGGTACTTAAGTCTTTCCACATCCGCACTATAAGGTTTGGCAGCCAAATACCGCGCGAAAATTTTAGTTGCCGTAAGGAATTCCGAAGAAATAGTTAAGAACTTTACTAACTCTGGAAGCGTCAGTTTCCCCTACTTTTCTATATGTGAATTGTTCTAGTATTTCGTCATAATCCAACTTGAATTAAGTTAAATAAAGATCTTTCCCTAAAATATAAATCGGAGACAATGTACAAGTTTATCCTATGTAATTTTAGCTACTTAAAATTGGCGTTGATGCGACCGACAACTGCTGAATGGCTTAAATGGTACAATGTATACAGCGATTTATTTCCTCTATGTGTAGTGCAAAAAAATCCTTAGAATAACCTCTGCCGTCTGGCCATGGGTTCAGTGTAATTTATTGCTTGGTATTTTAATATTTAAACGTAGACATCAAGGGCAAACTCAAAAACAAATTCATATATACGTAGGCACATAATTGTTTTATGAAATAAGATAAAATAAACATATAAATATCATGTATTAAAAATTTCATATTCTAAATCTTAATAAGATTTGGATATAAAATAATATAAATAATTTTATCTGATTTTTTTTATTATCTCAGATAAAAAATATAATAAATATGATTACTATGTCTATTATTTTCACAAAAATTGCAAAAATGTATCGCATTATCATAATTTTGGTAAGTGTTAACATCTGTCACAAATGTTTTCGGTAAAATTTTGAGTGGACTATACTGTAATTTAAGTAAAGTATATTGAACCTGCGAACAACGAAACTTAAGCATTAATATTTATATTCAATATAGAGCTAGTTGTCCATTTTCTTTTATACGACGAAATTTATTTCCACCAAGTCTATTAAGTCTTTGGCAAGTTTTAAAGTTTATTTTGTGTACTTTTGAAAATTTCTGCGCTGTAATTCATTTTGGGTCTCTTACACATTGTCGTACATCTTTCCTGTAATTAACGCCCAATAGGTTTCGTTTGTGTACGTTAGGGGAATTAATTTCGAGGGGTAGTATGTTTTGTCTCCAAGCACTGTTGTTCTGGCATAGCAGCGTGAAGCTGGGCCAGACCGCAAAACTTAACATCTTCGTTCACATGATATATATATATATATATATATATATATATATATATATATATATATATATATATATATATATATATATATATATATATATATATATATATTCATCGATTTTGGCAACTAATGTTGTATGCCGATTCCCGCTTTTCACAATTCTCTGTCATTCCAATCTTCATCATCTAGGCCTTTTTGTTCCATTCTTTCCTTTATATTATCTTTCCAACTTCTGCCTGATTTGTGGAAAGCCGCAATTGTAAAACCGTTAGTGAAACATAAAGATTGTTGTACTTTTGACGACATGCGCCCTATAAGTATTCTTCCTGCATTGTCTAAAGTTCTCGAGAGAGTGTGCTATAATCAAATTTTTGATTACTGTAAGGAGAATAACATTTTGCCAGAAAATCAGTCTGGTTTTAGAACTGGACATAGCACAAATACATGCCTCTTAAATGTAGTTGACATGTTATTGAAAAATTACGATGATTCTAAAATCTCCCCTTTAATACAAATAGATTTCTCAAAAGCGTTTGATATGGTGAATCATAGTATACTTCTCTCTAAACTGAAAAACTATAACTTCTCCGATGACGCAGTGAGATGGTGTCATAATTACCTTTGTAACAGAACATTCCAAGTATACATGTCTTCAAATTCAGATATAATTAGTTCGACATTGTTTCCTCTACAGTGCGGCGTTCCGCAAGGGTCTATTTTAGGGCCATTACTTTTCTTAATATATGTAGCCGACATGCCATCTACTTTCAATTTTTGCAAAGTTCATTCCTACGTTGATGACACTCAACTCATAGCATCCATTGATCCATTTAAGTCAAATGAACAAATTAATATAGTTAACGACGAACTGAAAAAATTTGTGCTATGGGTGGACAAAAACAATTTAAGAATAAACGGTAGCAAATCATCCGTTCTTGTTATAGGTAATTACAACCATATAACACAGAACATACTGTTAGATGGCGTGCCTCTTCATAGAAGTTCTTGTGTTAAAATATTAGGTCTGACTGTGGACGAGAATCTGAAATTTGTGCAGCATTTAAACTTAAAACTTACTGCTGCTAGACTTAAAATGCGACATTTGTATCAGTCCAGACATGATTTAAGCACAGAAGTTAAATTACGCCTGGTTAATACATTAATCTTGCCGATTTTAGATTACTGCTCCTGCGTCTACATTCCTATTCTATCACAGACGGAAAAAAATAGAATTACCCTTTTTCAAAATTCATGCTTACGCTTTGTTTACGGTGTATGTAAGTACGATCATATAACTCAGTACCAAATACGTGATAAAATGAATACCACAGACGATCGCGTGAAATCCTCCTATCTCTGTCTCGTACACAAAGTAAAATTAACTGGTACTCCACATTATTTAACGAATAAATTAGTTCCTAAGCAATATAATTATACGCTACGAATAAAAGATTTGCTCATAGTACCATCCTACAGAAAATCTAAATTCAAGGCAGCTTTTTCATATCTAGCACCATCTTTATAAAATGCTTTACCTGAAAATTTAAAATCTCTTGCTTATGGTTCTTTCAAATATCATGTAAAAAAATTGTATAATTCATATGTTTAGTTTGTAATGGCTTTCCGATTTCATAACACCTATACGACCTGTGCCTTTCTCCTTTTTCTATGCGTTTTATTTTTTGTTAATCTTTGTTTAAATTTATTTTTTTGTAAACAAAATACTTTGTTGACTTATGATGATCTGTTATAATCATTGTACGGGTTAGGTGGAAGAACAGTCCTTGGCTGAACCTCGCCTTTGACGTACGGTCAATAAAGATTTTATTATTATTATTATTATTATTATTATTATTATTATTATTATTATTCTTCTTCTTGGACGACCTCGTTTTCTTCTGTACCTTGGACTCCAGTCTAATAATCTTTTTGGCCATCTATCTTGTTTTATCCTACATACATGTCCGTACCATAGCAATTGTTTATTCTGGATTCTTTCGTTTATAGTTTCTTGAGGTTTCATTCTTCTTTTTATTTCCTCGTTTGTAATTCTTTCTAAACGAGAAACTCTTGCGCTTCTTAAGAAATCCATTTCTATTACCCCTAATTTAAATCTACTTTTCTGGGTAATTTCCCATATTTCTGAACCGTATGTGCTAATTGGTTTAACAATTGCTGAGAATATACTTTTATTTGTTGCCGTAGATATACTATTTGACCATAGTGTAGAGTTTAGGCATCAAATTACTTGCTTGCCTTTATTTACTTTTACTGATATGTCTCTTTCACTTGTACCACTCTTTGTAAAAACATGATGTAAACTGATTAAATCAAGTAACTTCGGCAGGTAATTTTGTGTATAAACTTCTAATACGTCCAGCGTATTGTCTGGAGTAGTGATGGGTCGTTCATTCAATTTTAGTGAGTCAGTTCATTTTGCTCCGCTCACTAAAGTGAGTCGTTCAATGTAAGTCGTTCCCTTGAACGACTTTTTTCAAACGCACAAACGCTCTCCATGTGTGCTGTGACTGCTGTGTTGTGCCGAATGTCGTATGATTTGAACTCGTAGCGTAGAGCGTAGCTCTATTCCCTGCTCCGTGCTGTATTTCGTGCAGCTGTGCTACTTTGCTATTTAATGAGCGGTGAGTCATCTGTGCTAGTGTGCTGTTTAATGAACGATGAGCGATCTAAAGAGCAGAGCACGTGAACGATGGCACAAACGAGAACGAACGCAGAGATAGTGTGAATTATGAAATCATTAAGGTGAGTCGTTCAAAATTAATGACACGTTCATGAACGACACATCACTAGTCGTGTGGAGATGCCTGCTTCCGAACTTGCATCACATATAGTATGACTAGCGAATGAAAGCCGATTTTTAGAGTATTTAATAGATGCGGTTTCTTTTGAAAACATTTCGTTATGTTTGATTTGAAAGGAAACTGAAGATTAGAATTGTACTCAATACCAGAAAGCATTTAAAATGACCTTAGCAATAGGATTCAGGGTTGTATTTAAAAAATTTAATACCGAAAATTCTAGTTCGTTCGTCTCAGGTGTAAGCAACCCTCGAGTCGGAATTACTGTTAGAGGAAATTAAAAATAATCGTATTTCATAGAATTCCCAAACTAAATAGTTTAAAGATCAAAATATTTTGTTATAATCAACATAAACAAAAAAAGGTTAAAAATATTTTAAACGCACCCCTGTTTCGTTATTCAGTTACTCTAGTCGGCCATCTTTTTTTAGCCAGACAAGTAATGTACTTCTGTCCTTTCCGAGTCCAGTGTTTAAATGGATTCATGCAAAAATTTCATATCTGAATATTTCGTATAATTCTATTCTGCTCTAGGGTTCCAAAAGAAACCACATCTATAAAATAATTTAAACATCAACTTTCATTCGCTAGTCATACCATACCATTATTTGACTATCATATAAACAGTCAGCAAAATATTGAACTATTGGTCACCTCTAAAATGTTTTTTGCCGGTAAATATAATCTAACCAAACCAAACCCAAACCTAACCTAACCAAATATTGAGGCAATTTTTTTCCACTACTTTGTCGAATCATCCAGTTACTTCCCCATTATTTTAACCGAAAATTTGGCCTTCCCTTTGCATTCTATATTGACACTTACAAGAAAGATAAACAACAATCTGCAGGAGCCCTAAAATGAAAACAATAAAGGAGAAGGATTCATCAAAAGGTACACGAAATAAACTTTGAATCTTGCCAAATACTTAGTGATGCACGACGAGGCGAGAGTACTCTCGCATCTCCTCTCGTCTCGTTGCATTATGCGAGACGAGAACGAGAGCGAGATTGCAGTTTAAAATTCGAGGCGCAAGATCGATATAATAACTGCGAGAAGCGAGAAATCTCGCGAGATTCTCGCGAGAGTCTCGCAATAAAAACTATTTGTAACTTTATAGCTTTGATTCATAAATTCAATGAAAAATGCACCGTACAAGGAATGGAGTCAAAGCTAATTCATGCATAGAACACGTAAATGTGAAAACTATATGAATTCACTATATTTTTTGAGTCTATCTAGAGTCGATTCGATTAGTATCGTTCCCAGAGTGAGGAAATGCAAAAATAACGACAAAATCGGTATTGCATCCAATAGAACTAGTTTTCTCCAATATTTCATTCCCTAATTCACCCCAGTTAAAACCACAGTTAATAAAACTATTGTCGCCCCTGAAAAGTAAAGGGTGTTATATTAAGCGTCAATGGGAGCCAACAGGGAGAGAAGCGAAGTGATTGGTTCCCAGCGAGTTACCAATGTAGCGGTTTTTCATGACTTAATTTTACTTAAATAGTGGCATATTTTTAATGAAAAAGTGTAGGTACTTTTAGTTACAAAAAATAATTTTTTAATGTTTGATTCGTTTTACTGATGACAGAATGTGTTAACAGATGTTCGTATTGAAATAGATTAGAGATCACAATTTGATGATAAATTGGATATTTTAGAGGTAAATTAAATTATTACTAACATCACATTTTCTGGTGACCGTAAATGAATAAACATTATGTTCGTATTGAAATAATTTGGTGACCAGAATTTAGTGTTTCGTCTCTTTATTATAGTTATACGATTGCAAATACATGGAAGACGGTGCTATTGGTGGGAACTTGTCTCTTGTAGTTAAACAGTTACGTAAATACGTAGTGCGCATGCGCTTATTTTTATAGCGAGAATCTCGCGAGACTCTCGTGCGAGAACGAGATGAAACCCATAAAAATGTGCGAGAACGAGAGCGAGATCGAGATTACAGATCCGAAAACGAGACGAGATCGATATTTTATATTTCTCGTCTCGTCTCGCCTCGCGTGCATTACTACAAATACTCATGGGACAAGTCAGAACTAAACTTCGTCGTATAGAAGAAAGTAAGACACTAGCTCTGTATTAAACATAAATACTAAAGCTTAAGCTATGTTAATTATTGTAGTAATAAGCAGGTTCAATATACTTTCCTTAAATCACAGTATCGTCCATTCAATTTTTCCGAAAACTTCTAGGACACGTTATTCAAAAATAAATTTATTTCTACATTAACAATTAATGGTAGGAATAATAGCAGGAATGCAGTCTAAATTTGTTTATTATTTAGTCTGAGGCCAACGTTTCGCTGCCACTTACAGCTTCATCAGGGCAAACTGGTGAAAAACAAATATAAAAGTCAAAATAAGAACACGTGTTGTGTGATTAACATTGCAAATTGTTTATACTTACAGACTAAGGCGTTAAAAAATAATAAATAAAAATAAATATATTTGTTCAAACATAGTGTTATCGTCGAAAAACAAAAATTGTATGAAAATATTAACAATCGTCATTCAGAAGACTTAAATAATTTTTCTTAATTTTATTAAAAAATGGCGATGTGTAAATTTTTTTTTCTTTAACAAGAACTATATTTTACTTGTTTGAGGAACAGGAGAGATCCTTAAAAATCAATAAGACAAAGACAAACAAATACTCCTATGGTGGCTGCTGGAATAATTTGCATATTCTGCTATATGTTGAGATTAGATTTTCAATGTCTATTCTGAAATTTATATTATTAGGGTCATTTTTAATGTGTAGCATTTCCAGAATTAGCCGTTTATTTAAATTCGGTTCTCTATCTATGACTACGTTTACACGTATGCGAAAAATTTACTTTGACTTGACTTTCAAAAGGCGACTTATGAAAAATCAATTTAATGGTGCGTTTACACATAAGGTCAAATATACTTCACTTTTACGTTTGTTACTTGTCCTCCACTCAACTTTGACTTTGACAGCAAAGTAAAGTTTGGTTATAATACGTGTGATGTAAGTTACCTATTTAACTATTATCATATAATCATAAAAAGAATAATTTATTTATAGAAAAAATGGATAGTAAACTACAGTTACTAAATTTAAGTGCGATATTTTTAAATAATATAACTATGCAGCAACAATATTGGATGCGAAGTAGATTAAAAAATAATCGCATTAAATATTGTAAAATTCGAGAATATTTTAAACTCAGATATAAAACACAAAATTGTGTAAATAAATATCTAGGAATTTGTGGATGAAAACTAGATGTCACTGTTAGTAAAGTAAAGTATGTTTCGGTCGTTGGTTCACACGACTTTTTAAGTCACTTATATGAGTCAAGTCTATTTTATTTTGGACTTGACTTTAGGAAGAAAAGTAATAGGCGAGAGTGTTTACACAACGGCAAAAGTCGCCTTTTGAAAGTCAAAGTCAAGTCATAGTACTTTTTTGCTATACGTGTAAACATAGTCTGACTCGGACTCCATCGAAGTCAAAAGTATGTTGAGTTTCGATGCAGTGTTGTGTAAGGGCACAATTCCCATTTTTATTTTGTTTTCTGGAATATCTCTTATGTTCTGTTATCCTCGTTTTTAAGTGTCTTTTTGTCTGACCTGTTAAAAATAACCCTAATAATATAAAATTGTTTTTCACCAGTTTGCCCTGATGAAGCTGTAAGTGGCAGCGAAACGTTGGCCTCAGACTAAATAATAAACAAATTTAGACTGCATTCCTGTTATTATTCCTCCCATCAACATCATCAGTCGTTTATTCCATTTTACATTAACAATTAATATTTCAGATTATTTCAAGTATTCAAATACACTGCGTTGAGTATGGTCCAATCCCATTCAGTATCCGTACAATATTACCACGTTTTGCAACATCATGCAGTGATCCAGGTTGGTCCTGCTCAAATTGTACCACATTGCAATTCTGTGAATCCAACATCAATCCCCCGTTAAAAGTTAATTGTAATGATCAATTTCCTGGTCGACCAAACTGTAATCCAGCTACCAATACGTGTGAACTAAACAAAAATCTCTGCAACAATGTTCCAACAGATTTTAAATGCCCAGATAAAGGTATATATCCCGATGTCACAGACTGTAGAACATATATTTCATGCATTAAAAAAGACGCAATTGGTATTTTATTTAATTGCATGTTTAACAGCATATACAGTTCGTCTTCTAGGAAATGTACCACGACAGCTGTTTGCTATACGCCTATAGCAGATTGCGCCAACTCATTCAAAATGATTTTATACAAACCTGATCCTTCCAAATATATAATTTGTCGTGGAAAGAACAAACCGTTGATCAGGGACTGTGGACATCAAAATTTAATAATGAATATAACGACATTGACATGTGATTTCTTTTGCACCGAAGAAGGTATCTTTGTACATCCTAAAAAGCCTAACATTTATTATTATTGTTTAAACAACGGAAGACAACTGATAAGAAAAGAACTGAAATGCAAACCTGGAGAAATTTTCGAAGAAGAATATTTAATGTGTATACCTGATCCAAGTATTACTACAACGGCAAGTACCACATCTTCAGTGAGCACTACAACAACACAAAGAACAACTTCAACTACGCCTGTGACAACTACACAAAATCCCTCTACAATAGAATATATTACAACGGAAAGTACTACCTCCGCTCCAGTGAGTGCAACACCACAACATACTACTACAGATGTTACTACCAGAACAGACAGTACTACAACAACGGGCGATACAACTGAACCAGTAAGTATTACAACAGCAGAAGATATCACTACATCAAAGAGTACGATTTCTTCATCATTGAGTACAACAACAGAAGATATTACTTCACCAACACAATTCACTACTATCGAAGAAAGTACTACAACAACAATAGATGTTACTATTACACCAGTCACAACAAATAAAGATACAATTGCAACAGAAAGTAGTACAACAACAGATGGTACCATTACAATAGAAAATATAACAACAGAAGAAACTTCAACAACAGAAGATAATAGTGCAATAGGCAGTTCTACAACACAAGATATTACTACAACGGACAGCACTACTACTTCTCCAGTAAGTACTACAACAACAGAAGATACAACTACAGCAGAAAGTACTGCAACTGAAGTTACTACTACAACTGAAAGTTCTAATTCTGTACCATTAAGTACTACAACAGAAAGCATAACAGAGGATACCACCAAAACAGAAAGTACAACTACAACGGAAAGAGCTACTACTACTTCAGTGATTCCTACAACAGAAGATACTACATATACCCCAGTGAGTATCACTACACCAGATTATATTCCTTCCGAAACAGTAAGTACTACACCAATAGAAGTTATAGTTACAACAGAAAGTACTACAGCAAAAGAAATAACCACCTCTTCTTCGCTAATGGATACTACGACATCAGTATCATCATCAACTAATCCAGGAAGTGAAGATCCTGGTAGTACATCGTGGACAGTGATGATTCAGATAAAACAAATGAAAATAAACATACAGATTAATATAATGTATATAGATGGAAATGACGATATAGGTGAAAGTGATGATAGTAATAGTATTGTACTAGATGTAATGTGTTCTAAAAAACAATGTAAACAACAATTTTAAGAAAGTAATAGAGTAATAAATAATTATATCCCATTTTTGTTAGTACTACCTACAATACATATTGTTTAACTTCTTGAAATGCTGTAATAATAAAATTAATAATGAATAAAAATTAGTAAAATATACTGTTCCATATTTTAAATATTCAATATATTTTCAAACGTCTTATATAATGTAAGTAATTCATTCAATATACAGGTTGTAAATGAAATAAGTGCATTAAATTTAACCAGTAATGTAACTTGACGAGAGCAACAATATTTTTTAATAACTTTTTTTTCTAAGTCTTTTAGATTTTGAGTTAAAATTCTTTAAAGATTTAATGCATATTTCGGCGCGCGCCTATGGAGAACAAATGGCTGTTCCAGTAATCAAGTGGGATACAAACAGCTCAAAAATTGTCGGTTATCGGTTACACTTGCAGTCACAGTAATTAATAAACGAATCAACGGAAATAACATTTATTATTTATTAATTCGTAATAGTACAATTTTTAAAATAAAGAAATATAATTTTGAATAACAAAATTATAAAGTTGTGTATTAAACCAGGCTTTTTAATCACCTGTGAATAGTGGAAGACAAGGAGGGGCGAGGCGAGGTAACGGCAGGAAGAGCAAAAGCATAGTTATTAGGTTATGAGATGATTATTTATCGTCGATAAATCATAATAGTTTAAATACGTTATTCAAAAAATGTAAGTACAAACTTTTGTCCATTTAAAAGAGGTAGATGAGTACCAATAATTAGTCGTCCATTTATTGTTCCCGCTCAAATATGTTTTAATGAAAAATTTTACAGCATTTTCGTCTGTCGAGATGTGTATTGTGCATAATAAATACATCTTCCCAAGTAAATTCAGTCTCATTAATGAACATTATGAGCCATTCCCAAAATTGAAGTCTGTTATGTGCTGAAAACATAGAACTTTTTGCACATGTTATGGATATAACTGTTGCTTTTTTTAAAATTGTCATATGTGACACTCCGTATTAAGATGTGATAAAGATGTACAAGATTAACAAATGTGCGAATATTAAGAACAGAATGATTTGGTGATGATTTGGAAACGTTCCGTGTAAATGCGTTGGCAACTCCATGACACTGTCTTTATGTCAACCGTGATGTCAAGTAAAATGTAGTACAGATACGAGTAAAAAATAAATAAATAAACCATAGGTAAGTAATTACAATGTCTGTGTACTCGTATTTTGACAGAATTTTACCTTATAAACAAGTTTATTACTAATGTCAAAATTTAATTGCAACAATTGACAGGACTGTCAATTGCTAAAATAAAATTTTTCATAGCTATTGCTACTGCATTCAATTATCACAAAAATATTTGGAACGACTCGTCAATTTACAGGGTGGTAAAAATGCTAAAAAAATATGCGATTTCGAGAAAAAGTTATTAAGAAATATTGTTGCTCTCGCCGAGTTATATTACTGGTTAAATTTAATGCACTTATTTCATTTACACCCTGTATAGTATTCTGTATTGAAATACATATGTACTTGTGAAATTTAATACGATATTTTAAATTACGTATTTAACCTAATTATAAGATTTCATGAATGTCACGTTTACATTATACAGGCTCTCCGAATTTCGACCATTAGGACCGCGGAAACTGTAAGTGATACGACTTCGGTTAAACGGGACATGTAGTGCACCTTTGGGGGGCCATTTTAGATGTGATTCTGTTTTGATAAAAATTCTCGTAGGTTCTAGAAAATGAAGGAAAACTGAATTTGTTCGATATTTACCTCCCGCTACCCTTAGTAAGGGAGGTATAGGGATCGTGCTCAAAATCGTATATTGAGATTTTGGTAAATGACCAGGTTTAAAGTTCCCTAGAATTCGATTTTAATATTTGCATGATGATGTCTGTGTGTATGTATGTGTGTATATACAGGGTGTTCCGCGACTCGACCGACAATTTTATACCATATATTCTGGGGGTCATTACGATCAAAAAATATTATATGACCTATAGGTGAATTCCTCTTTGTTTCGGAGATATCGAAGGAATTTAAAAAAAATGTGGCCAGCACATTATCTTCCGTCAGTTCTATATACTTTGTACAAATTCCACACAGAAAGTTTCTTGCAAAAGATTTAATATTTCCAGTACATTACCTTAAGTCAATTCTATGTATTTTGTACAAATTCCATACAGAAAACATACCTACTATGTCAATTGCACTTAACACTGATATCTGTCAATCAGAATTTTCTTAATACCTATAGTAGATGTTTATAGCAAAGCTGGCTGTTATATGAAATTTAATTTTTTAATAATTTTTTAACTCTATACCTATTGAACATAAAGTATAAAATGTAATCAAATCGTATAGAGAATAAAATATTATTTAAATAAATAAAAAATAAATAAATATAACATCACGGCTTATTACCCATTGCTGGGTGTGCCAATCTGCTTTATACGCAGATATCGGTAATGATGAAATATTTGCACCGTGCGGGCGCTTGAAAAAATATGTATTAAATATGAAAAACTGATATTTAACAACGTTTTTTCTAGAAAAACTGTCAAAATCTTCAAATTAGGGTTCTTCTGGTCGACCATTTATAAACAAAATTTAATCAGTTCTTCATTTGGATGCAAAGAAGAGAAATACGAAAAAATTATAATTTTTGGAAAGGTGGTATTGGAGTTATGCGATCCGAAAGAATCGTCACATACACTCACATACATACATACATACATACATCCATTCATCCATACATACATAAACACATACATCATCGTAAAAATAGTAAAATCGTATTCTAGGGACCCCAAAAACGTGCTTATTTATTAAAAAACTCATTATCGAATTTTTTAACCAAAGACAATACCTTCCTTACCTAAAGGTGACGGAAGGTAAAAAAGGTAATTGAGTTAGCCTTGACGAATGAACGTATGTTTGACAAATGAATGATTTTTGTGCTGTCTTATTAATTTAAGCCATTATGCCGCATTTTACTAATGCAGAATATGCCGATATGGTTTTCGTGTATGGTTTTTGCAATGGAAGTGGACGTGCTGTAGTTCACCACACAACATTTTCAAACGTTTTTCGTTGTTTGAGAGAGAAAAGATTTTTCCTACGTCGTCATGTAGAAAGAGATGGAGATGGGTACACTGAAGTAGTTTTAAATGCAGTTGAACGAAGTCCTTCTACCTGTGGTTACAAAATAGTTTGGAGGTTATTTTATTCCACACATATTTTTTACGGATGAGGCTCGTCGTGGCATGTGGTTCCAGCAAGATGGGGCACCACCACATTTTGGGAGACAAGTGTTTCTTAATGAAAATTTTCCGGAAAGGTGGATAGGACGAGGTGATCCTGTACATTGAACTGACTTGTCGCCTTTAGATTTTCTTCTGTAGGGTTGCCTCAAATCTCCTGTGTGTAGTAATAGTAAACCAGATACACACGAAGAGTTGACTGACCGTATAGTTGAAGCTACTAATTCTCTAAAGAATGAATTGGCAGTAATTAACTGGCAACATTCTATGACTCGAAGGATAGCTGTATGTTTAGAAAATGACGGTTATCATTTTGAACAGTTAATGTAATTTTGCGTTAATTAGTTATTCCTAGATGAATAAATTTTCTATCATTTTTTTAAAATTCCTTCGATATCTCTGAAACAAAGACGAATTCACCTATAGGTCAAATAACATTTTTTGATCGTAATTAACCCCGGAATATATGGTATAAGTTTGTCGGTCGAGTCGCGGAACATCCTGTATGTGTGTATGTGTGGCTCCTCCGCTCTAACTCAAATACTATTATTCGGAAAATTTTGAAACCTTGTATTTCGACCTGATTCTAATACGGAAAGTACCCATTAGATTTTGGTATAAGTCGAATAATCGGAAATAGCACTTTACTTGAAGCTCAAAATAGTTCTTTTTGGAAAAATACCTTTAAATGTTATTTTTTCGAGATTTATGTTATTATAAAAATTAAAGATTATTAAATTTTCTACAGGATTGCATTAATACTTTTTCGCTATATTTTATGGATAAATTTATAAAAATAACTATAATTTAAATTCCGGAGCCTACGCTTTAAACAAACAGCGTACACAACTCTTTGGTTACACAATTCATATCTCAAATGTATGTAACTGACAGATAAATGTCACTGTCAAAGAACTAATTATTTCAAATTAATAATAGTAACGTTTTAAAAAGACAATAGGAAATAAAACCATAGTTACATGGAATGGAACTTAATATAGTTTCCAGCATAAGTAAATATGTAAGTAAGTATATTTAAATTAATAAAAATCAAATAGCAGGAGGTAGAGTGTTGGCCACATCAGATTTTTTCATGTTGAAATTACTTCTAATCTATCAGGAATCGAGAAAAATGTTTCAAATAAAAAAGTCAGGCAATTTTATTGTCTATCCAGTGCCGTACGAAAATAATTTTTCTATCGGTAAATTTTTGAGCTATAACGCAAACTTACATTTTTTTAAAATGGAACCTATATTTGATATTTGCTTCAAAAAAATTCTTCGAAAAGGAACACACACGCACACGCACGTCGTGAAAATAGTAAAGTCGTATTCTAAGGACCCTAAAACGTGCGTATTTATTAAAAACTCATCATCGAATTTTTGACCAAAGACAATACCTTCCTTACCTAAAGACAGGTAAAAAAAGACTCATTTAGTAAAGGTTATCATTTAAACGTTAAAATATATAAATATATCATCACGGCATATTACCCATTGCTGGGTGTGCCAATAGGCTTTATACACAGATTTCGGTAATGATGATGACATATTTGTACCGTGCAGGCGTTTACCAGGCGTCACCTCACGGGCACTCATTGCTGGCATGGAGAGTGCACCACAGGGGTTAAACGTTCAGCATAATATTTTGGTTTTGATCAGCTCTCTAAAATGTTTTCTGCTGCAAACCAAGCCTAACTTAACTTAATTGAGCCATATTTTTTTTTCACTGCCGACAAAAATATAATTCTTGCTAACCCAATATTTAAATGCCGAACAATTTAATTACTTTATTTTAGTAAATACTAATATTAATTAATTTGACATATGTAGGTAAATAAGTTGTCTTTACATTTCATAAAAAATAAAGCAGGTAGTAAATTTTAATTAATCTTAAAAGTAATTTACCAAAATTTTATTTATCCAAGAATAACCTTTCTACGAATTGCGCTTATTTGTTTTATTTTTATATTTTAATTAGATATAATTAAAAAATGTACATAAATAATATTTTTTGAAAGCAAATGTATAAAAACAGCTTTCATTATCAGTTTAATGTTTAAAATTAAAAATACAAAATGAAATATTTAGTGTTAACCATTTTAACTGTAAGTATTGTTTTGAGTAGTATATTCACATAAGAATTTTTTTTTAAAATGATTTATTAAATTTGTGTTAATTTCACACTATCATCATTACTATACAGACTGTAACAGAAATAAGTACATTAAATTTAATTAATGACAGCATTTTGAATTTTTACCTTTAGATAAGGAAGGTATTGGCGTTAGTCAAAAAATTTTGTGGTGAGTTTTTAATTAATAAGCACGTTTTAGGGTCCCTAGAATCCGATTTTACTATTTTTACGATGATTTTTAAATGTGTGTGTGTGTGTGTGTGTGTGTGTGTGTGTGTGTGTGTGTGTGTGTGTGTGTGTGTGTGTGTGTGTGTGTGTGTGTGTGTGTGCGTGTGTGTGTGGACAAAAGTTTGCTCCGCGATAACTCTCATACTACAATTCCAAAAATTATAATGCTTTTGTATTTCTTTTCGTTACATGCATATAAAGAGCAGATTAGATTTTGGTTATAATTCGTCAACCGGAAGTACCCGCATTAGAAGATTTTAACAGTTTTTCTTGACAGAACGATGTTAAACATCATTATTCCACATATGTAATGTTATTATAAATATGGGGTCTCGTGGCCGCGTGCCTGAGTGTCAGGTCGCGAATCTGGGGAACCGGGTTCGATCCCGACCGACGCCAAATATTTCGAATTTTAAATGGCACAAAATTGACCTCTGTGGTGCACTCTCCACGCCAGCATTGAGTGCCCGTGAGATGACGCCTGGTAAGCGCCCGCACGGTGCAAATATTTCATCATTACCGATATCTGTGTCCAAACAGATTGGCACACCCAGCAATGGGTTACAAGCCGTGATATATTTATTTATTATTTATATAAATATTGAAGAATATTTTATTCTCTATACGATTTGAATGTATTTTATACTTCATATTAAATAGATAGTTAAAAAATTATAAAGAAATTAAATTGCATAAAGTAGACAGCTATGGAAACAGCTACTATATTAAGAAAATTCTGATTGAAAGATGTCAGTGTCAAGTGCAATTGACTTAAGTGTGTTTGTTTTATAATTTTACTGGAAATATAGGATCTTTTGCTAGAAATTTTCTGTATGGAATTTGTATAAAATACATAGAACAGCCGGAAGGTAATGTACACGAAATATATTCTTTTGCAAGGAACTTTCTGTATGAAATTTGTAGAAAATACATACAACTGACAGAAGGTAATGTGATGGCCACATCATATTTTTTCAACCTGTCTTTGATTGAAACTCTTTTCTCACTTGGTTTATTTGGCCTCTAGCGTGGTTTACACGTCGGGTAACCTTGTAAACTGAGTCTCCCTCCTTGTTGCTTAAACTCGGCCTCTAGCATGGTTGACACGTCGGGTAACCGTGTTTAAGACAGTACTATCCCCTTTGCTCCTGAAGATGCCCCATATGACTGCGGGCGAAACGTTGAGCTCTGACTCAAAATGTGACACAGTCCATTCCCGGAAAACGAATATTTCTCGAAACTCTTTTGGTCTAAAGGGCATAACAACGAATTGCCACCAAAATTAATTGAAAGCTGATACCAATGCTCTTAGGCAGATACTGTCAAGTTTGCGTTATTAACTTTGTAGGTATTATTAAAATAAAATTAACAATTAAGAAATATTATTGATCTCGAGGAGTTGAGTCACTGGTAAATTAATAGGCCAATTTTGAAAACTCTGTAAATATTATCTTAAAGCTTACAGATCTGTAAATCTGTAAAAAACCAACAAAAACGCATCTATTTTTGTTAATTAATATAAAATTATATATGAGTGGCAGCTGTCGTTGCGATTTTGTTCATTATTTACAGATTTACAAATCTGTAAACTTACGGATTTGTTCAGAATAGAGCCATCAATGTAGGTACTTATTTCTGTTACACCTGTATTAATTTATCATAAACTTTTTCAAAATGTAAGTTGATGTTTATTCATAAGCATAAGTTCGTAGCGTTCTTGATTTCTAGAGCAAGGGTGTCCACAATTTGTTAGACATTATGTCAACATTGTTTTAATGTTATACTATTGTTTAATTGTGTAACGTTTGAATTTGCAAATTTGTGCAAAATTGTATAAAAGCAAAAGTAGAAAAAACAAGCGTTTGCGACATATCCTTTTATTTAAGTTTAACATAGGAGTTAAGGCATCGGATGCCGCTAGAACCATTTGTACCGTTTACGGAGGAGAATTCCATTGGGGAAACTAGCAGAAAGCTGGTGTTTTCGTTTGAAGGAGGACCATATTTACTACTGATTTCTTCAGATGCGGAATTAAAAAACTGCCAGATCGTTGGGACATAATTGTAAACAGTGGAGGAGAAATATTCTTCATTAATTCATGTATTTTCTTCATTAAAAAATAAATAAATTTTGAATTCAATAAAAACGGTACGAACTTATGCATTTTCTTTATTCACTACTAATTCATAATACTCCTAGAATTATCTGTTTGAGAGGCATATCCAACCCGAGTCTATAGCTACTAGATAAATTACAGCTGACTCGTCCGCCATTTTGGAGCCACTTCAATCATTAAATATCAGTGTTATAGTATTATTAATCATATAAATTATCCACAATGACGGGTTGTTCTACTCCAAATAGCGCAAATAATTTTAGAAATGGTTATAATTTTTACAAGTACTTATTCAATACATTTATTTTTCTCTGACCTCAAAAATATTTTTCTTGGTTCATTATTTTAGATAAATATTATATGGCAAGTATGAATGTTTATTTGCACTTTTATTTCATAATTTACTGCGTTCATTTTGGCTCCAATATGGCGGACGAGTCAGCTATGTATTTATCTAGTAGCTGTACTCAGATCCGAGACGTCACAGATATTTTGAGGCATTGGAAAATTCATCATATTCATATCTATGTGAAAACCGTGACAGGTGTTTAACATGGAAAAACAGTTTTTTTCAAATATGTGATAAGTTAGTAAATAATTTAATTTACCTCTGAAATATCCAATTTATCACCAAATTATGATCTCTAAACTATTTTAATACGCGAACATCTGTTAATACATTCTGTCATCAGTAAAACAAAATAAACATTAAAAAATTATATTTTGTATCTAAAAGTACCTACACTTTATCATTAAATATATGCTACAATTTAAGTAAGATTTAGTCATAAAAAACCGCTACACTGGTAACACGCCGGCAACCAATCACTCCGCTTCTCTCCGTGTTGGCTCCCAATGACGCTTAATATATCATCCTTTACTTTTCAGAGGCGGTAAGAATTTTATTAACCGTGGTTTTAACTGGGATTAATTATTGGAGAAAACTAGTTCTGGATGCAAAACCGAATTTGTCTTTATTTTGCATTTCCTCGCTCTGGGACCGATACCAATTGACTCTAGATAGACTCAAAAAATATAGTGAATTCATATAATTTTTACATTCGCGTGTTCTATGCACGAATAAGTGTTGACTCCACTCCTTGTACGGTGCATTTTTAATTGAATTTATTAATCAAAGCTATAAAGTTACAAATAGTTTTTATTGCGATACTCTTGCGAGAATATCGCGAGATTTCTCGCTTCTCGCAGTTGTTATATCAATCTCGCCTCGAATTTTAAACTGCAATCTCGCTCTCGTTCTCGTCTCGCATAATGCAACGAGACGAGACGAGATGCGAGAGTACTCTCGCCTCGTCGTGCATCACTACCAAGTATTTTATAGAAGAAATCTACGAGAAATAAAATAAAAAAATTATTGCACCTACAGCACCTTATAAAATTAAAATTTATAAAAAAATAATGAATTTTATAAAATACTTGATTTACTAAACAATTTATGTTTTAATTTTGTAATTTTTTAATAATACATTTTGCAAAATAAAATAAAAAATAATAAAAATATGAGGCGGGCAGTATTTGAATTCGTGAATAATTATAACGATGCTCCGATCTAACCAATTCAACTACAGAATACATTTCCATGATTACTGTTTTTAATAAATTATCAGTAATAACTGTCCAACTGCATTATACTTTCGCAAATATTTCGATAATAAGTCATTAATTTAGGAGTATTTAGATTCTATACTATATCAAATCAAATATTCTATCCAATCATATCAAAAACTTCCGCTATAGTCTTGCGGGACAGATGATATTTGTAAAAAACTGTTTTCCCATGTTAAGCGCCTATGTCACGGTTTTCAGTGTTACATAAACGGTAGAATGCACAATTATTCTCTGTTGCATTCATACAGCCGTACTTAGAAATAATTAAAACTACATACTTTAGATTACTTCTCTTCTGGTACACGCTCAAGAAGATCCAGATGTACCGCCTATCCCAAACAGCTATCGAGTAGTATCTCTATCTCGTTCTGTCATATTAGAACCTGAAACTGTGAAACCTCCGGTATCATGTCAAAAAGAAGATAAAGGATTAAAATGCCTTGATTGCAAAACGTTAGCTTTATGTCCTGGGGGAGCTACAGAAGCAGATTTTAGTGTTACTTGTTCTGACCAAACTAGCAAAGCTAGACCATATTGCAATGAGAGTGGAACTGAGTTTGCCGATATGTGTACAGCGACTGATACTTGCCCGCCGTCTGAAACTGCATCTGATTTTCTTTGCCCAGGTAAATAAAAAGATCAATTCATGTGTTAACAACTACTGCAAGTCTCAATCATCGACATTTCGGTTTACAATTATAAATACGATATTTCTGAGTTTTTCGTTTCTATTATTGTTCTCCACTAATAAAAAATCTTTTTATGAAACTTAATTGAAAGTGAATTTTTTAAATATTCTATAACGTAAATTTTAAGCTCATTTTGTTCTCAAACAGTGAAATTCGCTAATAATTGGAGTAACATAATTTTATATATTTCAATATAAAAAAATATATACAGTATCGGACATAAATAGATATATTTAATATAAACCTAACCTAACCAGAATAACAATTTATGAAAGAAACTTAAATTAGACAAAAAATAAACAATGTTACATATTTAGGGCCGTTTTCATAATCAGGCTCACTTGGACTATTTAATAGCACATTAAAACACAAGTATCATATGGCAATCTGTTAACGTACGAGTCCAAGTGTGGAAAACGAGCCGCTAGGCGAGTTTTACAAAAGACGAGTGCGTTAACAAGCCTTATGATAAATGTTTTTATACTATTTTTTCTATTGAGGTAATTTTACAATGAGGTGTTGCAAAAAAAATTAACATATCTTTTTTCTTCTGAAATTCGAATAAGTATGTTCTACAGTATTATTAAATCTGATTTTCTGTTCAAATTACTGAATATATTAAGCACAGTAGCAATTTAAAAATTTACTTTTTGAATTGGCGCCAAATTACACTGCCTGTGACATCAGACTTACATTAGCCAATGAAAAAACTGGAAAGATGATGAAAAAAAAAACAATTGTATCATACATCAACGTCAATGATTGCTTTAATGACAACTGTGTGACATAAGGTCTGACTTATAGTGCAGCGTGATTTTTGGTTCTTTAGTGTAGTTCTTAGTTATTTTATTATTATATTACAGCGTTATATTTCAGAGTTCAATGCCCTGTATTATAAAAGATGGATAAGTAAAGCACTAGCAAAGTAAAATTTACTTTTGAAGTAAAATAATTTATTCCAGAGATTTTCGTCAAAACAAGAATAAAAATACTAGCTAATTAAATCTATAGTATAAATTACTCCAACGATGTGCGAGGAAGTAAATTTTATTCCGTAAAATAAATTTGACACATGTCAACATTAACTAAATTAAATTCATTATACATTTCATTCCATGTATTATTTTTACATTTATTTTTCTCCAACATGTTTGCTTCGTCTATTTCTAAGTAATTTTTCCTCGTTCTCTTTTATCCATTTTAGTTGACACCTGACACTTTATGACACGCACACACACTTTATTGTCTATTTTGACTTTTGGATTTCTTTCGTGTTAGGAACATACAGAATACATATTGTTAAAACTTATATAAAACATATTCCAGCGACGCATTGTTTGGAACAAATCCTCCAGTTGGAGATTCACATTATCGCCAGTAGTGGTCTTAAGAAATACCGTCTAGTAATGTTTTATCCTAGATTTATCAATCTCTCTTATGCTCTAAGTGCAAAGATTAGCCGGTATAAGAAACCGTAGCCTGAGTGCATCACATTCCAGCTAAAAAATTAAATGTATTCAATAGTTCTTATTTAATTATAAAAATATTTATATTTACATCAAAAAGATCTTTACAACAAAGAAGCTATGATTTTATGTTTTTATCTTTACTTGCGACAACCATTTCATTCTTCTTTCTTCGTTTTGAGGTACTACTAGAAATATTTTTCTCTATTATCAGTTCTATTTGGGCACACTGCACAAAACGCTTTTTTATAACCATATTTGAATATTTCCAAATACAAAAATCAATAGTAGTTGACAGCTGTCATGACTGTCACTCGTTTCATTTCCGTCGGTGGCAAATGTAAGCTACACCCTCATTGGTAAGTTCGATTCGAACGTCATCAGTCGAAAGGGGAAGCGGAAATTCAAACATTATAATTTCAAAGACAATTTTCTCATGAATAAAGAATAATACGAAAAAAATAAAAAATAGGGGTAAAATATTTTTTCTTAATCTTTCGATTAAAGCAAAGAAAAAAAACCGTGCAACACCTCATTAGATTTTTTTTAAAAGGACTTGTCAAAAATATGTCTTGGTGTTTTTTTGTCAGTTGGTAGCGCTTCCCGCTAACATTTTAAATTTCAAATTTTGACAGTTTGTGTGTTGTGTGATTCTGACTGATTGTTTACATCAAAACATTGTACTTATCAAGCATTATATAATTATGAAAGAGGAAAACTAATACTTAAAATGTACTCCACCGGTTTATTAATGAACCACCTGATTTGGCATATCTTGTAATAAAAGTAAATTTATCAAATAACAAATCGGGATCGCTGGTTCGTGTTTGTTATTATCATAAATAAAACTCTTTAAATAATGAAATACTTTAATGAACAATTTATTGATCTACACTTTTAAATTCCACCATTTTGTGAACACATCCACTGCTCAGTTGCAGACATAACAGCAACAGCTGCTCTTACATTCTTCAATACAAAACATGTTGTATTTGTATGTGGCACTTAAGTCTAAATTATATTTAAAAATTTAATATTCGACAGTTCGCCTCGACGTGGAACTGGAAACAGTACGTTTATAGATCTTCTAAACGTCGTGTTTCAGTGATATCAGTGCTTTTATAGACTCATAAGAACACCGAAATAGAAAAAATTACTTTAAGACTTTATTTATATTTTAAAACAATGCTATAGAGCTTGCTAAAGTTACATTATGGAAAATGCAACTTTAATTTTATTTTAAAGTATTAAAGTGAAGATAAAGTTTATTATGAAAACGGCCCTTAATACTCTTATAGTTATTTATAATAGATTGCATTCATCGTGGCATCAAATTAAGTAAATTATCGATGATTTTGTGGTTTATAGATTTTCATGCATTCGTTATAATTTTAAATAATTGTTTACAATTATTATTAATATTATTTCTTGCAATATTTTAGCAATGGTTTGCAACAGAATTTCAATTGTATTAAAGATCAGATGATTTTTTTGAATTATAGACGCAGATTCATATCAGCTCATTACTCTTCTTTCATTCAGCACTCTCAAACGGTTAAAAATAAGACAACGTGATTTCAAAATATGAATTCAGCATGAAATTCTCTTTCTTATTATGTATTACACGATTTTAGCGAATGAGTGATTAGTGATTCACGAATAAAACACAATGGAATTCAATAGCTATTTGTGTATTAAGAGCGCAAAATGGGACATTGTCGATTGAGAGGTTGCTGCCGCGCGACGCAGGAGCGAGGCATTCTCTCGAAATCGACAATGTCCATTTGCGCTCGAAACACACACAAGATTTTTTCTACAGTCGCCACAATGGGGTCCTCCATCATAACAAAAATTTATTTTTTATTTATGTTTACTTATCGGTATTTTCCATTCTTCTTGAGCTATTGCTTCAATCTAATCTAAGCATTTTATACTTTCGTTTTTGTAAATGAATGCCCTATTTTATTTTCACAGCAGTGCGGCATTTTGTTTGGTTATGTAACATACCGACAGAGCAGTTATGTCAGATTGACTTGTGGGTAATGTGTAACTAGAGTGTCATTAATTCCTGACTAAACGTTTCCATTAAGAATGTAGCCAAGTAACATTTCTCAACATTGTATAGTTAGAAATTTGAGGAGCGAGCGTTTTTTCTACTTTGTCGCTCTAGAGCGGCAAAGTGACATTTTGCGTTGACAAAAGAGAGCGCAAATGGCTACTTTGTATATAGACTGTAGAAAAAATAAATATATTGAACATCTTCAAACCTACTAACCACTGCTCAACAACAATCGTGCAAATACATGATAGGAAAAAAAAACTTCATGTCGAATTCAAACTACGTTGCAATGTCTTTAACGGTAAATATGAAAAATTTGCCAATTTGAAAATATTAAAAATATTAATGAAATTTCTTTGAAATTTCATTTTCAGATTTTATTTGAACCGTTTATAATTTTCTTAGGTGATGGAATATTCCCCAGTCTAACAAACTGCCAAGACTACTATTCTTGTTCAAAAGGAGTCCCCACACTATATCGTTGTCGCTACAACACCATCTACAACCACTCTATCAAATTCTGCCTCCTTAATTCCGTATGCTACACCGTTGCACAAGACTGTGGTACTGCCACTAAAATCATTCCTTATAAGCCCAACAACACCATGTCCGTCCTGTGCAAGACAGGAAAACCTGCCCAACTAAAAGCCTGCACAGAAGGCCTGATTTTCAACCCAACTCGCCTCATATGTGTATTTCAATGTACGAGAATAGGGATCTTTGCAGATCCAGAAGATACGACGGAGAAATCCTTCTACAGGTGTTTCTATGATGGACGAACCTACCAACAAGAGAAACTTACTTGTGAACAAGGGCAGAAATTTGATAAAAATTTGAAATATTGTGTTGGTTCGTAGTTTTCCTGTCATTATATTTTCGCAACACGTACTTTTAAAATTACACTTTATTGAAGAAGATGTTTATTGATGACGAGTAAAGACAAAATTTATACATATCCATAGCAAACAAGAAGATTTGCATTGTAAACTATAAAAATGAAATGTAAATGTCATATTTCATTTCTAATTTTAATTAAAAAATCTGATGTGGCCAGCACATAAACCTCTCGCCAGATATTTTACCTGGTTGTACGCATAAAACGAAAAATATTTTTTAATACAAATACATATATTCATGTCTCACTACAAAATAATTATTTTAATATAAATTATGCACAATACATACATTTTCTTTATATTCAATATCCTGAATTTTTTTCTGCTTTCCTTTTCTTTTCTTATATTCAACATTTTTTCGCAAATTCCTTTTATATTCTTTTTTACGTAAATTCTTTAGCGTTGTTGACTTTTCATTTAATTTCATAATCTTCATAATGATGTACAAATATTTTTGACAGTGGCATACAAATATTTTCGACAGTGACATTTATGTGTCAATTACAAACATTTGAATTTCTTGCCTTGAAGTAGTTTGATCTGAGAATTTTTACATCAAATTATTTTATATGCATTTCTTTATCTTTAAATCTATAGAAGATATAATAATGAATTTATATTTATCGAATAAAGAATTTAACGTTCTTTAATATAAGTATTTACATAAATTTTCGATAAATAATATTTAGATGATTTTTTTCTTGTAACTACTACTTCCGGTTATCCAATTGTTACCAAAACTTAATCAACTCTTCCCATTAATGTTAGATTGAGGAATCCGTAGTTAAAAATGTCTTAAGTCTTATAGTATTTGAGAAATCGTGGATCCAACATCCACACACACACATCCACACACACATACGGACATCACCGTAAAAATGTTATAATCGGATTCTAGGGACCTTAAAACGTGCTTATCCACTAAAATCTGGATGTGCGATATTTAGCATGAATCCAATACCTCTCTTAGATAGAGGTAAAAAGTGAAGACATTGAATGTCTTCACTTTCGAGAGGTATACAATTTTTTCCAACATTCCAACACATACTTTTAAGGCCTTTTTAATTAAAATTAGAAATGAAATATGACGTTTACATTTCATATTTATAGTTTTCAATGCAAATCTTCTTGTTTGCTTTGGATATGTATTAATTTTATGTCATTAGTCGTCATCAATAAACATTTTCTTTTGTATCGAAACTTCAATAAAGTGTAATTTTAAAAGTAGGGGAGACCGGTGTCAATTGTAGCAGGTGTCAAATGTAACAAGGGTAGGTAACAGGGCCATCTTTTCGAAGTAGATTAAAACGCGCTTGCAGAGTGAAGCAGTCATAGCTCTTTGGTATTTAGTATAAGTACATACGCGCAAATACGGCGTCTGTTTCTGACGATTGTTTGTAAATCGACAAAAAAGTAAATACAGGTAGTAACACACATTGTTTCTAAAACACTATAAGTGCTCTGCTCGAAAATATTTCAAGTTAAGGATCAGTTTGTGAGATATTTGCTTTTATTTTTCATTAAAAAACATTTCGAATTATTACATAATAAATACAAAAAAGAAAATACTACCTTTATAAGTTAAGCGGTGTCAGTTATAACACATGCCACGGTGTCGATTGTAACGTGTTTAATAACTAAGTACATTATTGATCATGATAAAAATTACAAGGAAAAATCACTGCTATCGAAAACATAAAAGAAGAAGAGCACAACAGTCGCAGATTACTCTTCAGATGGCTTCGATGAGGAAACTCTCTGATATGTATTGGCCTATATTTTTTGAGCACAGGAGATTGGTTGCAGTGGCGAAAATGTATAATCTGGATACCGGACAAGTTAAATGTACGAAGAAAGACTTATTTTATGTTTAGCTAAACTGCAATTTTTTTTAGCGACTAAAGGCATTGGTCGGAAAGGTCCATATCACCAACAGAATATATATATTTTGTTTGCTTTTAGTTGTGTCATCTGAATTTTGTATTTTCTGGAGTAATAAATAAATATTTTTTTTTCAATAATTTCTTCTTTTATCTGTTATTTTATCTTATTACATCACTGTTAAAATTTGTTACAATTAACACTGGCCCTGTTATTATTGACACCAGTTAGGTGTCAATTGTAAGATTTGTAATGCTTGACTAAAAATCCTTATACTTTTATATTTGTCACATTTTCAAAAGGTTAAAATTCAAAATATTATTCACTAAGGTGGGTAGTTTCTCATATAGGTAATTTCAAAATTTCGAAATGAACGTTAACTCGTCAAAAATAAAAATTAAAATTTTATAACAATTGACAGCGGTCTCCCCTACGTGTTGCGAAAATAAATACTTTCCACTTGCGGATAAATAGTATATTACAATAAGAGTGAAGAAACTAAGAATTTCGCTCACGCATGTATCAATTTTGAACACGAGGCAGCAGCCGAATGGTCAAAGGCACACAGGTGAGCAAATTTGTTTCTTCACAAGTGTTGTATAGCGTTTTGTTCAATCCTGCTATTCAAATATTAGAAAAAAATATTAAAATTTGTAGTAATAGATTTATACGGAGTGAATTGTCCACAAAATAATTTTTGGGCGGTCACCTGTCACATTCTATAGATCTTGAACAGAAATTTAGAAAATTTGGAAGATAAAAATGATTGCCGGTGACGAATAAGATAGAAATTACAAGAAGAATAGTTAAAAAGTGAAGCGGGCACCAACGACCAAATATAACTAGACAAAACATTCCCTATCCCTCCTCACTGAATGTTTTGATTTCGGCTGGCCAGACAGAGAAACTAGAGATAGAGATATGTCTTGTCTAGTTCGAGTATTTCTCACTAGAGGCCCACGTAGAGTGTCAGTATATAGTCAAGTGTTTAGTTTGAACGTTGCTCACTAGAGGCCACGAAGAAGCATGTGTATTTTGTCTTTGTTTTGTAGTTGTAGTGGTTTTGTGAGTGATACGCTGATTTTTCTTTAATAAATTATTTAATGATGACCTTAAATGTTAACCAAGAAATTTTAACTTAGAACTCTTGCGCCTCTAGTGAGCAACGTTCAAACTAAACACGGATACTCTACGTGACCTCAGTGGTGACCTCTAGTGAGTAATACTCGAACTAGACAAGACATATCTCTATCTCTAGTTTCTCTGTCTGGACAGTCGAAATCAAAACAAACCAAATAAAGTTTTATCTAGTTACATTTGGTCGTTGGCGGGCACCAATACCAGTAAGAAAATTCGCGTAGATAGAAGACACTGAGATAGATGAACTGTTACTTGCTGGCATATTTGTAAATGCTGTTTTCAATAACTGTAGTAATTTTCAGGGCCGCGCCGTGCGGGTGGGCAGGTTGTGCCCCGCACAAAGGCGCCTGACTTTGACGGGCGCCGTTTCATGACATAAATAATACTAAATTTTTTTAAAATGCTCTTATTCGTAAAGAAAAAAAATACTATAAAACTTACAAATTAACATGTAGAAGTGAACAATATATTTTTTAATTTGTTTGCATTAGAGCTCTAATTATAAGTAAAATAATTATCTAATCAATCGGTTCGTTATTATTCCAGCATTGTTATATTGAAATAATAACTATGAAAATGTTGATTACAACAATGAATATATTGATTATAACTCAAGAATATTGATTACAAGAATGAATCCCACAATGAATCCAATATTTAAATAGCTATTATTATTTTGCAAAGAATCAAATGCAAATACAATTCTGAAATCTATTGTAAAATTGATGATTACAACAAACGATTTAGATTATAACCTATTAATTACAAGAATGAATCTAGGAAAATTTCATCAATATATTAAATCTAGCATTATTTAAGAAGAAAAAGTATAGTTTAAACTTTAATTTGCAAATTTTACATCATGAGGAGAAGGGGCGCTAAAATGTAACATAGCACAAAGGCGCCTAATGCCCACGTAGCGGCCCTGGTAATTTTCATGTAAGTAAATAAATGTTATGAATTCTATTGTAGTTTATTCCAATTTTTGGTAACGATAGGTGAGTATACGAAAGTTAATTTTCATCCATCCGTTGCCATAAGAATAAACTGAGTGGTCAAAACTGAAAGTTTCAAGTTCCGTATACAAGTATAAAAAACAAGTTTTAAGAGCAGGATTGAACAAATATGTTTTTACTCACTTGTACTCCAAATATTATGTGAGCAATTATTTCATTTTTCTTCAATGTGTATGTATTCATTTATCAAACATTTGTATAATTATTTATGATTTATGTAGAACGAAATTTCTTTTTGAACCAATAAATAAAAATTTAACTAAATCTGATGTCACATTACCTTACGTCAGTTCTATGTATTTTATACAAATTCCATACAGAAAGTTTCTTGCAAAAGATTCCATATTTCCAGTACACTGGCTTGCAAAAAATCACGTACACCAATTTTTTGCTGTATTGAGTCGATCTTGATTTTGAACTTGTCAATGTCACTAGTGCCAATTAAGATATCAAAATTAACAGAAATTCAAATACATACTTGGTTGGTCTTTCATTTTTCTGGAATATATTTGTAATTTAACAGTAGGTAAATTAAACACAATTAAGAACTAGCTCCATAATAGATCAAATAGTGATGACAGTGACAACATTGTCAGTTTTTACATTATTTACAGAGCTAAAAAATTACAAAAACTCGGTTACCTGATTTTTAAGGTGTATGCGATTTTTTTGCAAACCAGTGTACATTACCTTCAGTCAATTCTATGTACTTTGTTTCTTGTAAGAGATTCTACATATTTCCAGAAAAATTATAACACAAACATACTTACTATGTCACTTGCACTACTTGCTCTTGACTGACATTTGTGAATCAGAATTTTCTTAATATGGTAGGTGTTTTCATGGTTATAGCATAGCTGGCTGCTTTATAAAACTTAATTTCTTTATAATTTTCTAACTATATCCATTAAATATGCAGTATAAAATGTAATCAAATCGTATAGAGAATAAAATACTCTTTACGACGACGCAGCATAGGGGTTTCAATTGTAAAATCTAAATGTACAGTTATTTGCTCCCCTAATTATTTTAGAGCAAAATTGTATTTATGTGTTTGCTACAAAAATATCTGATGTGGCCAACACATAACCTCTCGCCAGATATTTTACCTGGTTGTACGCATAAAACGAAAAATATTTTTAAATACAAATACATATATTCATGTCTCACTACAAAATAATTATTTTAATATAAATTATGTACAATACATACATTTTCTTTATATTCAATATCCTGAAATTTTCTTTTTCTACTTTCCTTTTCTTTTTCTTTATATTCGTCATTTTTTCGCAAATTCCTTTTATATTCTTTTTTACGTATATTCTTTTGCGTTGTTGACTTTTTTTATTTTCATAATCTTCATAATAATGTACAAATATTTTTGACAGAGGCATACAAATATTTTTGACAGTGACATTTATGTGTCAATTACAAACATTTGAATTTCTTGCCTTGTAGTAGTTTGATCTGAGATTTTTTACATTAAATTATTTTATATGCCTTTCTTTATCTCTAAATCTATAGAATATACAATAATGAATTTATATTTATCGAATAAAGAATTTAACGTTCTTTAATATAAGTATTTACATAAATTTTCGATAAATAATATTTAGATAATTTTTTTCTTGTAACTACTACTTCCGGTTGTCCAATTGTTACCAAAACTGACTCGACTCTTTCCATTATTGTTAGATTGAGGAATCCGTAGTTAAAAATGTCCTAAGTTTTATAGTATTTGAGATATAGTGAATCCAACATCCACACACACACACACACACACACACACACACACACACACACACACACACACACAAACACACACACACACACACACACACACACACGCACGCACGCACGCACGCACGCACGCACGCACGCACACACACACACACACACACACACACACACACACACACACACACACACACACACACACACACACACACACACACACACACACACACACACACACACACACACACACACACACACACATATATATATATATATATATATATATATATATATATATATATATATATACGGACATCATCGTAAAAATGTAAAAGGTAAAAAATACTACATCCGAATATGCTATTGTTTATAATTTTTCAATTTTCAGAACGTAAAAATAATCGAAAACAATAATATTTTTACAAAAATCATTGATGCCATGGAACAAAAATTTAAACAAAACTGCAAACATCTGTTATAAATTCTTGACGTTAAACTTATTTTCAGAACGAGTAAAATGAAAACACCTTTATTGTAGTTGATGACAACAATGTAATAGTTAATTATAACAAATATGAATATGATCTTTAACTTATTTAAATTAAAAGGCAAAATGTTCAAACAAACCTCCATTTACCAATAAACATTACCCCAATCTATTGCAAAATTCTTGTCTGACTTTTCCTAATTGTGTATGTGATACATGTAATTGAAAAATTATAAACAATATCATATTCGGATGCAGTTTTTTTTCTGTAGCATAAACCTAAATACAATTTTGTTCTAAAATACTCGTAATTAGGGGAGCAAATAACTGCACATTTAGATTTTACCATTGAAACTCCTATGCTGCGTCGTTCAAGTCACCATCCTGTATACATACATACAGGGTGTTTCTCGTATACGGGACAGCCCATTATTTTCTTTATTATTGGAAATACAAGAAAATCATTCAAATAAATTTATAGTAGATGAAGGGGAACATTCACTTATATAAGAAAAATATGTTTTAACCAGTAGTTCTCAAACTATAACCAAAAGTTATATTTTTTTAATGGGATGGTATATATTTATATATTTTTTAGGTCCATTCGATAGAGTATTTTTTTTCTGAATTCAACCATGTATATATTTTAAATCCTTAAAAATATTGAGAAACATGCAAATGAAATTTAAATAAATTTTATTTTTATAGTTATTTCTCAGAAGGCTATGCATGAAAAACAAAACTGCTATCTGTTAATTTGAATTATTTAGTGTATAATTCCCTCGATAATTCCGATTCTTGTTATTTATAAAGATATAAACAAATATTTATGTTTCGTTTTAATTTAGATTCAATTTTTTTCATGCATAGCGTACAGAAAAATAACTATTAAAATAAAATTTATTTAAATTTCAATTGCATTTTTCTCAATATTTTTGATATAAAATGATAACATTGTGGAATTCAGAAAAAAATACTCTATCGAATGAGCAGAAATAATATAATTATATCATCCCATTTAAAAAAAATATAACTTTATGTTATAGTTTGAGAACCACTGGCTAAAAAAATTATTTTCTTCAATAAGTGAATGTCCCCCTTCTACTACAACTTTTATTTAAATGATTTTCTTGTAATTCCAATAATAAAGAAAATAATCGGGGTGTCCCAAATCCGAGAAACACGCTGTATACAGGGTGTTAAAGAAGGGTAAAAAATTATATACATTTCGATGTGCTGATTCACAATCAAAAAGAATTTTTTTCAAAATTCGCAAAATTATGGACATTTTTCTAGAAGAGTACATTTATAGTGCCACTGGTCGACACGAAATTTTTAATAAAAAAATCTGATGTGGGCACCACACGACTTCCTTGTACACAAGACCAATATGAAGTATAGACCCAAGTATAAAATTGCACGTATTTGACGTAATTTGACATTAGCATCTATTTTTTATTTAATTCTCTAAAACTTTTATTTGAAGCATTTGTTTCTAAAATCAAAATGAAACCATTTTATTGAAGAAAAACTGTTAACAACTTCAGGTAATATGTCACTTCCGGTAAGCCTGTTTTAACCAAAATGTATTATTTCTAGAAATTATGTAATGACCAAAAAGGGAGGTGCACAACTAGATGTTATAGCAATTCTAAATACAAAATTTCAACTTTCTACGCACACGTACGTACGTACGTCACGACGAAATTAGTCAAAATGGATATTTCCGTTGAAATCTGAAAATCGAAATTTTTCGCGATTACAATACTTCCTTTACTTCGTGCAAGGAAGTAATAATAATGAATTTTTAATCAAGTAACTGATGTTGAATAACAAATGAATTAATTTTATTCTGACGTTTGTACTTCATAACAGCAATAAACAAATGAGTACAGGTATTCAACAAAATTTATTTGTTTTTATTTATTAATAAATATTTACAATACTAATAAATGTTTGTAAATATTTTTATAGTAGATGTTCAAAATACCCTCCTTCCATCTCCACACAAGCTCTGCATCTTCTGAAAAATGATGCCTAAGGTTCATTGAGAATAAAAAAAAAAATAGCGGTAGTGCAAGAATTAGTGGCATGGGTAACGTAAGAAATTTATAGTAGAAATTATTTCCGTTCACAATGAAAAATTATTGAAATTATAGTTTCTAGGAATTTTTTATTATTTATTACTAGTGTGCAAGGTTGACAGTTATAGGTGTCATTTTATTTTTGCGCAAAAAGCAACTGACATAGATGATGAGTTATTAATTACACTTATCCACCAAGCACTCCATTGTGTGAGATAAGCGAACTGATTAAGAAAATTTAAAATTATTTCAAGAAAAGTGCGTGGGCACAAATTGCCTTTGAATTAACCGAAAATGGTAAGTTATGTGTTCATCTTTAATTGTGCAAAGTTTATTAATAAGTCTGTTTGTTTATATAGCGCAACGACTGGGGCACACCACAAAATGATCCTTTTTCTATTGCTCATTTTATCTGATGAAATCAGATGTCAGATGTTAATAAACGTCAAAACTGTCAAAAAGATTAAGCGGTAGCGTAGTGGCAACGTAGAAGTTTAGAGTTTGCAAACTCCTACCGCTGTCGTTGCCACTACGCTACTACTAATTTCCTTAATTTTTTGATGTGAACGAGTAAGTTTGCTATAACGCATTCAATCTTTTAAGTATCATTCACAAAAAAAAAATAACGTAGCGATAGAATTAATGGCAGTGGTAGTGGCCTGGGTAAAAGATTGATTGCGTCATTCAGAAAATTTTGGAACCTTGTATTTCGAACTTTTTCTGTACTGGAAAGAGCCCATTAGATTTTGGTGTAAATCGGATAACCGGAAATGGCACTTTACTAGAAGCTCAAAATAGTTTTTCTTCGAAAAATACCTTTAAATGTTATTTTTTCGACAATAATGTTATTACAAAAATTGAAGATTATTAAATTTTCTACAGATTTGGATTAATACTTTTTCTATATATTTTATGGATAAATTTATAAAATTATCTATAATTTAAATCCTGGCGCATACGCTTTACACAAACAAAACTCCTTGGTTGCGCAGTTATTCAAATATATGTAACTGACAGATAAATGTCACTGTCAAAGAACTAATCATTTCAAATTAATAATAGTAACGTTTTAAAAAGAAAATAGTAAATAGAACCATAGTTATATGGAATGGATCTTAATACAGTTTCCGCAATAACTAAATATGTAAGTATGTATATTTAAATTAATAAAAATTAAATAGCTGGAGGTTTGGTTTTGGCCACATCAGTTTTTTTAATTTAATAATTAAAACTCAGTCAGTGACAACAACGGTCGTACTATACGCTGGTTTACACCCCAGGATACCTATTCTATAACTTTAGTAACTTTACCAAGATCTTGATCTTGGCATACGTCATCGTTTGATTTTCCCCCTCTCCAACGATAGATTTGGGGATAATACTAGTAATTTTAGTGTCCCCATATTGTTGCTGATTTGAGAATGGATTGGCAAAATATTTAAATCCGATATTTACAAATTAAAAAAGGAATTTTGTAGTTTTAAGTTGTGTAGTACTTTATTTATACATATTATTAATATGTATGTTCAATATCCTTTAATGAATCTAATTAATGCGAACAGCTTTATAACATATGCATATACTTACGTAATTTTGTTATTGCATAATAATTATGTACAACTACTGTATGTGATATTTATTAATTACTTTGCAAAAGTAAAAGAGTGATATAAAAAAATAATGACAAGAAAAACAATTCATATACAGGTATTCTTTATTTTCATATGTATTATAGCTTTTCATTTATGCTTTTTACCGTCACAGCTATTCTTTTTAGAATTATATTAGCATTATTCAATTCTTTGTTCCACACAGATTTCTTGGCGCATCAAAGTTAGCGAAACTGTTACAGCGAGTGTTGTTGCACCGTTGGCGGAAATTTGGAACAATGATAAATGTAAATGTTCGTTTTGAATACATATCCTCAAAGTCAAATAGGAATCATACCTATTTATCTTTCGAAACAAAGTAAATCTAAATCACTACTTTCGCTTTTCCCTTTGTTTACAAAATTCTTTCCAACTACCTATAAAGTTATTTGTACATGTTCTTCGCGTAATTTATATATCTTTTTATCGCTTTTGTGGAAATACCAGCAAGTTGTTTTAACATTGCGTTGGTGTTGGTAGCTTCCTATTGTTAAAAAGTTAAATGACATCATTACCTAGTTATAAATACCTGTAAATAAAATTGTTTAAAAAATTTGTATCATCTTAACGTCAAATCATTTAATAAGTAATATTACTTATTAAATGCCCAAAAGTGTAGGAATTCGCTAGATCCGTTTACCGATATCCATAAGAAGAGATGAATAGTCGATAACATACCAACTGGCATTCTTATTCAATCTGAAATTTGATTAAAATTTAGTTATCGTACATGCCGATTTGTCTTCAACAAGTATAAACAAATTCATGTTAAATAAAATAATAATTAGTCTAGTCCTTACAAACCTTACAAAAAGAAGAAATTAAAAACCACTTAAATTCAATCAACACAAAAAATTCATAGTCGAAAGTTAAACGATTCAGTGATGGCGCCGAAACAACTGACAGCTTCGATCGGGATATCTAAATTCCAAGATCCTATGCGTGCTTGGAATCCCGTCTCGAATTCACCGCTGGGTGTGACGTCATGTCTCGCAAATCGGTTATAACCGCTGGTGTTCGACGATATTCGCTGGGAAATTTACCAAGATGGAGCGCGTATCAATATTGGTAAAAGTTATAGAATAGGCCTCCAGGGCTCCAGGCCTGCCCAAATATTGTACATGACTGTCCAAGCTAATACGTTTCAAAACTAACGTCGATTATATCAAAACTAACGACAACTAATCAAGACGTTTATGTTAATAACTGTAAACTTTCAATTATGGCTTTGGGTTGCAGAAATAAGAAGTTGGAATGCCCACGTTTGTTATTTTTTTGACCTGAACCAGTTCGAAACTAAACTTAATTTTGTTAAAACTTAATTCAACTAACGGTAAGGAAACATATTTCTATTGAATTATTTTATTATACGCGTTTGGACAGGCTAGTGTGAAGTCAGCCTGCCCCAAATTTTTTTTTTTAAGTTAAACAAGCCTTGCGAAACTTACGTAATCGGGTGCAAAATTTATCTCACCTAACGAAAAACTAACCGTCTACATACACTACAAGTGGGCATTCGACAGGGGCGTAAACCACGTGGGTGCACGAACGCACATGCACCCACAGAAAGTAAAAGTGTGGGTGCGCAGCACCCACAATAATTTCGCCCTAACATTTTAATTATATTTCAAACATTGTAAAAATGAGTTGACAATCTTTTCAAGTTGTTGAAGAGTATGCTGTCTTTATTTAATCGTGTCATAATAATGGCAGTAAAATACTGCTATTAAGTCGAACAAACGGATATGTTAATAATTATAGGAAATTGCGAAGAAAATTATTGACAACGTATAAACGATTGTTACTGTCATTATTAGTTGTTTGACATTGCACTGTGCAGTCACTCATATTTTATTTTCTTCTGCCTAAATCGGTACAGATATCAAATTTCTTTCAAACCAAACAAAGCGTTTTGCCATTCATTATAAGCAAAATTATTTTTTTTTTTTTACTAAACGGTACACTTTCGGTTTTTCGGATATTGGATAATTGAGTTAAATCGTGTTACTTTGGGCCCAGAAATCTGTGTTTAAGCTATGTCTACGTATTTTAGAGATACCTGTATGTAAATATTAGGAGGATTTTTTTTTTGTAATAGATGTTAACTTTATTTATATCAAATGCACATATAATTTAATATATGTATAATAAAATAAGTATGTTATTTTTAATTGGAATATATTTTGGGAACCTTCCTTGTAAATTGTTGACGAAAAAATGTAGGTCTTAATGTTCCATCCATTTATTTGGAAAAAATATACATTAGTTGAACGTTTCGGGTTCACATTAACCCATCAGTTCTGACGCTTCACCTATCGCCATGGTGAACATTGAACGCTTTACTTTTTCTAGTTTTCGTTCCTTCAATGGTTATGAATAGATCCTGTAAGGATTAATTTATATAAAAATGTAACTTCAATGGATCTTGAATTGTATAAAATTCTTTTCATCTTTTGCTGATGATGGGTTAATGTGAACCCGAAACGTTCAACTAATGTATATTTTTTCCAAATAAATGTATGGAACATTTTTCGTCAATATGTTATTTTTACTGTATTGTTTACATTTATAAAAACATATAGGTACCATATTTAAAATAAAAATAGTGCACCCACAGCCAAAATTAAAAGTTTACGCCTCTGGCATTCGATATAGGCTGAGCAAACCTCACAGACGTTAAACCAATATTTAAATGGCGAATCATTTAATTACTTTATTTTAGTAAATACTAATATTTATTTATTTGACGTATGCAGGTATATAAGTTGTCTTTACATTTCATAAAAAATATAACAGGTAGTAAATTTTAATTAATTTTACAAATATTTTACCAAAATTTTATTTATCCAAGAATAACCTTTCAACGTATTGCGTTTATTTATTTAATTTTTATATTTGAATTATATATAATTCAAAATGTATATAAATAATATTTTATGCAAACAAATGTATAAAAACTCAACTCTCAGTTTTTTATTATCAGTTTAATATTTAAAATTAAAAATACAAAATGAAATATTTAGTGTTAACCATTTTAAGTGTAAGTATTGTTTTGAGAAGTATATTCGTATAATTTTTTTTTGTCAAAATGATGTAGAAAATTTCTGTTAAATTTACACTATCATCACTACTATACAGACTGTAACAGAAATAAGTACATTAAATTTAATTAATGACGGAACTCGTAGAGGACAGCAAACTTTGTTTCGAAATCTCATTTTTTTTTAGCAATTTTACGTATTGAATTTTTTCAACCTGTCTTTGATGGAGACTCTTTTGGTCTAAAGGGCGCAGCTGATACCAATGCTCTTAGGCAGATAATGAGACCTATTTTGTAACCCAGTGGTTAATATATATATATATATATATATATATATATATATATATATATATATATATATATATACAGGATGTAAATGAAATAAGTGCATTAAATTTAACCAGTAATATAACTCGTCGAGAGCAACAATATTTCTTAATAACTTTTTCTCGAAATCGCATATTTTTTTAGCATTTTTACCACCCCGTAAATTGACGAGTCTTTCCAAATATTTTTATCATAATTGAATGCAGTAGCAATAGATATGAAAATTTTTGTTTTAGCAATTGACAGTTCTGTTAATTGTTCCAATTAAATTTTGATTAGTAATAAACTTGTTTATAAGGTAAAATTCTGTCAAAATCGAGTACACAGACATTGTAATTACTTACCTATGGTTTATTTATTTATTTTTTTATTCGTATCTGTACTACATTTTACTTGACATCACGGTTGACATAAAGACAGTGTCATGGAGTTGTCAACGCATTTACACGGAGCGTTTCCAAATCATCACCAAATCATTCTGTTCTTAATATTCGCACATTTGTTAATCTTATACATCTTTATCACATCACAATACGGAGTGTCACATATGGCAATTTTAAAAAAAGCAACAGTTATATCCATAACATGTGCAAAAAGTTCTGTGTTTTCAGCACATAACAGACTTCAATGTTGAGAATGGCTCATAATGTTCATTAATGAGACTGAATTTACTTGGGAAGGTGTATTTATTATGCACAATACACATCTCGACAGACGAAAATGCTGTAAAAATTTTCATTAAAAAATGTTTTAGGCGGGAACAATAAATAGACGACTAATTATTGGTACTCATGTACCTCTTTTAAATGGACAAAAGTTTGTACTTATTTAAACTATTGTGATTTGTCGACGATAAATAATCATCTCATAACCTAACAACTATGCTTTTGCTCTTCCTCGTCCCTCCTAGTCTTCCTCTATTCACACTATTCACAGGTGATTAAAATCCTGGTTCAATACACAACTTTATAATTTTGTTATCCAAAATTTAAATTTATTTATTTTAAAAATTGTAATATTACGTATTAATTAATAATAATGTTATTTCCCTAGATTCGTTTATTAATTACTGTGACTGTAAGTGTAACCGATAACCGAAAAATTTTGAGCTGTTTGTATCCCACTTGAATACGGCAACAGCCATTTGTTCTCCATGAGCGGGTAACGAAATATGCAGCAAATCTTTAAAGAATTTTAACTCAAAATCTAAAAGACTTACAAAAAAAAGTTATTAAGAAATATTTACATCCTGTATATATATATATATATATATATATATATATATATATATATATATATATATATATATATATATATGTCATTTCAGACTTGTTCTCATTAGTGAAGTTTATGACGTCAAACTAAATCATAAACCAGAAGTTTGGACCTTGCAATGTTTAGCTTTATGATTTGGATTTAAGGTACATTCACAAATGAAAATTAGGTTTAGATTTATGGTTTATACTTCAGATTTAAAGACATTAGCCGCATATTATGTAATGACTTCATTCACACTTCATTTGTGAATGCATCTTTACAGATCTATAAATCTGTAAAAAACCGACAAAAATGTATCTATTTTTGTTGATTAATATAAAATTATACATACTAGTGGCAGGTTTCGTTGCGGTTATGTTCATTATTTACAGATTTAGAGATCTGTAAGACTTACATATTTGTTCAGAATAGAGCGTTAATGTAGATACTTATTTCTGTTACACCCTGTATTAATTTATCATAACTTTTTCAAAATGTTAGTTGATGTTGATGCATAAACATAAGTTCGTAACGTTTTTGGTTTCTAGGGAAGAGTGCCTACAATTTGTTAGACATTATGTGAACGTTGTTTTAATGTTATATTATTGTTTAATTGTGTAACGTTTGAATTTGCAAATTTATGCAAAAATTGATTAGAAAAAAAAGTAGAAAAAACAAGCGTTTCCGACATATCCTTTTATTTAAGTTTAACACAGGACTTAAGGCATCGGATGCCGCTAGAACCATTTGTACCGTTTACGGAGAGAATACCATTGGGGAACCTACAGCAGAAAGCTGGTGTTTTCGTTTCAAGGAGATTTCTTCAGACGTGGTATCAAAAACTGCCAGATCGTTGGGACGTAATAGTAAACTGGAGGAATAAAATTCTTGATTAATTCATGTATTTTCTTTATTAAAATAGTTATTTATGTAACAACACTGTACAAAATGTAAATAAAAACACTTGGAAGAATCTCAGACAGACGATGATTAGTCTTTTATAATGTACAAATTGTACATTTAATATTAATATTAAAAATTAGGTTAGGTTAGAATACATGTCAAAAAAATATTAATGTTCTTAAAAATTAGATCAGTACTCAATCTGTTAAAAAAATATTATTTTTGTTTCATTTACAGTGTATATTCATATTTCTTAATAAATCGTATTACTTTTATTATTATTTTCTACCTAATTATATACTTGACAGGTAAATTAAGCGAATTTTAATGTTGCCTAGTAATGCTTATTTACTTTTCAAGCACTAATGCGTGAAAAGTACTTTTCACGCACGATTTTAGGAAAAATAAATAAATATTAAATTCAATAAAAACAGTACGAACTTATGCAGCACCCTGATAGATCGCAGCAATATTTATTTTAAACATTTTCTTTATTCACTACTAATTCATAATACTCCTAGAATTATCTGTTTGAGAGGCATATTTAACTCGGGCCTAAGCTACTAGATAAATTACAGCTGACTTGTATGCCATTTTGGAGCCACTTTAATCATTAAATATCAGTGTTACAGTATTAATAATCATAGAAATTATCCACAATCTCTAACCTCAAAAATTTTTCACCGGATTTTCACCGACAGTCTTAGTTTTATTTATACGTTCAGATGAAATTATATTTAAAAAAATCTGAAGTGGCCAGCACATTACCTTCCGTCAGTTCTATTTATTTTGTATAAATTACATACAGAAAGTTCTTTGGAAAAGATTTTATTTCTTGTACATTACCGAAAAGCAATTGTATGTATTTTATACAAATTCCATACAGAAAGTTTCGAGCAAAGATCCCATTTCCAGTAAAATTATAACACAAACATACTGTCAACTCCACTTGACACTGACACCTTTCAATCAGAATTTTCTTAATATAGCAGCTGTTTCCAGAGTTATAGCATAGCTGGCTAATATATGATATTTAATTTCTTTATAATTTTTTAACTCTGTATCCATTTAATATGAAATATAAAAAGCATTCAAATCGTATAGAGAATAAAATATTCTTTAATATTTATAATAACATTAAATGTGAAAAATGATATTTAACATCGTTTTTTCAATAAAAACTGTTAAAATCTTCAAATGAGGGTACTTCCGGTTGACCAATTATAACCAAAATCTAGTCAGCTCTTCACATGGCTGTAACGAAGAGGAATATGAAAGAATTATAATTTTTGGAATTGTAGTATTAGAGTTATCACATTAGAAAATTTTGTAACACACACAAACACACACACAAACACCCACACCCACACCCACACCCACACCCACACCCACACCCACACCCACACCCACACCCACACCCACACCCACACCCACACCCACACCCACACCCACACCCACACAAACACCCACACCCACACCCACACCCACACCCACACCCACACCCACACCCACACCCACACCCACACCCACACCCACACCCACACCTACACCCACACCCGCACGCGCGCACGCGCACACGCGCACACACCCACACACCAACACACACACACGCGCGCACACGCGCACACGCGCACACGCGCACACACACGCACACGCACACGCACACACACACACACTCACACTCACACTCACACTCACACTCACACTCACACACACACACACACACACACACACACACACACACACACACACACACACACAAATACATACAGACCAAATCAGATCAGCGTAAAAATAGTAAAATCGTATTTTAAGGACCCTATAACGTGCTTATTCATCAAAAACTCACCACCGAATTTTTTGACCAAAGACAATACCTTCCTTACGTAAAGGTGACGGAAGGTAAAAATGGTGGAATGCCGTATTATGAAAAATAGTTAGTACATAAAGTTATAAAAAATGCACTTTTATTTCATAATTTACTGCGTTCATTTTGGCTCCAACATGGCGGACGTGTCAGCTATGTATTTATCTAGTAGCTGTACTCGGGTTCGTGACGTCACGAATAATTTGATTCATTCGATAATTCATCATATTCATATCTCGTTCAATAATGCGAATTTTAACTTCGCGTTTTTACCAATACTCTTAGGCCCAGTTGCATAAAGCATTGTTAACTTTAATCACGTTGTTAACTTTGCCAAGAATTCTTTTCCAATATATTTTTGATACGTATCCATGGTTACAATGTGTAGTTAAACACATGATCAGCTAACAACATTTTATGTAACTGGCCCTTAATTTTTTACATTATCAGAATATATAAAAACGGTAGAATACACAATTATTGACTGTACCATTCATACAGTCGTACTTAGAAATAATTAAAACTACATACCTACTTTAGATTACTTCTCTTCTTTTGGTACACGCTCAAGAAGATCCAGATGTACCGCCTATCCCAAACAGCATTCAAGTAGTATCTCTACCTCTTTCTGTCAGTCTTAATTCTGAAATTGTTGAAACTCCCGGATTATGTCAAGAAAAAGGATTAAAATGCATAGATTGCAAAACGTTAGCTTCATGTCCTGGGAAAGCTACAGAAGCAGATTTTAGTGTTACTTGTTCTGACCAAACCAACAAAGCTAGACCATATTGCAATGCGAGTGGAACTGATTTTTCCGATATGTGTACAGCGACTGATACTTGCCCGCCGTATCAAACTGCATCTAATTTTCTTTGCCCAGGTAAATAAAAAGATTATATCATGTGTTAACAACATCGACGTTTCGGTTTACATTTATACATACCTTATTACTGAATTTTTCGTTTCTATTGTTGTTCTCTACTAATAAAAAAATATTTTTATGAAACTTCATTGAAAGTGATCTGTAGTTCAAAAAATTCTGAATTGTTTGTCGTTAAGCCGTAATAATTTTTTTAATATTCTTTAACGTAAATTTTAAGCTCATTTTGTTCTCAAACAGTGAAATTCGCTAATAATTGGAATCACATAATTTTATATATTCCATTATAAACATATATATATATATATATATATATATATATATATATATATATATATATATATATATATATATATATATATATATATATATATATATATATATATATATATATATATAGTATCGGACAAAATAAATATTATATTTAATATAAACTTAACCTAACCAGAATAACAATTTATAAAAGAAACTTAAATTAGACAAAAAATAAACAATGTTACATATTTAGGGCCGTTTTCATAATCAGGCTCACTTTGATTATTTAATAGCCAGGGCCGCTGTGTGGGTATTAGGCGCCTTTGTGCTACGTTACATTTTAGCGCCCCTTCCCTTCATGATGTAAAATTTGCAAATTAAAGTTTAAACTATAGTTTTTGTTCTTTGAAAATGCTAGATTTATTATATTGATGAAATTTTCCTAAATTCATTCTTGTAATCAATTGGTTGTAATCAAAATCGTTTGTTGTAATCAACAATTTTACAACAGATTTCAGAATTGTATATGCATTTGATTCTTTGCAAAATGATAATAGGAATAGGGAATTAAATATTGGATTCATTCTTGTAATCAATATTCTTGAGCTATAATCAATATATTCATTGTTGTAATCAACATTTTCATAGTTATTATTTCAATATAACAATGCTAGAATAATAAGGAACCGATTGATACGATAATTATTTTACATATAACTAGAGCTCTAATGCAAACAAATTAAAAAATATATTGTTCACTTCTATCACGTTAATTTGTAAGTTTTATAGTAATTTTGTCTTTACGAACAGCATTTTATAAAAATTTACTATTATTTACTTTACTGTCTTGAAACGGCGCCCCTCAAAGTCAGACGCCTTTGTGCGGGGCACAACTTGCCCACCCGCACAGCGCGGCCCTGTTAATAGTACATTAAAACACAAGTATCATAAGGCAATCTGTTAACGTACGAGTCCGAGTTTTACAAAGGACGAATGCGTTAACAGGCCTTATGATATTTTTTTTATTGAGGCAATTTTACAATTAGATTTTTTTTAAAAGGACTTGTCAAAAATATGTCTTGGTGTTTTTTTGTCAGTTATGTTGGTAGCGCTTCCCACTAACATTTGAAATTTCACATTTTGACAGTTTGTGTGTTGTGTGATTCCGACTGATTGTTTACATTAAAACATTGTATCAAGCATTATATAATTATGGAAGAGGAACACCAATAATTAAAATGTACTCTACCGGTTTATTAATGAACCACCTGATTTGGCATATCTTGTAATAAAAGTAAATTTATCAAATAACGAATCGGGATCGCTGATTCGTGTTAGTTATTATCATAAATAAAACTCTTTAAATAATGAAACATTTTGTCAACACATCCACTGCTCAGTTGCAGACATAACAGCAACAGCTGTTCTTACATTCTTCAATACAAAACATATGTTGTATTTCTATATGGCACTTATGTCTAAATCATATTTAAAAATTTAATATTCGACAGTTCGCCTCGGCGTGCACTGGAAACAGTACGTTTATAGATCTTCTTAACGTCGTGTTTTCAGTGATAAACAGTGCTTTTATAGACTCATAAGAACACCGAAATAGAAAAAAATACTTTAAGACTTTACCTATATTTTAAAACAATGCTATAGAGCTCGCTAAAGTTCTAAAGTTGTATTGTGAAAAATGCAATTTTAATTTGATTTTAAAGTATTAAAGTGAAGAAAAAGTTTATTGTGGAAACGGCCCTTAATACTCTATTAATTATTTATAATAGATTGCATTCATCGTGACATCGAATTAAGTAAATAATCGATGATTTTGTGGTTTATAGATTTCCATGCATTCGTTATAATTTTAAATAATTGTTTAGAATTATTATTAATATTATTTCTTGCAATATTTTAGCAATGGTTTCCAGCAGAATTTCAATTGTATTAAAGATCAGGTGACTATTTCCGAGTTATAGAGACAAATTCTTATCAGCTCATTACTTTTCTTTCATTCAGCACTCTCAAAAGGTTAAAAATAGGACAACGTGGTTTCAAAATATGAATTCAGCATGAAATTCTCTTTCTTATTATGTATTAGTGATTAGTGATTCACGAATAAAACACAATGGAATTCCAAAGAGATTACTGTAATATATTGAACATCTTCATACCTACTAATACTAACCACTCCTCAACAATCGTGCAAATACATGATAGGAAAGAAAAATTCATGTCGAATTCAAACTACGTTGCAATATCTTCAACGGTGCCGGAATAGAGTACGAAATATGAGAAATTTGCCGATTTGAAAATGTTAAATATATTTAAAAAAAATTCACTCTCCAGATTTTATTTGAACCGTTTATAATTTTTTTAGGTGATGGAATATTCCCCAGTCTAACAGACTGCCGCAACTATTATTCTTGCTCAAATAAAGTCGCCTTACAATACCATTGTCTCTACAACACCATCTACAACTCCGCTATACAATTCTGCGTTCTTAATTCCGTATGTTACACCGTTGCAGATGACTGTGGTACTGTCAATAAAATCATTCCTTATAAGCTTAACAACACTATGTATGTCCATTGCATGGCAGGACAACCTGCCCAACTGAAAGTCTGCACATCTGGTCTGGTTTACAACTCTACCAGCTTGCAATGTGGGTTTCACTGTACGAGAATAGGGATCTTTGCAGATCCAGAAGATACGTCGGAGAGATCCTTCTACAGGTGTTTCTATGATGGACGAACCTACCAGAAAGAAAAACTTAGTTGTGAACAAGGGCAGAAATTTGATAAAGATTTGAAGTATTGTCGTCTTCCTACTGTCATTCCCCCGTACCCTACGATTAGTACATATCCATAGCAAACAACAAAATAGGGTATTCTCTCATGATTACAAATATTAAAAAGTTATTAAAAATATTAAAGTTGATTGGTAAAACAGAGGGAAAAAGCAAAAAAACCTGTTATAAATTGGTTGTTGCAAAAGATATAAAGCATCTAAATTTTGCTGATGTACTAGCTGTACTACCAATGGGAGACGAGTTGAAATCCCTACTCCATGTTCGAATGTGATAACAGGCCGCATCTTAAGTATGCACATACACGGCTCTACTTCGGATCGTTCGGGAGTGTTCGTATACAACTGTTTTAGCATATATTGTTAAGCGATATGACATCTGGTAACAAAATAATGAACTACATGTCAACAATGTGTGTAATATTAAAAATTTGATAAATACTACGTACAAATATATATTTGTGTATCTAATCGACATACGGGTGGCTTTCGAAATCCGTTACATATATGAATTTAACATGCGAAATTAGAATGATTTGAATATTTACTGAAAATTTTTGTATACATGTCCATGGATACTTATTGCATCATATTAATAATTAATTATTCAAAATTAATAAGGAATAATTAAAAAGTAAATAAAATTTATAGCAAATTTAATGTAATAATTATTATCATTCCTAAATTAAGTATTGTGCGATGTATTTCGTGGCATAGTGGTAATGTTCTTGCTTGTTACGTTAAGGATACTGGGTTCGAATCTCGTTCGAATCCACCAAACCTCTTTATTTTTATTTTTTTATATACGAGTATATTTTGTTGTAATTTTAAGTAAATATCAAATTTAATATAACCAATTTTGAGCCCTATTCTGTAACTCGGTGGTTAATTTTTAACCACTGGTTAAAATTTTTATCCAATAGTTATTGACTTGACAACTAAAAATCCCTTTTTTTGTTATATGTCAACATTCTTGATTGGTTAAAAAAATTAACCAGTGGTTAAATATTAACCACTGAGCAGAATAGGCCCCAATTTCTGATTATGTTAAATAAATATGAAGAAAAAATAAAAAAAAAGCTAAGGAAGTTTGGTAGATTCGAACCTACCACCTTTGACATAAGAAGCAAAAACATTACCACCATGCTACGAAATTCTTGTGCTAGACATTCTTATACAAAGAATAATAATGGCAATAAAAGTATGTTGTCAATCGCCACCTACATAATTTAAGAATGTCAAAATGTTTTTGCAGCATAAGCAAAGATACGTAATCAATTACTTAAAATGATTTTTCTTATAAATTTCTTAAGTTTTTTTTAGTAATAGTATTTAATTTCCCATCTTTTTCAATACTTACTGAACATTTTCTCGTAAATCCATGAACCACAGATTGCACACCGCTGGTACTGTAGAACTAGTACGTCACTATCACGTGATACAACAAAATCAAATTTAAAAAATTAATATCGCGCTTATTAAAAGAAATTTTTAACTCGGGTTTTCACAGGTACTCTTAGATGCACTTGTTCTTTAAGAAATTTTTTTTAAAAAAATATGCGAGAATACCCTATTGTATTGAAATCTATAAATATTAAATGTAAATGCCATATTTCATTTCTAATTTTAATCAGAAAAGCCTTAAAAATATGTGCTGGAAAAAATTGTACACCACTCGAAAGTGAGGACATTTAATTCACAAGCAGACGAGGTATAAACCGAATATGATAATTACCGCTTGTGGATAAAAGATGTCTACTCACTTCTACTCTAAATATTTTGTGAGCAATTATTGAATTCGTTGTCTTTCTTCAAAGTTTATGTCTTCATTTATCAAACATTTGTATAATTATTTATGATGAATGAAATTTCATGATATGAACCAATAAATAAAAATGTAATTCCACTGATACATTGAAATATTTCATTTCATTCGTTTTTTGAAGAATTTTTTAATTTTTCCTTCAAACGCAGAACAATTATTTTTATCTGCGACTAATATGTATAATAAATGTAAGGTTCTTGCTACATAGAAGGTTTGTTCCTACACGACTTTTTGGATGCGTTCATGTACGCATTCGTGAACCCTTTTGTGCGTATGCTTGTTCATGTACTCTTTCAGACATATGTAAGAAACTATTACTACGTTTACATGCAGTTTTGAATATGGTTTCAGTTTTCAGTCAACATTATGCAAAACTGTTTACATGCAGTTTTCAAAATAAGTTTAAAAATTTATTTGAAATCAGTTTCGACGCATGCGCATTTAGCTGATGTAAGTGACAGATCCTCTTCACGACACATACTTCGACTTGCTATTATTCCAATTATTTTTTATACTTTTTACCACTACGTAGTAAAACTACACAACTGTCAGTTTATGACGGTTAGTAACACAAAGCGACAGAAACGTTATGCTCTGTACGCATGCGCAGTATCGAAACTGAATTTTAAGTGTTTACATGAGTAGTTTTGAAACTAGTTTTCAAGTCCAACCCATGAATTTTACTTTTGGTTTGAGATAATTCAAAACCGTTTTGACACTGTATACATGGCGTTTTCAAAACTAAAAACGTTTTAAAAACGGTTTTAAAACTGCATGTAAACTCAGTATATGTATGGTTGGAACGGATAACGGACTTTTCATATCATCAAAATTATTTACTTTTTCCTCAGTACAAAAAATATCAGCCACTAAATTACCTAAAAACAAATATTAATTATTTATCATATTACATACCCAAATAATTACTGTTTTTTATTCGAGGTTGGCCAAATATCATTATCTATTTCTTCATGAGATGAATTAGATAACAATGATTCTGGATCAAATTCAAATCACTCAATTATGCTTATTTTCGAAAACAGACAAACAATCACAGGTTATGTTCGATATTTTCCTTGTAACGTGCGAAAATTGTGGTGCTGGCAAATGATACATAGCACATATCAGTGGATGGAACTGGCAGTCCGCGGATACATTCATGTATGCGTCCGAAGTCTGTAGGAACAAATTTAACAACAGTCTGGAAATTTTATTGAATTCCTTCTCTATTGTTCTATTTACTTTTTTCCTTTTAAAACGTTTCTAATATTATTTTGAAATGATTAGTTCTTTGATAGTGACATTTATCTGTCAGTTACATACATTTGAATAACTGCGTTTTGTTTGTTTAAACCGTAGGATCTGGGATTTAAATTATAGAGCATTTTATAAATTTATCCGTAAAATATATAGAAAAAGTATTAATGCAAATCTATAGAAAATTTAATAATCTTTAATTTTTATAATAACGTTAATCTCGAAAAAATAATATTTAAAGATATTTTTAGAAGAAAAACTATTTTGAGCTACTAGTAAAGTGCCATTTCCGGTTATCCGATTTTCACCAAAATCTAATGGGCTCGTTCCATCCATTACAGAAAGTGTTCGAAATACAATGTTTCAAAATTTTCTAAATGATAGTATTTGAGTTAGAGTGGAGGATCCACACACACATACATACACACACATACACACATGCATACATACACACATACACACATACACACATACACATATACACACATACACACATACACACATACACACATACACACATACACACATACACACATACACACATACACACATACACACATACACACACATACACACATACACACATACACACATACACACATACACACTTACACACATACACACATACACACATACACACACACATACACACATACACACATACACACATACACACATACACACATACACGCATACACACATACACACATACACACATACACACATACACACATACACACATACACACACAAATACACACATACACACATACACACATACACACATACACACATACACACATACACACATACACACATACACACATACACACATACACACACACACACACACATACACACATACATCATCGTGGAAATGTTAAAATTGGATTCTAGGGACCTTAAAACGTGTACATTTACCAAAATCTCGATATGCGATTTTTAGCATGATCAGTTCAGAATTAAAAACTGCATCCAACGAGACCTTTTTATTGATATTAAACGTTCTGTTCACGAAATATAAACGTAAATTAAAATTGACATTTCTAACCTGTTTACAGAGTGCCATGAAAATACTATTTATTGTTTTGTCCATGTTGTCGTGCTTCAAACTGTCAAGTTTGTTATTTATTTATTATAGCTATTTGTGTATTAAGAGCGCAAAATGGGACATTGTCGATTGAGAGATTGTTGCCGCGCTCCTGCGTCGCGCGGCGTTCTCTCGAAATCGACAATGTCCATTTGCGCTCGAAACATTTTTTTTACAGTCGCCACAATGGGGTCCTCCACCACAACAAAAGGTTTTTTTTGTGTAATTTATTTGTTTCAAGTAAATTAAACTAGTGCAGTGAAAAAGTGGATGTTCATTGGAAGCGTTCACGCCAAACTTTTGTAGGTGGCAGCACAACTGTTTACACAATTTATTTTATATTTAATTTTAATTTATAATTTTCCATACTTCTTGAGCTATAGCTTTAATCTAATCCATCATTTTATACTTTCGTTTTTGTAAATGAATGTCCTATTTTATTTTCACAGCAGTGCGGCATTATGTTTGGTTAGGTAATATACCGACAGAGCAGTTATATGTCACATTGACTTGTGAATGTGGTAAATGTAACTAAAGTACCATTAGTTCCTGACTAAACATTTCCCTTAAGAATGTACACAAGTGACATTTCTCAACATTGTATAGTTAGAAATTTGGACAGCGAGCGTTTTTCTACTTTGTCGCGCATGAGCGGCAAAGTGACATTTTGCATTGACAAAAGAGAGTGCAAATGGCTGCTTTGTATATAGACTGTAGAAAAAATTATTTTATACCTTGATTCATTGTTATTAAAATGGACGGACAACAAATGAAAAAGTTCAGTGTGTAAAATGGTATTTTGCTGAAAATTCGATAGCGCAAGCTCTGTAAATAGGATAGAAATGTCAGTTGTAATTTACGTTTATTTCGTGAACAGAACGTTTAATATCAATAAATAAGGTGTAAAACCAAAAGGTCAAATTAAAGGCGAAATTAAAATATTAACATTGTATTGTCAAAATAAAAGTAGACACCCGGTATAGTATAGGACCTCACTGACGGTAACCCATGACAACACAAACATTCATACTCAAGCGGGATTCAAACCCGGCATATTCGGTATACCGGGCAACAATGCTACAATTGCTCAATCCTCGGTCGGGTTATAAATAATATACGAGTCTAAATATACTTACAAAGTAATAAGGCAATTAGTAAATTTTATTTATATTTTTTAATATAAATATGCCAGTATTGTATGGTCTTAAATTTTTTATTGTTGCATTTGATTTTGATTGCTCAAGGGCAAATATTATGTCTCTCAAAGATTAAGGAAATTTATTACAAGTCGTATGATAATATTATTTATATTGTAATTTTTATTGTGAAGTTGTATATAAAACTTGGTTCCATATATTACATATTCGTACATGCAAAATGCATGAGTTATTTGTTACTATTTTGTGCTTGGTGAGTAAATATTTTTCTCTTTATAGCAGGTTATCTCTATGTACATAATATTTCATAATTTTTAATTTCCTACTAATTTTGCACACCACTATTTTGTGTAAATAAAAAAGAAACTTTTGTTTGCAGGAACAAAAATTTCCACAATCTCAAATGGGTTAACGTGAATTTTTAATATATTTATTCAACAATAAATCTTTGTTTAACATTTCTATAAAATGAAACAACTCTAGCATAATTCATATTCATAACAGCAAATATTGTCACCTTTATTCCCTGGATATTTTCTCTCTTTCGTCACAGATATACTATATTACCTGTAGCTTCAACAAAGTCATTGATGGCCCAGATGCTATCATCAGTGACACTCGACTACGGACGACGTTCGATGGTTGCGTTTTGAGTCCGTTCCCCGCGGTCGAAATTCCACGCGGTCGAAATGTACCTACAGAAATTCCAATATTTCCACGCCGTCGAATCCCACCCTGTCGAAATGTTCCACGATACAAATCCCTCGCTCCCGTACCGCTCTCTTTATCAATCGTATTGCATTTTAACAATCTATGCTTCGTGGCGAAGCATCCTGCGCGGTCGAATTCCACGCGGTCGAAATCCCACGGAGTCAAAATTCCATTCGATCATCCCACGCGGTCGAAATGTACTGCCACCACTTTGTCCGTTCTACAGAAATTCCAATATTTCCACGCCGTCGAATCCCACCCTGTCGAAATGTTACACGATACAAATCCCTCGCTCCCGTACCGCTCTCTTTATCGATCGTATTGCATTCTAACAATCTATGCTTCGTGGTAGTTCCGCGTCAAAGATAATATATTAAAAAGAAATTTTAAAACATATTTAACATAAATATACAACAAAATATTTAATGAATGAAGCAGGAAAAGAATTTACCTATATATTTTAAGTAAACATGATAGTTTACTATTTATTTGATATTATAAAATAATTAAATTTATTTTCAAATAGACGGGTATGTGCAGATACATAAAGTTACCGTTATTGTCAAAATATGCCGAGTGGAAGAAAATATATTTGGAAATAAAAGCAATATAAGATTTATAATACACAGTAATACATAATTTTACAACTGAACTAAAGAATGAACTGCTTATTCACATAATATGACAGCTAATCTAAAATGGCGGACCAGAAATATCAATAATTTTACTTAAAATGTATAGGTAAATTCTTTTCCTGCTTCATTCATTAAATAGTTTCTTGTATAATAATATAATATTTTTAATTTTTAAAAAAATATATTATCTTTGACGTAGAACTACCACGAAGCATAGATTGTTACAATGCAATACGATCGATAAAGAGAGCGGAACGGGAGCGAGGGATTTGTATCATGTAACATTTCGACCGGGTGGGATTCGATGGCATGGAAATATTTGAATTTCTGTAGAACGGAAAAAGTGGTGGGGGGAACATTTCGACCGTATGGGATTTCGAGAGAATGGAATTACGATCGAGCGGGATTTCGACCGCGTGGGATTTTTACAGCTGCACGGCCATTACAAAATTATTGAGCCCAATTATACACCTGGGACTGAGACAGTGTAGCATCCTCAAACTTTGCTTGCAGTCAGGCCCGATCCTAGCGGTTGTTCATTTTATTCCCAGAACAAAGGCGGCCAAGCATAAGGGCGGCAAAGCCATCCTTTTTATAGAAAAAAAATATTCAAGAATTTTAAAATTTCAACAACTTATGAAATAAAAATATTAATAAAGCATTATTCTTTTAAATACTTGGTTTGGCTGACTGGTAACATATCTATTCTAATAGGTATATTTGATTTCATTAAAAATGTTCTGGGCCGCCTTGATTTACAACGCTCCAAGAAAAAATTTAAAAGCAAAAAATAAAAATTAATTTTTACATTATACGATGACAGTAATATTATAATCATTTTTTTACGTAATTATTCAACTTTTTCATTATTGTAATCAAATTTTCTTTGTTTTAATCAAGCTTTTCTTTGTTGTAATCAAAAATCTTTAGAAAAAACCCTAAGGAATATAAACAGAGGAACATATTTTCATTAAATTATCCCACTCTTGATACAGATATACATAGCTACAGGGTGTTAATCAAAAAGCTGGCCATAGGCGTTTAACATTGGAAATCAGTTTTCCTTTACGTAAAAGTTCCCGATTAATTTTAGACAAAAAGGTTTTAAATAAAACTTGTAGATAATTAAATTCTACGCCTAATTCACTAAACTTGTTTTTGAACATAGTATTAGGTAAATGATTTTATTTATAATTCATTGTTTGCTATTGTTTAGAACTATACTCTGTTCCACTTAAGCTATTCAGCAGATGGTGCTCGCATCAGCGCCAGTTTTAAGTAATCTTGTCTCTTGTCTCCAATTTCAGCCAATCAGAGAGGTCAAAACTATTTCCTATTCTCTGCAATATGAATGTCGTAAATACCTGAAAAAATAAAGGGGGGAGGGGCGGCATTTTTATATAAGAACAAAGGCGGCTGATAGATTAGGATCGGCCCTGCTTGCAGTCCTCTTCGCTCCTGAGTCTCAAGATCAAAATTCCGTGGTATATTTGAATGACCCTCGTATTCATCCAATCCACAATCAGAATCGCATTCGTGCAATCAGTCTTATTCTTTAACAATATTTCTTGTACGAATATTTCAGCTGGTACACCAATCATCATCAGAAACATCAATCACAGTACCATCATCGTCATCATCATTTCGTCAAGTATCCTGTTTACAAGATGGCGTCGTTGCTTGTACCAGTGACTGCAAGAGTCGTTTGTTTTGTATGTTGAACCAAATCCAAACAATCGACTGTCTCCCTCAAACTGGTCGGCCATATTGCAATGTTGAAACACTTGAATGTGTTTACACGCCTGGCAACTGCACCAGCAAAGAAGAACCGGATTTCATTTGTCCTAATATTGGGAAATATCCGTTTGCTACAGACTGCACGAAATTTTGGCTATGTTCAGATACAAAAGCAGTAGCTGTTCAATGTAGTAAAAATATGAGATATGACCCAAAAAATAGAATTTGCAGTAATAATGTTCAATGTTTCAATTTTTCTCCTACAGTTGGTTGGTGTAAGGGACAAGAAGGATCTATTATAGTACATCCTTTGATAAAAAGTATTTATTTTCATTGTGCAGGACATTTTCCGCAACTGAACGAATGTCCTGAAAATCTGATTTTCAATACTAATACGCTGAAATGTGAAGTAGAGTGTTTAACTGAAGGAGTACTGAAAGATCCAACAAGTAAACAATGTTATTACAATTGCTTAAGGACTTCAACAGGACTAAATCCTGAAAGAGTTTGTTGTCCTGAAAATAGTAGATTTGATGAAATTGTATTAGCTTGTATACCAAATGAATTGTAAAAATTGTTAATAATATGACTGAATATTGTGTATGTTTATTCATATTCAACCCAATTCGGTAGGAAAGTTGCTAAGTCTTAACAACATTGCTAAAAATTGTAACTACTAGAAACAAATGCGAATTTTCATGTTTTATTCAGTGTTTGTAATTATTATTGGTTATTTACTATAATAATATTGCGAAGAGTTAGTAACTTTCTTACAGAATTAAGATGATTATCCTAATAACTTATTCACAGTGACTGTAGTTAAAAAATATGTGTTTCTGATCAGTAAAAAGCAATGCATTTTTTAATATTTCAGCACATTTTCAAGTAGGTATATAATGGGGTGTTCCCAAAAAAAATCATGTTCAATTTTTTATGTTCATAATGTAACTTTAAACAATTTCTATCATATATCATATAATATTTTTCAAAAGTATTAAACTTTTTATTCATAAATTTATTAATAAAGTTCCGCAGCATCCATTTGTGACGTCACCGAACGATGAGTACTATAGTATAGTTTTGATTTTTGTGGTAGGTTTAAAAAAGACCTTAATATTGTTTTTATTAAGAATTCTACTATTAAGGTCTTTTTTAAACCTCCACAAAAAATCTCAGAAATACTCTCCCAAACTAAAAATAAACGCGAACCCTTGTCGTCACCCGGTGTTTATAGTATTCCTTGTTTTTGCGGCACAGTATACATAGGTGAAACAGGAAGGAGTGTTCACACTAGATTGTCAGAACACAAACGCTGTCTGCGTAATGGTATGGTATTAACATCTGCGGTCGCAGAACACCAACGCAGCACAGGACATAACATTTAAAAATTCCCGCATTTTAGCTCCTGTCCCTGAGTTTTACAGACGTAAATACAGGGAAACTTTAGAAATATGGAAACATCCTAATAACATCAATCGGGATGATGGCTATTTCTTGAGCCACATGTGGAAACCGGTAATTCTCGGAACACGACACACTCAATCTACCATTACGAACTCGACTCCCATTGGTCCTCATTAGCTTTGCTCATCTACCGTATCTTTAGATTAGTATATAACTGTCTCCTCGGCCTTCCTTTCGTCACTTGGTTTATTTGGCCTCTAGCGTGGTTTACACGTCGGGTAACCTTGTAAACTGAGTCCCCCCCCCCCTTGTTGCTTAAACTCGGCCTCTAGCGTGGTTGACACGTCGGGTAACCTTGTTTTAAGGCAGTACTATCCCCCTTGCTCCTGAAGATGCCTCATACGACTGCGGGCGAAACGTTGAGCTCTGACTCAAAATATGACACAGTCCATTCCCGGAAAACGAATATTTCTCATAATAATATTAATAAATCTTTAGATCTGGAGCTAACAAATGAAAATAATATAACATAGAACATAATATGAAAATGTTAATAATGAAACGAAAAATGAATAACATACATAGGGTACGCATATTATACATTTAGAATAACCATTATTTTGAAATAAAATGGATTTAGGTGCTCGCTAATTTATTTATTTTTTTGTTAAACTGCTTTTTATTACAAATTTGTTCTTTACAGTTTTTTTTATATAATTATTTATTAAATGTTGTTGAATATTCCTAAATAAATTTTCATAACATAATTTCTCTAATATCAGGTATGCCAATTTAGCCATGTTTCCGTAATTGGTCTTACACATTGGCACAAAGAATTTTATTTTTGCAATATCCTCCAACTAAAAACAATCTAAATTTGACGTTCTGTGCTACGTTGTGCCGTGCGTCCACTCGTGCTGAGTGTTGTAGCTCTACTGTTTTTATAGGGCTAGACAAGCGCGCTGGCCTCATAGTTTGGCGTGATGCATTGAGCAAAGATGAGCTTTTAGGCTTGTATTCTCGTGTGGCCTCGCTTCACGTCATTATCTTCCGAACAAAGAAATGGCAAGTAGTATATCTATTGTATTTGACGCAAACATGTGAAGGACAAAGACAGTATACAGGATGTAATCATACTTCGGGAAAAAAATGAAAGGGCATATAATACTGACCAAAATGAGTAAAAAAAAACTTAATCAACGTGGGTCCGATCTTGCACAGTTTCCGAGAAAGAGGCCAATTACTATAACAATCGAAGAAAATTGACAAAGATAGTGATTGAACAAAATTTTGTCTATGTCAGTGAAAGTTTTATTTAATCGAAGTCGTAACTCTTACACTGGTATTCATAGTCCTTCGTCCAGCGAATCGCTGGCGAGCCGCCCGCCAGCGCTTCGCTGGCGAATCGCCGACGAATTTACATTCATAGTAAATAGCCAGCGGATCGCCAGCGGGCGGCAGATACAGATATTATACCTACTATTCTTTATAAAAACATTCGGCGATTTTTATTCATTTAACCAAATTGTAGCTGACTATACCGTATAATACAGTGCAAAATCGTCTATAATAGTAGGGTGTACACTAATCGGCTGTCACAGCGAATCAAAGTGTCAATCAAGACAAAAAGTATGGCATATACGATGGAGGATAAGGAAATTTTAATTCAATTAATTAAAAAATATCCGGTTATTGAAAGCAAAGAAACTAATGCCACTAACATCAAAAAGAAAAACGAATGTTGGGAACAATTGACAAAAGTACGTTTTCTATTACGATATACTTCTGCCAAATTACCGCCTGGACTTTTTATCGGAACGTGAGTGCACTCTATACAACCTGAGACTTGAGGAAAGTTCGCAATATCATAAAATTGTTGCATAGTTCTTTGCAAATCTTCATTTTCAGGAAATTTGATTTCTTGGCGGGCCAATGAAGCAATAATATGTGAAACATTTTCAATGAATGGAGATACTGTGGGTTGCGAAATTCTGCGCAAATCTCCAGTTACTATCTATAATTAAATAAATAAAATCTCAACCTATTCATTTCATTATTAATAAAATAATTCTGGTTCCTGATAATTGCCCGTTGCATAGAATCGTAGTGTAAATTATAGACTCAATATAGGTGGAATTGGTAGTCCTCTCTTTATAGGTTTTTCAATTTGATGTATAATATTTGGTAATATAATAGTATATTAAAGAACGTGTTTCATAACACATGTTTTTTTCGCACGCCACAAAATTTAGAAAACGAGCGTTAGCGAGTTTTCTAATTGACAAGTGCGAAAGAAAGTCTTATAAAATGAATTCTTTAAACTATTTTTTATATTTTGCGTCTTCTACAAATTAAAATATTTTACTCAATTTGTGATTATATTCGTAACCATTTGTACATTTTCATGTAAATAATCTTCCCTAAATAAAAATAATAATAATAATTTCTACATTATATTATTAAAATGAATTGTCAATTAACTAAAAATAAATTAGGTAAAAATGGGTTAAAGAAACGTCATCTAGTACCAACCGTCTAACACAAAAAATTGCGTATCGAAATGAAGGTCATTACGATACGCAATTGCGTATCGTATTGACTTCACTATGAACGCAAAATATAAAAAAAGTATTTGTAGTTTGCTTGTAAAATCTACATCTAGCTTTAAATTGTTTATTAGTATAAAACTGCAATGGATTCTCCATATCTCGTATATAGCGCCTTGGTACACGCCTATATATTTCTTCATATTCTTCTATTTCAGCTAAAAATTGATATTCAAAACAAATATCATTAATTTCGTTCATTTTTAGTTTTTATTTTATTGAAAAAACTTATTGGCGTACGGCTGGAGAATCTATATGCCTGCTCCCATGTTTCTGTGGCGGTTCGCCGGCGATTGACTAGACACGCATGCCCGCGCTGGCGAGCGCGTGTCTATGAAACTTAAAACAGAGAATATCCAGTGGCGAACCATTGGCGAACGACTATGAATACTAGTGTTATAGTTTTCGAGATAGCAGAGGTAAACCCCGTAAAAGCTCATTTTCCACTGCCTTATATCTCGGAAACTATTGAAGATCGGACCCATGTTTATTAAGTTTTTTTACTCATTTTGGTTAATATTATATGCCCTTTCATTTTTTCCCCAAAGTATGATTACACCCAGTATATACTACATGTCATTTCTTTGTTCGGAAGATAGTGACGTAAAGCCTAGCACAAAAAATCCAAACTATACAACCAAGTTAGATGATATAACCGATATTAACTTTTCGTTTCCATTATTGTTATTATAATAAATAATTCTTTAATTTTATAGAGATGTTCAACTATTAATGAATTAATGTGACATACTGCTTTTTTGTGAACTATAAACAATATCGTATACATTAAGTTTTCTTTTATACTTTGTCGGTCTACGGGTATGCATTTGTTTGTGAAATATCATATGGAGGTTATTATGTCATAAACATTCAATTGTCAAGTCAAATTCCTTCTTGGTTTCCTGATTGTTGGACCATTGTAAACATGTAACCTTATAAACTAACGATTATTATAATGGTATAAGTAAATTTGTTGTAGGCAAAAATGGTTGTGAAATATTGTATAGTAGTTTCAGATTTGGCCACTGGAGGGTATCGCTGCCGCATCGTTAAGTAAAGACGAGAAAATTAAAATTTTACTAGAAATTTCAAAAATTCATTGTTTAAATATAATGTATTTCTAGAAAGTAAAATATGAACCTACCTTTTGAGAAAAAAAAATGGGAGTATCCACAAAGAACAAAAAACAAGAAAATGCAATGATTCGGCGAAAATCAGTTGCTAATTTGGGAAAAACAACATACGAAAGTATTATCTTGAAAATATATTTATATTTAAGATTAAAATAAATTTATGGATTTTCTTGATAATATTATTTGTAATTTAGATTTTTATTTTGTTATTTTATATAAAGTGCAAATGTATCTTCTATCGCATAAGTAGTACCTACGAAAATGAAGTTAATTATTTTGGTATTGTGCTTGGTAAGTATAGTATTTTATAGATACATAAAATATCGTGTTTTTTTTTCTAATGTATACAAAAAGATTCTATGCTTGTCTTCTTACCTTTTTGCTTTATTCATTTATTTTTCATCCCTCAACATCTTTAAATCCCTCTCGACCTCCTACCAGAACGGTTTGACAATGCTTTCCATACACAGAAACATTAAACTTACTACTGACGAAATTTTAGAGCAATTGGTTACCAAACCACGAAGATTAGATTTGGACCTCTAGAGATTGCAGTAGTGGTTTATAACTATACTCTGCTTTTTAATTCGAAGGAGCGATTCAAAAACTACTCGCCAAAAAACAACTTGCCGACAGACAATCACAAGCTTTTTAATTATAAAATATGTATTATAATTAATAAATTTAAAAATCTGATGTGGCCAACACCAAACCTCCTGCTATTTAATTTTTATTAATTTAAATATATATATATATATATATATATATATATATATATATATATATATATATATATATATATATATATATATATATATATACTTACACATTTAGTTATAACTGTATTAAGATCCATTCCATATAACTAGGGTTCTTTTTACTATTTTCTTTTTAAAACGTAATTGTTATTAATTTGAAATGATTAATTCTTTGACAGTGACATTTATCTGTCAGTTACATACATTTAAGATATGAATTGTGTAACCAAGGAGTTTTGCTTGTTTCAAGCGTAGGATCCGGGATTAAATTTATAGATAATTTTATAAATTTATCCAAAAATATATAGAACAAGTATTAATGCAAATCTGTAGAAAATTTAATAATCTTTAATTTTCATAGTAACATTAATCTCGATAAAATACATTTAAAGGTATTTTTCAAAGAAAAAACTATTTTGAGCTTCCAGTAAGTGCCATTTCCGGTTATCTGATTTACGCCAAAATCTACTGGACTCTTTCCATTACAGAAAAAGTTCGAAATACAAGGTTTCAAAATTTTCTGAATGATAGTATTTGATTTAGAGTAAAGGATCGACTCACACATACACACATACATACACACAGACATCATCGTGAAAATGTTAAAATTGGATTCTAGGGACCTTAAAACGTGGTCATTTAGCAAAATTTCGATATGCGATTTTTAGCACGATTCCTATACCTCACTTATCAAGGGTAGCGGGAGGTAAAAACAGCGCATAGTAGTGATTATTGTTTATTAATAGTATAATATATATTTTTAAGAATGTACATATATTTTGAGTTTGATAAAATATTTTTCTTTGGCCAACGACGGACTCCTCCCAGACTATTTTACTCTTTTCTTCTCTTAATATTTGCATTCTAACCTGTGACATAATACATAGGTATTTGGTTCACCGATAATTTCTTCCATTTCTTTTTGTTCTGTAGCTTCACTATTCGCGTTCTATATTCTTCTTAATAATTTTGTTAACACTAATTCACAACAATTTATTTGGCTGACTGAACAAAACCAAGTTTAAATTTTATTATTGTAAGGATCCAAGGTGCAACTGGGCATAAATCGAATGAAATTTTGTACCCTTTTTACCTTCCGTCACCTTTAGGTAAGGAAGGTATTGTCTTTGGTCAAAAAATTCGATGATGAGTTTTTAATCAATAAGCACGTTTTAAGGTCCCTAGAATGCGAATTTACTATTTTTACGATGATGTCTGTATGTGTGTGTGTGTGTGTGGATGTGTGGATGTGTGTGTGTGTGTGTGTGTGTGTGTGTGTGTGTGTGTGTGTGTGTGTGTGTGTGTGTGTGTGTGTGTGTATGTATGTGTGTGTATGTGTGTGTGTGTGTGTGTGTGTGTGTGTGTGTGTGTGTGTGTGTGTGTGTGTGTGTGTGTAACAAAATTTTCGTCTGCGATAACTCTAATACTACAGTTACAAAAATTATAATTCTTTCGTATACTTCTTCGTTACATCCATATGAAGAGCTGATTAGATTTTGGTTACAATTGGTCAGTCGGAAATACCATCATTTGAAGATTTTAACAGTTTTTCTTGAAAAAACTATGTTAAATATAATTTTTTCACATTTGATGTTATTATAAATATTAAAGAATATTTTATTCTCTACACGATTTGACTGCATTTTATACTTAATATTAAATGAATATAGAGTTAAAAAATTATAAAGAAATTAAATTTCATAAAGTAGCCATAGCTATGGAAACAGCTACTATATTAAGAAAATTCTGATTGAAAGATGTCAGTGTCAAGTGAAATTGACATAGTGTGTTTTTACTGGAAATATAGGATCTTTTGCTTTCTGTGTGGAATTTGTATAAAATACATACAACTGCTTTAAGGTAATGTACAAGAAATAATAATAATAATAATAAATCTTTTATTTCTGCAGATACATTACACTGTATATAGGCGTCACAAAATAATAATTTTCTGTATGAAATTTGCATAAAATACATGCAACTGCCGGAAGGTAATGTACAAGAAATAGAATATTTAATTTAGCAAGGAAATTTGTACAAAATACATAGAACTGACGGAAGGTAATGTGCTGGCCACATCAGATTTTTATTAATATTATTGGGAAGAGCTGAGTAATTGTTGGCAAGAATTAAACAACAGTCTAAATATTCTGTTTTACAATTTGTTAAAAAACATTTTACTCTCTTCAAATTCAGATTTAGTATGTTTTCCAATGTGTATCCAATAACTGTCAAATAACTATTTCTTGGCATGTAACTTAAGTTTAATAGTTTATTCGACGCTTATTTTTTTAAATAATCGCATACTAAATTATTTTTATTAAACGCCTATGTCTCGGATTCTCGTGTTCATCCTATTTAACTTTGCAAGACATATGTTACATACGATATTCGCATGTTAATTAAATTAGCAAGAGATATTGTTCTACCCACAAAAAAGATATTTTCAGTGGCGTATTAAGGTAGTTTGGCGCCTGAAGCCATTGAATTTTTTGCGCCCCCCAAGGCCAATCCCACCCTGTTTGTTTAACTTTAATGAAAAAAAAACATACTTGAACTTTTCTAGTAAGAAACCAATACAAAAGTAATTATAAAAATTAAATCTAACAACTGACATAGACCAATGATTCTAAAAATGACAATCATAGGCGGATAAATAGGAGTTTTTTTAAAAGTAAAATTCAGCAAACATTGGAACTAAACTTTTAATTTTAATTAATATAGTATAATGACAAATTAAAATGACATTTTTCTTGCTTTGTCACTGGCAAAAATATTCACTGGTGTCGTCAAATTAATTTCATTTAAAAGAGTTTTTTCGATGTACATATCCAAAGCGTTTAATTTTGTTTGGGATAATGTGGACCTCCGGTAATCTTTCACTCTCTTCAGTGCTGAAAAGGATCTCTCGCCAGTAGGTACAGTTAGTCACTGTCTTGGAAGCAAAATCCGTAATAAAATGACAATGTTAGGAAAAACATTGTCAATGTTCTGCCTGCAGACAGGCGCCCGTCCCTACACATTTAATAAAAATCTAATATTTTGACTATAGGCACAAACTCGTAGGATAGCTAAAATAAATTATTTTGCATTGCATCGTTCTACCTTCCGTCACCTTTAGGTAAGGAAGGTATTGTCTTTGGTCAAAAAAATCGATGATGAGTTTTTAATCAATAAGCACGTTTTAGGGTCCCTAGAATACGAATTTACTATTTTTACGATGATGTCTGTATATATATGTGTGTGTATGTGTGTGTGTGTGTGTGTGTGTGTGTGTGTGTGTGTGTGTGTGTGTGTGTGTGTGTGTGTGTGTGGGTGTGTGTGTGTGTGGATGTGTGTGTGTGTGTGGATGTGTGTGTGTGTGTGTGTGTGTGTGTGTGTGTGTGTGTAACAAAATTTCGTCTGCGATAACTCTAATACTACAGTTTCAAAAATTATAATTTTTTCGTATACTTCTTCGTTACATCCATATGAAGAGCTGATTAGATTTTGGTTACAATTGGTCAATCGGAAGTACCATCATTTGAAGATTTTAACAGTTTTTCTTGAAAAAACTATGTTAAATATCATTTTTTCACATTTAATGTTATTATAAATATTAAAGAATATTTTATTCTCTATACGATTTGACTGCATTTTATACTTAATATTAAATGGATATAGAGTTAAAAATTATAAAGAAATTAAATTTCATAAAGTAGCTATAGCTATGAAAACAGCTACTATATTAAGAAAATTCTGATTGAAAGATGTCAGTGTCAAGTGAAATTAACATAGTATGTTTGCCTTATAATTTTACTGAAATATAGGATTTTTTGCTTTCTGTATGGAATTTGTATAAAATACATACAACTGCTTTAAGGTAATGTACAAGAAATAATAATAATAAATCTTTTATTTCCGCAGATACATTACACTGTATATAGAAAACGTCACAAAATAATAATTTAAGACATAAATTTTCTGTATGAAATTTGTATAAAATACATGCAGCTGCCGGAAGGTAATGTACAAGAAATAGAATATTTAGCAAGGAACTTTCCGTATGAAATTTGTACAAAATTCATAGAACTGACGGAAGGTAATGTGCTGGCCACATCAGATTTTTTCACTATAATATCCAACTCATGCCTCCGCCTGCTAGTTTATATTTTTTTAAATATGTGATTTTTTTTCAATTCCTGGCATATTTCTGCGCCCGGGCTTCTCGGGCTTCTGGGATAATACGCCACTGGATATTTTTAATAGTCACTTCCAAATTTAATTGAAAAAAAGTATAGCAGACAAATGCTCTTCGGTATTTAGACCTTTCTGGATTTCAGATAATATTATTGTATTTATTACAGATTGCGCATCAAGCACTAACAGAAAAAATCACCTCCATCAACACCTCTTTAGTAAGCCTGGTTTACACCCAACAAGAATGCCTTGTGGACGGTGTTATAGGCTGCTCCAGTGACTGCCGGGGCCAAATCTACTGTAATATAGGCCAACCCGTCGTTCTAAATTGCCAATCTCAAACTGGCAAATTATACTGCGACCCACGAACATTCCAATGTACGAATTGCATGACTAGCTGCGATATTGTAAACGAGCCTTACTTTAAATGTCCTTCAGTAGGATATTTTCCGTATGCTTTAAATTGTTCCAAGGCTTGGAATTGTCCTGAAAAACCTCCTGTACGTCTTGTAACCTGCGAGAACAATATGGTGTTTGATCCTTTGTATAAGAAATGTGTCAAAGGATTGCCTTGTTACACGTTTTCTCCTGTAAATGGATTGTGCCGAGGTAGAAATGGATCCATGGTTGCTCATCCTTTAAACAAAGCTATTTATGCTTATTGTTCCGGAAGCTTCCCGCAAGTTAATGAGTGTCCAAAGAATCATATTTTCAACTCATTGAATCCTGGATGCGAGTTCCAATGTCCAGCTGAAGGATTATATAAAGATCCTTACAATGCTAATTGTCGTTATATGTGTTCTAAACGTTTTACGGGTTTAGTAATGTCAAAAATTTGTTGTGATCCTGGCGAAATATTTAATGACGATATTGTGGCTTGTGAACAATTGTAAATTTAATAATAAATATTCTGTAACTTTAATTGTGTTTATAGATATACACTACAACTTAATATCAGCCTCTCATTTTTACCTCCCGCTACCTTCGGTAAGGGAGGTATAGGGATCATGCTAAAAATCGCATATCGATATTTTGGCAAATGACCCACGTTTTAAGGTCCCCAGAATCCAATTTTAGCACTCTAACTCAAATACTATCATTCAGAAAATTTTGAAACCTTGTATTTCTAACTTTTTCTGTAATAGAAAGAGCCCATTAGATTTTGGTGAAAATCAGATAACCGGAAATGGCACTTTACTAGAAGCTGAAAATAGTTTTTCTTCGAAAAATACCTTTAAATGTTATTTTTTCGAGATTAACGTTATTATAAAAATTAAAGATTATTAAATTTTCTGTAGATTTGCATTAATACTTTTTCTATATATTTTATGGATAAATTTATAAAATTATCTATAATTTAAATCCCAGAGCCTACGCTTTAAACAAACAAAACGCAGTTATTCAAATGTATGTAACTAACAGATAAATGTCACTATCAAAAAACTAATCATTTCAAAATAATATTAGTAACGTTTTAAAAAGAAAAAAAGTAAATAGAACAATAGAAAAGGAATTCAATACAGTTTCCAGCATAAGTAAATATGTAGGTATATATTTAGATTAATGAAAATTAACGATTCACAAAAATGTTTAGGCTAATCCTCATTTTTGGATTAGTGAATTCTATTCTATCCTGGCATTTCAAATTTAATCTTCATTTTATTATAGCTCTGGTGGCTCAATGGTTAGAGCAACGCCTCATGTCATGAGTGCCCTAGGGGCTCTGAGTTCGAATCCCACTAAGGCATGGATGTGTGTGAATGTGAACCCACTCTGTAATTGGGATTTAATCCTGTTGAGAGGTTTAAAATAAAGGTAGTTACTTGGATTATATTAGACTATATTTTTAGAAATAAACTGTCAATTTTAGAGTAAAATTCGCTAATCCAAAAATAAGGATTAATAACTTAATCTTTTTTTGTGACTCGGGCTGTAAATGGCGGGAGGTATTGTGTTGGCCACACCAGATTTTTTTACTCGTATAACGTACGTAACAAAAGTTTTCAGAAAAGTTAGACCTCTTCGTCAAATAGAAATATTTTTTTTATTGAAACATTGACATAAGGGGTTGTTCCTATATACTAAAGGGATAAGAAATCTAGTTTTACAACAGTTTTTTAATACCTTGTCTCATTTGTCTCAGGACGTTGTTAAATCTACTTCTCGGATTGTCAGAAATATTCTTTTCCGTAACTGTTTTTCGTTTTGGTATTCCGAACCTTATTGTATACTTTTCTGCTAAAAAAATACTCAAAAGTCTTTAATCACTCGTGCCTGAGAAACATTTGGGGATTGCGGGTTTTTAAACTCTCTCTGTTTTCTTTAAAATGTTGGCTGTCTAGTTACATTACGAAATTTTAAATCATTTTTGACTAAAGGTCTGCAAATAGTCAACTTTAAAATTCTGAATCGTCAGTTGAATTTCGCGATGATGTTTTGAAATAAATAGTGAAAAATTGCCGGGATAGTGCTCTACCAACTAAGCTATTGGCTGCTCTTCTCTCGATGGCTGAAACATTCTTTGACTTTGACGTCGTATAACTGCTGACTAACTGACTAGTCTACGCCTACGCTAGTCACACAAATAATTCGTCACGTTGTCATAGCAACGCGGGCCGCAGAACGTTGAGCGGCCAAGGCTTCAGCACGGAGGCACATCTCGCTTCCAGTTCAAATGTTTTATATTTAACTATTAACTACTTACGTTACAATTGTACAACTTTATGCTTTACTTACATAGTTTACCAGCAGTTTTCAAACCGTTTTCAAAACCTTTATTTTATTTTGGAATCATAAACTTGTTTATCCGCTCTAAAAAACGGGCGCAATTTAGCATTTATCGCCCGAGAGCTAATAAAGTTGCCCAGCAACAGCTATTCAAACGTCAAAATAGTCGTTATTAGGTAAATGTCAGACAATATAATAAATTCGATAAATCACATATTTTGAACACCGCTGCTCGTAAAACTATTCGTATCCTTTCTCGTATACGTCTTTTCTCTTCTGTGGAACCTACTTGCTCTGGGTAACGTCAATTTCATTCCATATTTCTTTTAAAAAATCGATATCTTCCATTTTCATTTGACAGTAAATTAAAATTTGTTATAAACAAACAATATAGCGAGAAACCACAGCATACTTAAAATTCACAACGCCAGCACAACGATACCGAATATATACCCATTGAATCCTAGAATTTCGAGAACCAAAATAAAATAAAACGTTGTATGTACCACGGGCATAATCAAGATTATAGCACTCGGGAAAATTAAAGCTCTCCGCTGCGCGTCGAGCTTTAAACATTCCCCCGTGCTACAATCTTTTGATTATGCCCTTAATACATAAATAACTATTTTAGTTTTAGTTAGGTTGCCGACTCCCGCCAAGCAGAAATTGTTGCCAATATTTCGAACCAAATGCACTAACTTCATTATTTTAAAATTAAATTTTATTCAATATTCCACCATTTTCTTTTGTTATTATTAAGCTAAATAATGTTTGACAAACAATACTTTTTTATTATAAATATATTTCTTTAAGAAATGCTATAATATATCTTGTGAAGACTTGGAAAATTGACGTTTCGGACTTTGCTTAGGCGACGCGAAACAATAGACCAGAAAAGTTAGGTTAGAATTTGCCTTTGGCGCGAGTTCATAGTTTGAATTCCCTAGTATAGGTTTCATTTAGGAGTTTAATTTTACAGACAAAAAAAGATATTTAAAAAAAAAGAAATTAAGCAGCTCTTGCTAAGAATTCGATAGTTTGTTTATTCAGTAATAGATTGCAACAGTTTAAACCTGTAGAAAAGGTAAAGTAAGAAAATTATTAGAAATTAAAATGCTTAGTGCAAGCAAGGATACCGTATGTCGTAGACCCACGAGTAAATTGGACAGCACAATAGAAGATGAAGCATGCACGATCAAACTCAGACATACGTTCAATGAATTTTGTAATGTTTTATTATTATTTAAATAATTGTAAACTGTGCAGAGTTCATGTGAATATTATTGTACGAATCTGGAGATAAAGGATCGGTCTAGATGCTACATATAATGCTTTGCATAAGAAATTTACTTTTATGAGATTTTTCGGCCTTTAAAGTTGAGCAAAAATTTCCTTGGTAAGAAATACACGGGGATTGAAATTATGTTCTCAACGTTATGAACTGAGTTTGAATTTCGTGCCTAAGTTTGACCGTTACACTTTTCTGGTTTATTCATTTCAATGCATGAGTTCGAAAATTCAATTTCGATATTGCGCATGCGCACATAACATAACATTTCTGTCGTTTTGGGTTGCTTTGTGTTACTAACCTACAAATAATCTGACAGTTGTGTAGTTTTAGTGCATTGTGGTACAAGGATAGAAAGAAATAATCGGAAAAATGGCAAAACGAAGAATTTGGGGTGAAGAGGATTTGTTATGTACATCAGCCAAATGCGCATGCACCGAAATTGTTTTCAAATCAATCTATAAACCTGTTTTGAAAATTGCATGTAAATAGTTTCGCGTAATTTTGACTGAAAACTGAAATCATTTTCAAAACTGCGTGTAAACCTCGTAAATTCTTAATTTATTATACCAAATAAGAAGTTGTTTATACGGTTTTCTGGTAGGCCTCATTAACGAGCCGTCCCTAGTAAATTGTTAAATTCTTTAGAATCTCCATCTGTAGATGAGGAGAGTGAATTTCAACAATTTGTGCTTTGATATAAAATTGTTTGCATTAATTGTTAAAAATAATGTAAAATATTCGTAGTAAGTTTATAACTGGTATCACTGATTAAATAATGTGTACAGATTGGTAACTTTATAAGCATTTGTGTACCTCAATTTAAGAGCTGTATTATTCTGTATCTCTGATTATTTTCATATTTGGCCGTATGAAGTTTCAAATTAAATTGTTTCTCGTTTAAATGGCTGAATTTGTACTTGAAATGTTAAACAAATTATGAAATAACCTAAGGCGCATCTGTTAAAATAAATTTATAATTAAATTAAATTTCTCATAGTAATTCTGGGAGCACGACACGTACGAGTATGGAGTATAGCGATACATTTTGTGGGATAAAACCGAGATACGCAAATTTACTATAGCGTTGTTAATCTTCCTTTACATATTACTCAAACAACGGTGGTATCATCTACTTCAAAAGTAAATATCTTTTATTAAAATTTATATTTTTGAACTCCATTATTATGAGTATAATAATATATGCCAACACAACTGAATCTAATTCTAAACAAAAGTGAGAAGAAAACATATGATTTGGTTCCGGCGATGTTTACACTTAAGTGTTGTTCAAATATTTTACAGTCGCATTAATGTACATAAAATATTGCCAGCCTTGTCAAAAATTCAGAACTAAGTTTTATAAGAAAGTAGAAGAATAAGATTGAAATATCACAAATTTAAATATGGTTTACAGTGTTACAGTGCTACTCCGCATGCGCATGATATATTATTGAATTTAATATGTAATAATGTAGATTGAAAACATCAAATGTACAGGGTGACACTGAAAAACGAGCTATTCAAAATTACTTTTTTATTATAACTATTTTTTAATTTTCTTTGTTTAGGTGTAAACCAGGCTTAGGGGGTCACAAATTATGGTATTTGGCATGATTGTAGCACTTCCGATTTAACCGGAAGTGACATTAACTTTCATATTTCAAGCGGGAAATCTATATATTTATATATATTTGGAATCTACGTAAAATAACGAATTGAACAATATGCTTTAAGTGTATTGTTATTGAAGAAATAAATTACAAAAAAGTATGAGAAAATAATGAATAGTTAACTTGTTAAGCCATGATATTAGGCAGGCTGTGAAAACAGTTGAGATAATATTGCGTAATATTTAAGTTAATATAGTTTATATATATATATATATATATATATATATATATATATATATATATATATATATATATATATATATATATATATATATATATATATACAGGTTGTAACAGCTAAACGAGCTACCTCATATAATTTCTATACTATTAAAGATACAATAAAATACTATAACACAATTTTATAGAAGACCAAGAGGGACATCCGATTAGAGAAGAAAATATTTTTTTGAATCAGTGGTTCTCAAGTTACAATACAATGTTATATTTTTTAAGCCCAGTCGATAGAGTATTATTTTCTGAATTCAACTATACAATCATTTTATACCTTCATATAACAAAAATATTGAGTAATATTCAATTGAAATTTAAATAAATTTATTTTTATAGTCATTTTTCAGTAGGCTATTTACGTAAAACAAAAACTTTTATTTTTCAATTTGAATTATTTAGGACAGAAATCAAATAGAACACTGTTTATAACGTTATAAACAAATATTTGTTTCAATTTAATTTGAGATGAATTGTTTTTCATACATAGCCTACTGAAAAATGACTACAAAAATTAAATTTATTTAAATTTCAATTACATTTTTCTCAATATTTTTGTTATATAAGAATATAAAATAATCATATAGTTGAATTCAGAAAAAAATACTTTATCGAATGGGCTTACAAAAATATATATTATCCTATTTAAGAAAATATAACTTTTGTTTGTAACTTGATAATCACTGGTTTAAAAAAATATTTTCTTCTCTAATTGAGTGTCCCCCTTGGTCTTCTATAAGAAATTATATATATATATATATATATATATATATATATATATATATATATAATTATTATTAGTATTATTATTATTGTTATTATTATTATTATTATTATTATTATTATTATTATTATTATTATTATTATTATTATTATTATTATTATTATTATTATTATTATTATTATTATTATTATTATTATTATTATTACTTCTATGTGCCTATATTTATTATATTTGTATTGTTTTGTTTGTATTATATATCATTTAAGTTAATTGTTTAAATAGGATGTTATTTTTGTAATATTCTATATTTTGTTACAGAAAAATGACCAATTAATTATTAGCCTACATGATATGACTTACCAGGTTAATTATTCATAATTTTCTCTTACGATTTTCTAATTTATTTTTTCAATAAAAATTTTCCTCAAGCATATCGTTCAATTCGTAATTTTACGTAGATTCCAAATATACAAAATACATATATTGGTGTTCCATATAAGATATGAAAGTTAATGTCACTTCCGGCTAAATCGGAAGCGCTATCATCATGCCAAATACCATGATTTGTGAGCCCATAAGCCTCGTTTACAAATATATCCCGAAAATTTAAAAATATAAATAGAAAAATGATTTTGAGTGGCCCGTTTTTTCGTGTCACACTGAATACAATTATTTAAAAAAAAAAATTCTATGAACTTCGTGCGTAATCAACATTGTGAAGATATTAAAGATAATTACACTACTTATGCGTAGTGTGTTAAAATACATTTATTTAATTTAAGATAAGTTTTTTATGCCTAATCCAATGTTATATTTTGTTCCTAACATGAAATATGCAAACAGTTGCAATGTCGTCCTTGCTTTTGTACGTTTGTTTATTCCTGGTGAGTTCAAAATAATAATTTTTCCTTCGTATCCTGCTATTGTTACATTCTTAGAACCTAAACATTGTTTTTATAAGTTATCCTTTTAAAAATATTTGTATTTTGCGTTTTAATATAGCCTGCGAGCAAACACGTGCCTCGAGCCCAAGCCCATAATATTTCGGCCGGTTTACATTTACAAACAAATTATAAAATAATAATAAATAATTTCTATAAATTTCTTTCGACTAGTTTAAAATATAGAATTGAAACTTACAAAAATTGAATAGTTATTTATTTTTGATTTTTTAGGCTATGTAAGGAAAACAAAAACTGCTCTGTCAGTTTGAATTATTTAGAATGGAAATAAAAAACACTATTTATAAAATTGTTAACAAATATCGGTACGCTTTAATTCAAGCTCAATTGTTTTTCATGCATAGCCTACTAAAAAATAAGTATAAAAATTAAATTTATTTAAATTTCAATTGAATTTTTCTCAATATTTTTGTAATATTAGGATAAAAATGATTACATGGTTGAATAAAAAAAAATACTCTATCGAATGGGACTAGCAAATAAAAGTCAACCCATTTAAAAAAATTTGATGTGGCCAACACCAAACCTCCCTCTATTTAATTTTTATTAATTTAAATATACATACCTACATATTTAGTTATTGCGGAAAATGTATTAAGATCCATTCCATATAACTATTGTTCTATTTACTATTTTATTTTTACAACGTTACTATTATTAATTTGAAATGATTAGTTCTTTGACAGTGACATTTATCTGTCAGATACATATATTTGAGATATGTATTTTATACAAATTCCATACAGAAAATTTCTAGCAAAAGATAAGTAAAATTATAACACAAACATACTGTCAACTACGCTTGACACGACACCTTTCAATCGGAATTTTCTTAGTATAGCAACTCTATATCCATTTAATATGAGGTATAAAATGCATTTAAATCGTATAGAGAACAAAATATTTTTCAATATTTATAATAACATTAAATGTGAAAAAATTATATTTTTGTGCAGCCGCAATACAGGCTGCGAAATTAGATTTCGCAACCGTTGTTATGGTAACGGCCACGAAATTCATTTCGCGGACGTTGTCATGGTAGCGGCCGCGAAATTAAATAAATAATCACTTTGACACTTGAGAATTGCATGGTTTTGTTTATCAAATGTTAATCCCATAGCCACCGTGAAAGCTAACTTTCTATATACAATGAAACTGTTTAAAATTAATAAAATTTGTAATTACATATTTTTTACGGTTGCACAAAAAATATTGTGTACACCTTGTCCGCGAAATCCTTTAGCGCCCTCGAGATTGTCTTGCCTCGGCCGCAAGCGGCCTCGGCGACAATTTTTCTCTCGGTACGCTAAAGAGTGATTTCGCGGCTTTGATATACAAATAACTATTAACATCGTTTTTTCAAGAAAAACTGTTAAAATCTTCAAATGAGGGTACTTCCGGTTGACCAATTATAACCAAAATCTAATCAGCTCTTCATATGGATGTAACGAAGAGGAATACGAAAGAATTACAATTTTTGGAATTGCAGTATTAGAGTTATCGCACTAGAAAATTTTGTCTCTCTCACACACACACACACACGCACGGACGTACGCAAGCAAGCACGCACGCACGCACACACACAAACACACACACACACACACACACACACACACACACACATACACACACACACACACACACACACACACACACACACACACATCTTCGTAAAAATAGTAAAATCATATTCTAGGGACCCTAAAACGTGCTTGTTGATCAAAAACTCACCACCGAATTTTTTGACCAAAGACAATACCTTCCTTACCTAAAGGTGACGGAAGGTAAAAAAAACCATATACATCTCAGAAGAGAATGTTATTTTTCCCTAAAACTAAATTTATTTCAGGCAATTCATCAGGTTTATACTCAAAACCCCATACCAAGCTCTCCGCCAATTGATTTAAACCTACCAGGTTTGTTTAAAACCAATCAATCATGTGACAAATACAACAATACCATTCAAGAATGCTCAGATGACTGCACAAGTATAAAAATATGTGTTGATAATCAAAAATACCTTATAAACTGTAAGGTACAATCACGCGGCCGTAATCCATACTGTAACCAAAGTAGTAATGTGTGCCAGTCCGCCCCTGTGCGATGTAGGAAACTACAAGAACATTTTGAGTGTCCAGATAGGAGTGGTTTTTACCCAGACGCATTTGATTGTAAGAAATATTATCAGTGTTCCAATGGAAAACCATACGAGGGCAACTGTACTTTGGCTAACTTCAACCCTAAAGTGCCTGGATGTAAAAAAGCTATTCCATGTTATAGTTTCTCAATGACAAATGGATTATGCAGAGGAAAATTCCAGAAAATTATATTGCATCCTTTAGATAAAAACATTTATGTATATTGTGATGAATACCCGTTAATTTTTAGATGTCCTATAAATCATATTTTTAATCTAAAGTCAGTTAATTGTGAATATGAATGCAAGTCTCCTGGAGCCTTCCCTGACAAAGAAAATTATTCATGGTATTATGAATGTCAATTGAATTTGCAAGCTATTCACAGGAAATGTCCGATTAGAACATATTTTAATGAAAATTTTGGGGGTTGCATTTTACTTTAAAAATATCGCTTTATATTTTATATTATAATCTTAGGCGTGCGCATGATGGGTGCCACGGCACCCCCTAATATATTAATACGATGGCCAGGGGCGTAAACTACGTGGGTGCACGGACGCACATGCACCCACAGAAAGTAAAAGTGTGGGTGCGCACATGGGCGCTCGCAGACTTTTTTACAAGGTGGGTCGAAATTTTTGTTGTAAGAAAAAAATGCGCCGCAGGCGAATTTTTAATAATTTTCAAGGTCAAACGTGTTTTAATGCAAATATAGAGTTCTTTACAATGAAGCAAATTTAACAAATTCTTAATAAATTAAAATCAATATTTTATGACGAAAATGCGTATGTACGCTCTAAAAGCGTAGAAATGCCCCTTCTACTAGGCTTTATGATGCGAGCATAAGCAATAACTACAGAAACAGACAATCTGAAAATACAATGTTGCATTAAATTAAAATATATTACTGAGTAACAATATACTTATTCTATTGAACTGCTCAAAATAAAATGTATAATAATTAAATGTTAATTAAATGGCGCTCCTCACAAAATACGGCAACCCTAATCATACGTAGGTACTTTTAATATAAATAAATATGCAATGTCTATTCATTATTTACTTTTCTATTTCTTCATTTCTATATAACAGTAAAATCGATAATTGTGAAAGTTTGGAGAAGAACGTGATAAAATGATTAGAATAAACTACAGCATATTAAAGAAAATACAACATCGAAGATAATGTAATATAATACAGTACATAACATAATTTACTCATTCTGACACTTCAGCTATTTCGTACTTAGTAATAGATAGTATGTAATAAATTTTTGATTAAAATATAAGAATAATAATTATTAAAAAATACAATGATACATTGAAATGAAAAAATAAAATTATAATTTTATTTTTAAAAATGGATACAGTCCATAAATGAAAGGGGGGTCAGTCGACCCTTTCGACCCCCCCTGTGGGCGCCTATGGATGCGCAGCACCCACAATAATTTCGCTCTAACATTTTAATTATATTTCACAAATTGTAAAAATGAGTTGTCAATCTTTTAAAGTTGTTTAAGAGTAAGCTGACATTATTTAATCGTGTCATGATAATGGCAATAAAATACTACTATTAAGCCGAACAAACGGATGTTAATAATTATAGGATATTGCGAAGAAAATAAACAAATGTTACTGTCATAAAAAAATAGTTGTTTGACATTTGAATAAATTGATATACCTTGTTCCATTTAAGCCATTCAGTATTGCGGAGCATAGGAAATAGTTTTGACCTCTCTGATTGGCTGAAATTAGAGACAAGAGACAAGTTTACCCAATGTAATTTCGGCTACTTCAGATTTGCGCTGTTGTCAGTGCCATCTATTGAATAGCTTAAATGGAACAGAGCATAGACGAAATTTATTTTAAAAATTGCACTGTTCACTGTCACTCTTATTTAATTTTTTTCTGCCTAAATCTTTATTGGGATTTTCAAATAAGAAAACTCTAACTAGCGGCGAATATTAGAACTACAAATAGTGGTACACATTTGACATTTACATGAAACTACAACTTATATGACTACAAAATCTCTGTTATACATATTTGAATTATAAATAGAAAATACTAATATGAGAAAATAATACAAAAACTAAAGAAACACAACTGACAGCAATGCTACGCTTACAAATGTCAACAAAAAGTGTACCATTGTTTAATGCGATCAGCGCCATCTCTTGATCCTTGAAAATCCCAATAGATATCACAACTTACGCAGAGACAGAAAAGTTTACCATTGAATGTATCATTGTCGTGACACCTATCATTCAATCCGAACAAAGCGTTCTGTCATTATAAGCATTTCTTTTTACTAAACGGTACACTTTCGGTTTTTCGGATATTGGTAAATTAGGTTAAATCGTGTTATTTTGGGCCCAGGAATCTGTGTTTAAGCCATGTCTACGTGTTTTACAGACACCCTGTGTATTAGTATTAGGAGTATTATTATTTTATTTTTTTGTAATAGATATTAATTTTATTTATGTTAAATGTATACATAATTTAATAAAGTATAATAAAATAAGGGCCGGTACTTTTGCTTCTGATTAAGCGAAAATAACGTTTGATTATATTTAAACAACCTTTTTCAGTACTTTTTAAGCCGATTAGTATTTAACCATTGATTAATACCTGTGATGGTTGATTAAATTTAACAGCAACGATTTGATGCTGTAAAATACTCGTATTTAATCAAACGTTATTTGTAACCTATTATTATTGACAGATAATAATTCATTGCAAAATTATAAATCTTGAGGAATTAAATAATTTATTTATGATGATGGAGATATAATTCCATTCATTTTTAATATAAGATCTTATATAATAAGGGATCGTCCTAATTATTTGCAATTGTACACGGATGAAGAATTTCGGTTTACAAAAAATACAGTAACAAATAAAACTTTACCAAATATAGATCCCTTATTAGCAACTAATGTGAAAAGGTGAAAATGATAGTTAAATATTAATCTGTGAACAGTTTTGTGACAATAATTATTCATAGAGTTTATGATTTGGATATTTTATCTCAACTACTTACTACTTCTATAAATTAATCACATTGTACCAATTTCATTTTTATTTATTTCTGTATTTTGCTGTTCTTCATTATTTCTTAGGAACACATCGTCACTGTCTCCAGCATTGGGTAAACCAATTATTCCCAATTGCAATGCGGAATATAATTGTTCTCCGTACCACGAATATTTTATATCTTTTGGTGGGCCACCGCCAGTTCCTTTAAACTAACTTTTTGAAGATGAAATTTTCTTCTTTAAATTCCTTTTTATGTTATCATATTTTATTTTTAAAGAATTCAAATCCCGTTTGGCATTTACATTGGAAGAATTAAATGCATATTCTATTCTTTTCCATGCCATAGTTTTATCTTTACCAGTTGCAGTATCTGTTTTTTTTATTTTCTATTATCTTTACTTCCTCCATTTTACATTTCATTAAATTGTCTATTTTTGTAGTAGTAAAATTAGTACCCCTATCGCGTTTTTTATCCATTTTACACTGACACAAACACCAACAAAAATTAGCACTTTTTGACATAAACAAATTCAAATTCAACGATAACCTCAAATTTCGCTTACATATTACAATAATTGTTATCTGTCTTCTTCTACATCAGAGAAATGATCAAATGCATACGTCGGTTGTAAGTTCAAGTAATTTTAGGGACAATTATATTGTATTGTCAACTGGAGTTAATCAACGATTAGGTAATCATTGGTTAGATTTGTCAAAAGTACTGATTTCTATTTAATCATGGTTAAAAACTAGTGATTAATTTAACACTTGATTATATAATCAATGTTTGAATCAGAAGCAAAAGTACCGGCCCTAAGAATGTTATTTTTATTGTATTATTTGTATTTTTAAAAACATATAGGTTAGGTACCCATATTTAAAATAAAAATAGTGCACCCACAGCCAAAATAAAAAGTTTACGCCTCTGCGATAGCTGTTCTCTTTCCACTGAGCCTATCTAGCAGGCTATGATATTTTGAAACAAATTTTGTTTAACATTTTAATCTAGTTGTCTACAAGGTTAATTATAGTGACGGTTGTTAAATATAATTGAATGTTGTTTAAATACATAATTTTTAAGTAATCCTTTCCCCAAGAAATCATTGAATTGAGCAAAGGGCATTATTGAACTGTGATTTTTTACAATTTAAAGCGTGGATTAAGCCATCAAGAATATTTTGAGGAAATCCATCGAGTGTTTGGTGACAAGTCGTGTTCCTTAGGTACCGTAAAGCGGTGGTACAGTGAATTTCAGCGTGGTAGACTTTCCTTAAATGACAGTTTTCGAGCTCCTAAGCCAAAAATGGCAGTTACCGAAAAGAATATTTTGGGGATGGCGCGCGCCCCCCTTGTTTGAATTTGCGCCCCTCCTGTTTTATGTAATAATTAAAATATATATTTTTATCACAAAATTTGTAGTAAAAGCCGAAAGTTTATTTAAAATTTTAACGAAGTTTTCAACAATATTGCTTTTATTTATTTTCGAACTAATTTGGGTACCTATTTCCTCAGGAATTCATGAGTTTCTACAAGGAACAGAGATAAATATACTAAACGCAATTAACGGTATAAAATCATTAATTGCAAGTTTTAAAGAAATGCGCAACGATAAATGTTTTGATGAACTGTATGAAAAAGCTATGAATTTTTATAAGGCCTTAAATATAGAACAAGAACATAAATTATCAAGAAAAAAACCTTCTCATTTCAAGGAATTTCTACAATATGATGATAATGTATGTAGGTAACCAGAATGAAAATTATTGTGATAAAGAAAATTAATTACACACCTTTTATCCTATTCTAGATACAATGATAAATGAACTAGAAAATCGATTTTCGAAAGAAAATTGTCAAATTTATCAAACAATTGATTCTAACTCGGATTCATTCCTAAATTATGATTCTTTAGTTCCTTTAATTCAACATTATAATTTACCGGATAATATTCAATACGAATGCATTATAGCAAAAAATTATATATCGAATTCATCTACTAAACCTTCAAACATGCAAACTTTTATCAAGGTATTGGACAAAACAATATTTCCACATTTATATATTTTAGTAAAAATTGCTATTATTATACCAATAACTTCATGCTCTTGTGAACGCTCCTTTAGCGTTTTAAAAAAATAAAAAAATAATATTAGAGCCACAATTTCACAACAAAGACTAAGCTGAATGGCACTTATATCTATTGAAAATAATGAAGCAAATCTGCTGAATATAGGTGACATTATAGACGAATTTGCTAAGATAACAAAAAGAAAAAATTAATTAATATTACCTAGTAAAACATAAAATTGTTATTATTATCTACTTTTGTAAGTTCTTTTATGTTTGTTATTAATATATTATTATAATTAATAAACTTCTACATGTATTTAATAATGATTTTTAATTTATCTGAAATGTGCCCATTTGCGCCCCCCCCTGTTTCAAAATCCTAACGACGCCCCTGGACATGTTACTGTCAGGAATATTCAAGAAACTTTAAAGATTGGTGTGAAAACAATTGAAATCATTTTAGACCAACATTTGATGGTACGTAAGCTTTGTTCTCGTTGGATTCCCCACAATTTGACTCCAATCAAAAAGACAACCGTTTGAAATGGTGCAGATCTACAGTAGATCGCTTAGACAATAGGATAGTTTCATTTGGTGTACAACTTCATAAGAGGTGACGAAACATAGGTACTGCTATGATCTCGAAAAAAAGTAATAGTCCGCAGTTTGGATCTTTGTGAATGAGTCGGCTCCAACAAAAGTTATTCGCGAAAAAAGCCGAAACAAAAAGATCGTCGCCATTGGAGGATCGTCGTACTGTTAATGTTGAATGGTACTCTACCGTTTGTTTGGCTCAAGTTCTCCAAAATGTTCGCGAAAAACGTCAACGGGGAAGGATTATCTTGAATCAAAACAACGCTCGACAACACTGCTGCTCGAACGACTGATTATTTGAATGCCCAAAACATTGAAATAATAGGCCATTCGCCGTATAGTCCAGACCTGACACCTAATGATTTCCTTTTATTTCCACGTGTAAAGGATAAGTTATGGGGTTTACGTTTTACATCGGCCGAAGAAGCTGTTGACGCATTTAAAAATGAAATAAAGAAAACAAACGCATGAAGATTGGAGAAAATGCTTTCGAGATTGGTTTTCACGGATGCAAAAATGTATTGATCGTGGAGGGGAATGCCTTGAAAAATTATAAATAAATGTGTTTTGCAAGTAAATTGTGTATTACTTTACTAGGCTCAGCGGAAAGAGAACAGCCTTCGTAATATTGAAAATATTAACTTTTTATGTTATTATTTTGTTAATGTTGCTATAATATATATTTTATTCATTATTTTTTCTCGATATTTTGAAGTAATAATGGTAAAATAAATGACTTCATTTACGTTTATTACTTTATTTATAATAATAATTATACATATTCATGATGATTATAATATATTGTTCATTTGCACTATTAGTTTACACAGCTCTACAAATTCATACAAATCTGGTTGTGTATTCCTACGCGCACTATTGCGCTAAAAATATAGTAGGTACCAAATTAACCTATAATTGCCAGCTGTGTTGCCGTTGAGTGTTGATGTTTATAGTAGTGCAATTTTTCAGTGATATAATTACTTCTTATTAACTTTATATTTTTTATTATTATTTTATGTGATTTTATATTCTATTAATAAAAGTGTTCAATAAATTACAGTGTTTAAATACTTTTGGAGTTTGAACCAAGAATAAGTTGAAACATCAAAGCGTAAGTAATATTATTTACATTTACTTACATATATGATACATATTGCAAGTTTCTCAAAATAAAGGTACATTTATTGTATACGTTTATAAATTTATTAATAATTAAACAACCAATTTATGAAAAAGGATTCACATATTGAAAAAAAATGTGAGGTTACATTTTGCTTTCAATAACTATGCATTTGACATAAGTTAATATTTTGACCACGTGTCTTTGAGTATAATGTCCGAAATATAGCTTTTACTTTGTTGTACTACCACTGATATCTTGTTTACTTGAGTAAGTAAGATTTCAACAAAATAAATATACAGGTGTCTTGGACATGGCTTAACCACACATTCCTGGGGCCAAAATAAGACGATTTGACTAAACAGTGCACCGTTTAGCCAGTACTCTGCTTTAAAGTCCTTCTAAAAAAATTAATATTGCTTATAATATAACGAAACGCTTTGTTCGATTTGAATGAAATTTGGTATGACAATCCATATGGATATAATTCATCTTTTAAGATGGTATTTGTTATTGTTAGTGAACCACTAGTGTTTTAGGGTCCCTAGAATTTGATTTTACTATTTTTGCGATGATGTATTTGTGTGTGAGTGTGTGTGTGTGTGTGTGTGTGTGTGTGTGTGTGTGTGTGCGTGTGCGTGTGCGTGTGACAAAATTTTCTTATGCGAGAACTCTAATACTACAATTCCAAAATTTATAATTCTTTCGTATTCCTCTTCGTTACATCCATGTGAAGAGCTGATTAGATTTTGGTTATAATTGGTCAACCGGCAGTACCCCCATTTCAAGATTTTAACAATTTTTTTCACATTTAATGTTATTATAAATATTAAAGAATATTTTATTCTCTATGCGATTTGAATGCATTTTATACTTCATATTAAATGGATATTCGCAATCGAAATTAACGTTGGTGGCGCTGATTTTCGAAACAAGATGGCCGCCATACGATTGATTTGACATATGACAGTATATTTATTCACTGTGTTTTGTACACTGAGCATACAAACCGAGTTTTAAAAAGTTATTTACATAGATGAAGATGATACGTTTAAATATTTAATTATTACACTACTCACTCACTCTGTCACTTATACAATATGGCGCTTGTACGATTGCTTTCCGTAGTACCGGATTTGCTCCGCTAGAGTGCAAATTTTATTTACGATTGCGAATAGAGTTAAAAAATTATAAAGAAATTAAATATCATATATTAGCCAGCTATGCTATAACTCTGGAAACAGCTGCTATATTAAGAAAATTCTGATTGAAAGGTGTCAGTGTCAAGTGCAGTTGACAGTATGTATGTGTTATAATTTTACTGGATATATAGTATCTTTAGGTAGAAACTTTCTGTATGGAATTTGTATAAAATACATACAACTGCCTTAAGGTAATGTACAAGAAATATAATCTTTTGCAACGAAGTTTCTGTATGACCTTTATACAAAATACATAGAATTGACGGAAGGTAATGAGCTGGCCACATCAGAATTTTTTAGAAAAACTTTGAAGCAGAATATTTGTGCACTGTCGGATATAGATAAGTTTAGTTAAATAGTCTTAATATGGGCCCAGGAATCTGTGGTTATGGTTAAGCCATGTCCCCCTATTTCCAAGACAGTGTATAAATAGGATTATAAATTAATGTTTGAGTAAAACTGAAATCAGTAAAGGATTTTTTATGATCATATTTGTGTCAAAATTCTGTTGATGATTGAAACAAATTTAATACATTTTTAATCAGTTTGCAATAATAAATAATGAAAAATGTTCATGAATTATTAAAATTTTACTATTTTTTGATCAAAAATATTTTTGTATTGGAATTGTTTACTAACTGCAAGATTATTATTATTTTTTTTTTGTTTGCTGACAATTTGCTTCCTTAATAACCGAGTTTAATATTATTAGAGTTCAATATAAATGTATTAAATTTTTGTCTGTTTCATACTTATAGAAAAAGGAATTTACTCGTATATGTCCGGAAATTTCATTTCATTTAATTAAATATGAAAATATATTGAGTGTATAAATGGAACAGCGTGGGTTTTAACATCAAAACATATTTTTATTTGGTACAAAAATATGAAATAATAATATTGATCTAGTTAATGTGTTTACATGTTGTTAATACTGCATAGTATGTATGTGTTTTTTTTTTATTGTAAACAAATATGAACATTTTCATTTATAAAGTCTAGGATTAATTTATATTTAACTTTATAATTTTACAATAGTTTGTTAATGTTAGTTACAGTGTAATATAGATAGGATTGGTAAATATTGGTATTATACATGATGGTGACTACGGCTCGGCCTACAAACTCGCGCGGAAATTATCTATTCCATACTAGTTATAGAATATACTAATTTTTATTTAATTTACCATGTAAAAGCTTCAAAATACGTAAAACAAGGCGTATAATTAGATTCTGGAATCATATCTTTTATAACTTGACAGTTAAGGCAGTTGAGGAGTTGAGGTGACAAAATAAAAGAAACAAAGCGCCAAGCAAAGCCGTCTTGATTTTGAAAACAATTGCGTTTCCCATGTATTTTAAATGGGTGAATTAGAAAACTAGTGGTCTGTGACTGCCTATTACGGAATATTATTCCGTAATAATATGACAGAATATCCTCATTCTGTAACAGTTTGCAGTTACAGAATGTATGAATTCCATTGTAGTGTTAGAGAATAGTATATTCTATAACTAGTATGGAATAGATAATTTCCGCGCGAGCGAAATGTTTGTAGGCCGAGCCGTAGGCGAGGTCTACGGTTTCGCGAGTGGCGGAAATACTATTCCATACGAGTTTTAGACTATACTTTCTCTAACACTATTTAAAAAATACATTTTGCTTATCACTTGACATTTTTGAAAAAAATAATAAAATATTATTGGTATGTTATAAAACCAATAATTTTTATGTAACTTACCATGTATTGTAAAAGAAGATTCAAAACGCGTAAAACAAGGCGTATAATTAGATTTTGTAATCATTTCTTTTATAATTCGACAGTAAATGCAGATGAAGTGACAAAAGCAAAAAAACAAAGCGCCAAGCAAAGCCGGCTTGATTTTGAAAACAATTGCGTTTTCCCATGTATTTTAAATGGGCGAATTGAAAAACTAGTGGTCCGTAACTGCCTATTACGGAATATTATTCCATAACAGTATGACAGAATGTCCTCATTTTGTAACAGTTTGCAGTTACAGAATGTATGAATTCCATAGTAGTGTTAGAGAAAATATATTCTGAAATAAACGTGCAAACTTATCGTGTATTCACTCATAATTTTCTTATCTCCTTTAAACAGCCCTTTGAAGGGAAGTAGAGCATAAAACCTGAAATTCTGAAAGGAAATTGGGTTTATACAGTTAATATATGCTCTTAAATTAAATTTTATTATATTTACGCAATACATTTACACAAATACATTTGAGTGGGGGGGAAAAGTGACAATATACGGGCTACAAAATACGGGGAACAAGAACCCTCGGAAAATATGGGGCGCTGTAGGATTTATTGTCTTCCATACAGTACATAAAATGTGGTGCTATGCATTTTATTGTCATAATTTTTGGTTTCCAATTAATATATCTTTGTCGTTTTACAATAACGCTAAAATCTATACAGTAAATAGAAGACCTATATTAATCTTATATGTCACACACAGCAAATTCAAAAATTTAACATAAAATCCAGCCACCCTATAAATGAAAATTAAATAATTTCGAGAAATATTCAGTTTTACCATTCCCGTTTCGATCTAAACTAAATGGAGTTTATTTTAAGTTTTAGAAATTACAGTGTGTCACAGAAATATGATGGTTTTAAAAATGCAATTTCTGAAACAGTATACTAAATACATAGATTTTTATTTCTGCTTAATGGTTACCCTTTTTATTGATATATTTTTACAGGTATTCTTTTATTTTATCTTCTTTCTGTGGTTCAATAAAAATGTTGCCTCATAGAGACAGATTTTCAACCAGAGTTTAGATTCACTTCTAATCGTGAACTTTGTTCATTATTTCTGTGTTTTTATATTCTAGGAATTTATAAATTAAACTAAATTAATGTTTAATTTTTGTTGCCCGTGGTTGCCAAAATTTTATCTTTTTTCGACAAATTGCCCAAATTTAATAGAATTTTGGACATAAACTTTTTCGGAATCTTTTAAATATATTTTTCTACTTTGGTTGTTTAATGTGTACTTTATGAAACTTATTTGGATGTCATAAAAAAGTACTTTAGTTTCATAAAGTGCATATTAATGCACCAAAATAGATATATTTTTTATAGTATAAAATACACGTTTCATAAGACATTTCATCCCCTTAGAAAACTCGCGGCAAGCCGCTAGTTTTTAACAAAGACGCGTGCGCTAAAATCATGTCTTATGAAACTTGTATTTTAATGTACTATTATTCAGTAGTACCTACTTTCAAAATTTTAACAGTTAATATCAAATTTGAGTGCGTAATGTGTGTTTAAACATCAAACATGATCAAATTTCTTCTTCATTAATTATTTTAAATAAGTTAATTTACACAATCGGGGTTTCAACACCCGAAGACAAGTATTCAGTCGATAGCAAGTTTAAATTACGATCATTTACTGAATTGCCATTACAAAACATCTTTTGCATGAACTTAGTTTAATCAATATTTTACGTTATACTAAATCGTAAACGTCTTATTACAGAGCACCGTCTCTAGTAGTAAAAAAATTACGGGCTGTTAAAACCATAGCAACATGTATACAGATTTATTTATGCATTATTTCGCTTCGCCATATGTTTCCAAAGACTATTTCGATCAAATAGTTTAATGTATTGTGTTGTAGGTTCTAATATATTTTTTTTTCAAATTATATACGATTCAGTATGTCATAAAATATTGTACAATGCTCAACCGTTACCCGAAATTTACGTGCTCGCACGGATAACAAGCTTGCTTCGCTCGCTCGTTAGGTGCCCTGCACGCCCGTAAAGTTCTGAGTAACGGTCTTGCAATGTAAATTACTATAACTAAAGGTGCATTCACAAATAAAAATTAGATTTATGGTTTTTGTTTAGATTTAAGTAAGTCATTCATAAATGCAAGTTGAATTTAACTCTAATTTAGTTTTGTCTGTACTGACATCTACGTAAATGCTTCAAAAACAAGATTAAAATATTGGTAGAGCAATGCATAATAGAAAAACCGTGCGCCGTGAAACTGTAATTCGCTTGGCATTATTAGTTATATTTCAGCAATTAAGTTTTGGCAGTCTTTTTCTTTCTTCTCGCATTTGGTTTAAAGGCCGAATCTACCAAGTGAATAATAAATAAAGATGGATGTTTATTTCTATATCGTTTTAGACTCGTTATCATTGGGGAATTTTGTGACGTCTAACTAAATTATAAAGCTAAAATTTGGACCTTGCAATGTTTAGCTTTATGATTTGAATTTAGAGACACTTAATTCTGAAGTGTGAATGGAGTCATAACATAATCAGGGGATATAATTTGGTGCAGTTTTGGCTTGTTTCTGCAGTTCTAAATTTGAAATATGCAGCTCTAAATTCAAATTTTGCAGTTCTTATTTTTCCCTATATTATTTACTATTCAAATGTGCACATGAAATAAGAATTACAAAATATATTTTTAATGATTAGAACGCACGTTTCCCTCAACACATCTGGGTATAGTAGTTGTTTTGTAGTTCTTGTAGTTTTCTGCCTTCGCGGCTTAAATTTACCTATTCTTTTATATGTAAATAATGTGGTGAAATAATTTTAATTAAATTAAATAAAAAGGCGTTAAACCTGCAACTGTTTATTCTATACAAAAATGTGAGGTGCAGGTATTTGACCTTGAACAAAAAAACAATCCCCCCCCCCCCCCCGTTATCATTGAACAAAAAAGTGCAGCTCTAAATTTTTCAAATTATATCCCCTGAACATAATATGCGGCCAAGGTCTATAAATCTATAGTATAAAACATAAATCTAAACCTAATTTTCATTTGTGAATGCACCTTAAGATTAATACTAAAAAGAAATGTGGTATTTGATTCGATTTTCTTTACTCTTATGACTTTAAAATAATTATATTTTATTTATTTTGATAGTAAATTTTATAATAGTTTATATAAGCAAACATTAGTTTCTTATTTAAAATCCATCAGATTTCTGTAACTCACTCTATCTAATGAAGTTACGAGTAAAATATGGAATTTAAAAGTTCTTGGCGAATTGGAAATGGTAAAACTTGAAAGTATGTAACTAAAATGCCCCCATACTTATTGTCATAAACTATTCGTCTTGTACGTTAAAGGTACATCAATTGGCCCTCCAGAACAACGACTATTTTATAAGTTTAATACTAATAATATAATTTGATCGTCTTTCATTTAGATTAGATTATTACCTAATAAATCTAATATATATATCTCTGTAACTTTGATATACGTATCTGTGAAAATTATGATATATTTAGATATGGGAGTTTCCTTGTTTACATCTGTACAATCGGATTATACAATTGGAAATTATAGATTTGATTACTACATTATCTTAATTAATACCATTAATTAATTAAGTATTGTCATACGGAAACATACTCGTATATCTGTGGTCTGTCCATTCAATAAGCGTACTTACGTCATCATTTAACGAAAACAACAACAACTATAATCATTGTTCGTGGTTAGCCGGGATAGCACCAGTTTAGCAAAAATTAGCGCTAAATGCGTACTGAACGGTATATATTTTGTTGAACCCAGCGAGAGAACGCAGATTAAAGTAAAACATATTAACTGACAGTTCTACCTGTCTAATACTGGAAACTCATTTTTAAATGAATCTAATATTATTACCAGAACTGTTAGAGAATGAACTTCATTATATGTATTTGAACAATTTGTTGCTGCATTTTGTACTAGTACGTAACCTCGAAATTAAAACGTAACTAAACCACAAAATAATGACAACGGTAACGCGTACATCTCCTTGCCATTTCACTAGCGAAATATTTCTTGCTAGCTATTGTAACATTAAGAAATGTTGCGAAATATAAAGACACTCAATTAAACTTAGGCGAGACGTAAAGAGATGAGTTTTAATAAAGTCAGCATAATCGCTTAGGAACTCTCTTGCCGCAGTCTGAAGCTTTAGTACGCATTTATGCGGCTCCCAAGAGAGGTTGTACTCGCTTGTGTGAAGAACAAGTATAGATAAACGCTAAACATCATTGTCCGTTGTAATATTTGCCAAACAGTATTTAAATGTTTAATCAAATTGTAATTGTATTCATCATGTTTAGATATTTTAATATATTTAACCTTAAATTACATGGTGTTGGTATTAATTGAAATGAACCGTAAATAACAGTGAAAACTAGTAGAGTCCAATGTAGTGACTAAGAGGGTTCCCGTCACCAAGCATAGCAGTTGGTGATGTCAACTGGCACGAATAATAAATACCCATATTCCTATGTAAAACCGCTCCCAACATAATGGCCACATATGTCATGCATATACGTGATTAGGGGTGTGTAAACATCTGCCTGTTTACATACCTCCGGAAAAAGGGATTCGAATCATTCGATTAAAGGTTAGATATCGATTGACATACACGTTATATATAGACAAAGTGCTATTTGTATCGTCATCGATGTTAGATTCGGAAGTTCATAAGTTACAGTTGACAGAAACTGTATAAATACCGGTTGTCAGTAGAAATTGTGCGATTTGTCGCAAGTTGTATATAAATAAACGCTTAGTAGCCCCCGAGAGGTACTGACAGTCGGTAGAATAGAACGGTAATAATAAACGTCAGTCTCTACGTGTTACACTATTATTTCTAGCGCTAGATCTGCGCTAAATTCTATCAAATTAGTTTGCTTGTCTAGCGCTAGTCCGACTGAACGAGAGCAATGTTCCGTAACTGTAATCCGTGTGACATTTGATTATAATTTTAACCAAATTGGCTTCAAGAATGTTCCAATGCGATCATTTACAACAACTGATTAAGCCGATGTATCCGAATGTAATAAAATGCATGATATTTTTACTTTTACATTTTAATGACGCATTTAAGCTGATTGAATGCATGGACCATAATATACACACAAATCAAAGATACACACAAAAAATATATTCCAATTTTACAATTTCAAAATAGCATTTATTTAATTTGTATGTCATTTTGCGCCTCCAATTTTACAGTCTAACTAAACAACAATATCATAAACTTACTTAATAATAACAACAACAAAAATCTACAACACAATCTAAAAATAGGTCCGCCCTGGTTTATAATGAAACCAGTGTTATACGTATATACAAAAATTAATGACTTTTTAGGTTACATATTCCATGTTATCACATCATTTATCTCAAAACAATTTATGAAACAAATGTAATCAGTTCGTGTTATGAACCAGTTACATTCATTTGTTAAACAAGTAATAGAGGAAATAAATTATAACATACTACTTGGTTTCGACGTGGAAGATGAAAATAGTGAAAAATTTCTAAAGTTTAATTTAGGTTGAAGATATTATTAATGGTTCAAAATTTAAAAATATTTATAATTTTCAGCCTCCTAAAAAACAGGAACATGAAATCACAAATAAGTATATTTTATCCATATTTTTGAATGTGACAAATAAAATGTATTTATACAGTATATTTACCAGCCAATAGCTAATGTATTAGTTTGATTTCGAAACATTTTTGTAATCTTGTATCTATAAGTTCGTCATATACAGGGTGTAATTATACTTGGGGGGAAAAAATGCAAGGGCAATACTGACCAAAATGAGTAAAAAAGGCTTAATCAACATGTGTCCGATCTTCAATAGTTTTCGAGATATAAGGCAGTGAAAAATGAGTTTTTACGGGGGTTACCTCTGCTATCTCGAAAACTATAAGAGTTACGAGTTCGATTAAATAAGACTTTTTGTTTACCTTTCAACGGTCAAATTAGATATGCTTTTGTTTTTTTTTTAAATCAAATAATTGTACTAAGTTAAATGTGGCAACCTTGGTCAATATTTGATTTTCAAATAACTTCGTTACTATTAGAAATTGAGAAAATGTTTCATATAAAATTTTATTGTTTTTTTAAGACCTATTTACTGACATAATCACTATTTTTGTCAATTTTCTTCGATTCTAACAGGAAATGGCCTTTTTCTCGGAAACAGTTAAAGATCGGACCCACGTTGATTACTCCTTTTTGACTCATTTTGGTCAGTACTATATGCCCTTTCATTCTTTTCCCGAAGTATGATTACACCCTGTATTTTCAAAAGTTTCTTTTAGAAATTAATAATTGAAAAGTATTGTACATATATTATTTTAGTTTTAACAAATATTAGTTCCTACTTAAGATTTCAAATTTCATTAAAAATTCCTTTTAAAATTTTAATGTAATGCACTTTATATAATTTAAGTATTAACAGTTATTAGAAATTTTAGTCGTACGGCAATAATTATGGTAAAACCGACATTTCTGTAGGTGTATACTTGTCCCTTCATCAGGGTAAATCAGACTTTACAGATTCATAAGATCTTACTTACTCTGATGGCGGTATACGTATGATGCCGGACGTCATTTTGTAAGAATAAAAGCTGTATGACAGATTTCGAATAATTATTAACACCTAATCTATACCAGTCGAGAAATTTATCCATAATTATATTTATAATTTGTTATGTTTCGCGCAAGTTCTTTCCACATTTGACGATTAATAAGTTAATTCGTCTCATGGTCTCATATATATTTTGACTTTATTTGAGTGAACTTGTGAATATAAAATTTTAATGATGTACCCGTCGTAGTGGGGTATTAACATAGTATCATGCCCGAGAATTTTTACGCCTCATGGATACGTCTCGGATATATAATTTATTTTTGTACAACAAATCGGATTCGACTAGATTTGAATCATTAGAAACTAAACTGGTTACTTGATTCATTGATGTATTGAACCGACGTATTAAATTTTTGTGCGTTTTATCCTTATTGTTACAAATTCATTTTGTTTGATTATACCAAATTGTAATCAAAGAAATTGTGAAATCATCTCAGTTACCGGGATTAGAACCCTAGGCCTTTATTTTGCCGCTATTGGCTGTTGTTATCACAATTACTGACATTATTTTTGATGGTGCATATGTTACAGGCAAACCCGATTTCAGGACAAACTAGTTTGACCTACGCCAAATCAGACTATCCTAAGGATGTTCTAATAAAACACTGGGTAGCTGACATACGTTTAACAAGTGACGCAAGTGGTGAGGGTACGACGCCATTTGCAGAAAAGGCAAAACGTCAAACGTTCGTTGGTCTATTATTGCATTATATGGTAGTTTTCTTGAATAAAGTAGTGTTTGTGTTGTGTTCTTAGTGAATAAATACTTTCGGTGAGGTATTTTCATAATAAAAGGCAATATGCCGTCTTCTTGTAGTGCTTTTGGGTGCACAAATAGACATAGTAAGGATAACCCTCGACAAGTAAGTATTATGGATGCTATAAAAAGAAAAGATTTCACACCTACAAAAGCATCAAAAATTTGCAGTTATCATTTTCTTGAAACTGATTATTTGAAAAGGCCTAGAACATAATAAGAAGATTAAAACCTTCACTCAGCACCTTCTATATTTCCAAATTTTCCACCACATATGCAAAAGGCATCTATTTAATAAGCAAATATTATTTTCAAATTCATAATCATATATTATTGTGGATTTGCTATATATGTAATAAATGTATATTATATTATTAAAATTATAACTATAATTTTTAAAATATACGCAATAAATATTTTAAAAAATCCTTTAATTCATCCCATTTATAATTTGTTTCTATATGTAATTTTAAATTTGTCGCGTATTTTGCCTTTTCTGCAAATGGCTGCCTTCCATTCGCTTGCCTCACAGGTGACTACGTGCATAACGTACAAGTTAGCAATCTAGTGTATATATGAATATCCTTGATCTATCCGCTATACTATTAATGTATTACCTGACAAACCAGATTTCAGAATAAAGTAGTTTGGCTTAGACCAAACTAGTTCTTAATAGGATCAATCAATCATGAGTTTTATGTGTTAAGTAAGGTTTTGTTAAAGTATTTTTATTTAAAATTAAAGCAATCATAAGAATATTATTTATTTTATAAACATAACAAAATATTACCTAACGCACAAATCTTATGATTGATTGATCTTATTAGGAACTAGCTTGTCCTAGGCCAAACTACTTCATCCTGAAATCAGGTTTGTCCGCCAGTACAAATAAGTTTTTTCTAATAGTCTCACATTGATATCAGGACTAGGACGCTCTAGTTCATCCTATCTGTCGTCGGATAGACTGGTTTGGCCTAGGCAACACTAGTTAATCTTGAAATCTGGTTTGGTCGGCAAATTGCATTACATGAGGGTAGTTATACCACCATATTTAAACATAGATGACACGTCATAATTTCTCGGCTCTGTCAGACTAGTTTTTTTTTTCAAATTGACATTCATAAATATAGATAAACGACTACTCAATTTTTTTTTGAAATCTATATTTCTCTAAATATGTATAACAGATTTTTCAAAATTGAAACAACTATCACATAAACATATAATGTATTCCACCACATCGAAACCGTGAACTAAAATCTAAACCTATCGTTTCTTACATAAGTTGCGTATCCTGGTGCACAGATGTATATGGGTGTGGGGTAGGGTGTTAGAGCGAGTCCTGTGAAGACGGTGTGTAGAGCTTCCGCAGGAGGAGATTGTCCACTGCAGGAAGCAACAGGAAGCGTTTGTCCTGATCTACTTCGTCTTCCGGGAGCTCGGGGTCGACTTCGGCCGGCCCATCTGCGGGATACGACCTAGGGAGAGAAAGACAGAAGATTAGAGCGTGTATGTGCAAGAAAGGAACAGACGGATTGAAGCATATATTTTTCGCTCTAAAAATTATTTTGTTTTTAAAGAGTTGAAGAATTCCCACCTAGGATTTACGATATTTTGTTTAGTATTTACTTAAAGTTGTGTAATACTTAATAATTAACTTTCACAAGCAACAAAATTATGAACTTAAATTAAATACGGACACCTAGCATTAAGTTTTGGACCATATTTACGTGGATTTCTCAGACATTTCTGATTCCTGTATATTCTGCGTTGCAATTTGTCTTAATTTTGAGCTTCCCATCCTCCATCGTAAACTTTTCGACATGAAAGAGCCCAAAAATATTCTATAGGACGAGCCTGGGAAGGTTAGGGGAATTGTCTTTCGCAGAACAAATGGTTTTGGTCTGTTAGCCAATTTTGAGTTTGTCTTGCATAGGGACAGGATTTAAAGTCTAGCCAGAAGATTAAATCATCCCCAGGTGTTCTCCTTCAATAAAATTAACCAATGTTGTTAGACAATAGACCTTTTCAATTTAAAGAGATAGAATATATGCGCAATGGAGATCTGCGCATAGTAAGAACAACTGAGATCCATGGCTTTTGTTTCTAAAAAATTTAGACGTAAATTGTGAGAAATATGTCAGATAACTCTAAAAAGTTTTATCGAAATAAGTTACAAAAGCTTTTATTGAAGTTAAAATGTCTAGCGATGCAAATTTTCATCGAGAATACAGGTATTTTAATGACTGCAATATTTTTGACGTCTCGTTTGACAGCCCTAGTGGCAGTTGTGATTTAACACCTCCAGACTTTTTTCTTTGAGGTTATATGAAGTCAAGGACAATTCAATAACTGAAGGAGAACATACGACGCGAAATAGCCGGTGTGGAGTTTCAAATATGCCAAAATATGATTGAAAATTAGTCTTGTCGTATGCGCCCCGTCAAACGCATCCGTGGTGGTAATCTCAATGATATCATTTTCTATTATTAATGTCAATGATTATACTTTTATTAAATAATAAAAGTTTATTGAAATTTGAATTCGTTTGTTTTTTATCTAATTTCAAAATCTTGACATTGAAAAATGAAACACCCAAACAATGTCCGTAATAATTTATATTCCAAATATTGAGTTTACTGAAAAATATTTGCTTCAATAAAACTACTTCACTAAACTAACATTTACCTACATATGCTACACATGAAACACAACAATGTCGCTACGCTAACATTAAAGTTCAACTTTTCTACTCTACTGCTACTTGTCTACTGAAAGAAAAACAACAATGTACAAAGTGGCAGTTAGAGTTCTGGAACATGCGGAACATTTATCTACTTGTTGCTGAAATGCTGAAAGTGTCACTGAAGCGATGTCGCGCTGATATTTGACATCTGGCTGAAAGAACTGAAAGGAAGTTATATTGATGTTTTTCAGAGCATGAAAAACGTGGATAAAACCTTAGAAATGCAGAGAAAATATTTTTACGAAATATATGGTTTATAGCGAAACAGTATTTACTATAATAGATTGACAATTTTATATCAATAATCACGCAATTTTTGATCATTATTATAGTACTGTTAAACACATATTTTTTAACACCAAACTTTGGTGAGGCAAGGAATCCAGGAAAAAAAGCGCCGCAGGTGATTTTTTTAAAATCAAGGACAAATGCCTTATAATTGAGTGTTACATTTTTTCAAGGGATGTGAAACTGTATGTTTTTCCCCTTTCATGTACAGAAATAAATTGCCAAATTTACCTAGATAAACTGTTTAAAGTCTAAACACAACATAATATGGCGCGACTATTGTACAGGGCCTATGTTACTTTACTATAAAAGTGCTAGACATCTTCAGCCGTATTCATAGCAACTACGTTACTCCACCCTTATTCCCGGTATAACTATTTCACAAGAATTAAATTTAAAACTGGTTTAACTTTTCGGTATTCATAGCAACATTACATATTTTACATATTTTAAACTTATTAGTTTATGGTGCTATTCTGTAACTTTGCTCAGTAAGACTGTAGCTCTATAGACTCTATAAGCTATAGAGCTCTGTAAGGCGACAGCTTACAGAGTAGTAAAATTACCTATTCTGTAACTCCCTCTATAAGAGGTCTCGCTACAGAGTTATTCTTATAGAATACCTAACTTCATTCCTGTCTAAATGTCAAATATGCTACAGTATATTTGACAGTAATTTTGTAGGCATTCTAAAAAATATGAAATAGAAACGATTGTTATATAAATAATACACTATAAAATGGTAGGTATGTTGGTTCAGAAATACGTATTCCATAATATATTTATGTAGTTGAATAAGCTATAGATTCCATCACGATTTTTTCATTATTATTAATTTCTATAAATACATCAGATTTACACATATGTAATTTATAGGTTTATGATTAAATGAAATATATAATTATTGAATCAAAATACGCTATGTTTTGATTTTTACAGGTAATCAATTTTTGTCATTGTTGTAATCAATACTTGTCATTGTTAATAATTTTTTTTATCTCCTGTGTTTTAATTTTTGTAATCTATTCTCCTCGCTAGTCTGATCTATTAATATTAATTATGAAGTCATCATTTAATGACTGTTTCAATTATTCTATGAAACTGTGAACAGTTCCCTACCATTAATTTGTATTCGTACAAGTAGATAGGGTTTCCTTCAAATTATCTTGACTGGCGGAAACTGCCCTTGTCTTTAGCTTTGAACCAATAATTATGACAAATTTTTAACTATAGCTATTTAAAATTATTCAACTTGATATTAAAGAAAAAATGGTCACTTTAATTAAAGTTTTACAATGAGTTTGTTTTAAAACATATCTTAATTAGTAATGTAATTCATTATGTGGTAAACTGATCTGAATGGATTTTGATAAGTCTGGAAAAATCTCTATTTTCATGCTAAAATATTTTTTTTTAAACATAAATTTCTATAAGAATTGATAGGATGTATAATTACCTTCTTTGTTTGTCATTTAATAATAGATATAATAAAAATTGTTAGCTTTTGCTTTTAATTTCCATATTTATTTAAATTTTTTATATATCTGACGTTTAAAATATATTTTTGACGTTTCAATATGCTCTGTAAATACTTTGCAGTCACGATTTTGGCGCTGTAAGATTTATAGAAATTTCTATAACTCTGTAGCGCTTACAGTACTGTAACTTGGTTACAGAAAAGCAATTTGCTTACATCCTGTAACGTTGGTTACTTACAGAGCCTATAGAGCTTATAGAACGGTACAGAATAGCACCATTAACTATTCCAGACAAACCATTTGGCAACATTGTATTTTTATTCTATTTGACGTTATAATTATAATTTGCTATCTTCTATCAAATATGAAACGAAATTTTTACATTTCAATGGAATTGTAAAATGACAGCAATCAGTGCCGCTACGTGGGTAAAGGCGTCTTATGACCCCCCCCCCCCATAATGTATAATTTGCCAATTAACACACACTTTAATTTTCAAACTATAATTTTGAATCTTCGAAAGATGCTAGATTTAAAATATTGATAAAATATCCTTTGGTAGATTCATTCTTGTAATCAATATTATTATCTTATAATCAAAATCGTTTGTTGTAATCAACAATATTACAGTTATAGCTTGCGATTCTTGTAATCAGTATTCTCGAGCTATAAGCCGAAATATTCTTTCTTTATTTTTGTAATCAACACCTTCACAATTATTATTTCTAGAAAAATATCCGTTTGGTATGATAATTATTTTACTTATAACTTATAATTACAGCTCTAATGCAAACAAATTACCAAAAAATATTGTTACCTTCTATCACATTACTGTTTTGGTTTGTACAGTATTTTTTTCTTTACGAATAAGAGCAGTTCAATAAAAAGAATAGGATCCGAAAATTGGACGGAAGAGGAAAAGAATTCGTTATTTGAATTAATTAAAATACACGAAAGGCACTCAAAAGATAAAAATTCTAATAAAAAATCAAGCTTATTCTGGCATTTTTTCGTGATTTATATATTTTTTCGCGTTTATTTATATTATTGACTTCATCTACGAATTCAACCATGTCCTAAACATTATTTTCACCTTCTGAAGAATCTGAAAATTATCAAAAAATAGATTTTATTATTATTCGTGCCCAAACCATATACATAATATAAATAATTAATACACAATAAATAAATAAAACATTACAATAAATACTTCTCACTCCTTAGATACTGAAGTGACCGATTTTCGGTAGCGAAGTACCCAGGGCCGCGCCGTGCGGGTGGGCAGGTTGTGCCCCGCACAAAGGCGCCTGACTTTGAGGGGCGCCGTTCCAACACAGTAAAGTAAATAATAGAAATAGCAAATTTTTATAAAATGCTCTTATTCGTAAAGACAAAATTACTATAAAACTTACAAATTAATGTGATACAAGTGAACAATATATTTTTTAATTTGTTTGCATTAGAGCTCTAGTTATAAGTAAAATAATTATCATATCAATCGGTTCATTATTATTCTAGCATTGTTATATTGAAATAATAAGTATGAAAATGTTGATTACAACAATGACTATATTGATTATAACGCAAGAATATTGATTACAAGAATGAATCCCACAATGAATCCAATATTTAAATACCTATTATCATTTTGCAAAGATTCAAATGCATTTACAATTCTGAAATCTGTTGTAAAATTGTTGATTACAACAAACGATTTTGATTATAACCTATTGATTACAAGAATAAATCTAGGAAAATTTCATTAATATATTAAATCTACCATTTTTGAAGAACAAAAAATATAGTTTAAACTTTAATTTGCAAATTTTACATCATGAGGAGAAGGGGCGCTAAAATGTAACACAGTACAAAGGCGCCTAATAACCACGGAGCGGCCCTGGAAATACCGTATCTGGACCACATGGAGTGAGTTAGCTGAGCTTGTTGTTATAACCATATAAATAGTCAAATTTGGAATTATGGAAATAGGCTTTATGCGTTGCCCGGCATTAACTAGGACGGAGGGAATGCAAAACTAGATTTCTTATCTCTTTAGTTTATAGGAACAACCACTTATGTCAATGTTTCAATAAAAAAAGTCTTTCTTTTAATGAAGTGGTCTAACTTTTCCTTAAAACTTTTGTCGTACGTTATGTATTACTAGCATTATGTACTCGTATTTTACGTGTATTACAATCAGTGGCGTACCTAGGGCGGGGCAAACAGGGCAGGTGCCCTGGGCGCTAGAACCAAGGGGGCGCTGCTTGGAGCCCTTGGTATCCGTATGTAACTTGGGTGCCAGAATTTGAAGTGATAAAACTGTTGATTACTGTGCGTATTGACATTTTTCGGAACTGTTGAAGCTCTCTATCTGTTTAAATACTCAAAAACGCTGTGCCCATAGTTATTAAATCTGAGTTTAAAACAATATGGAGTTCAAAAGTGGAAGCTGTGAAGCCCATAAACAACTACCTTGACGGCATACTCTAAGTTCTCGAGACTATAATGGATGATGCAAATGAAACGAGTGAAACAAGAAGTGATGCTACGCAATTATACAACCGATTTTCTGACTCTACTTGAATTTTGGACGGGAGTACTCATTCCTATTGATAGAGTTCAGAAAAGACGGCAAGATATAAATATGAACTTCCATGATGCCGCCTTAGATTTGAAAGGTTTTTAAGATATTATTGTCGCAATGAAAGAGAAACTTTGATGACTGAAGTTCTGGAAATTGGACTTAGTCTCTGTCAAAACTGAGATGATGAAACCGAAAAACGCTAACGACGTAAAATCTTCGAATATCCATGCAAATAATGTTTACTATTGCAGTTTCCATCGTTAGCTGTGAAAGATCTTTCAACAAATTAAAACTAGTCTTAAATTATCTGAGAGTCTCCATGGGTCTAGATCTATTAAGTGATCTTGCTTTGATGAGCGTTAAAAGAGAAGAAATTGAAAAAATATTTCGAGCATGTTGCCATTTTTTGAGCGTAATGACCCCCGGAATATATGGTATAAGTTTGTCGGTTGAGTCACGGAACACCCGTATATTGATAATTATTTTGTTATTGTGCTGATTCATTCATGGTTGAAATTATATATATATATATATATATATATATATATATATATATATATATATATATATATATATATATATATACACGGTGTTAATTAAAAAGCGGGCCATAGGCGTTTAACATGGGAAATCAGTTTTTCCTTGCGCAAAAGTTCCCAATTAATTTTAGACAAAAGTGTTTCAAATAAAAGTTGTAGATAATTAAATTATACACCAGCATCACTAAACAGATTTTATTTTGCATGTTTAGTAACCTGCAAAATCCGAATTGAAATTCTATAATATTGCTCATTTGTAGTGACAGCCATGGAATTTAAACAAAATTACAAAGAAATGCATATCATTTGAACTGTCAGAAATTCGATTTTCAAATAAAAATTACTGATAATTATATTCTATCCTAAGTCCTTCAAACTATTTTGTTTTTATAATCTACATCTAAATTATTGCTTACAATTTATTTATTTTTATTTTGTAACCTGCAAAATCGAAATTCTGACAATTCGAACGATATGCATTTCTATGTAATTTTGTTAAAATTTCATGGCTATCACTACAAATGAGCAATATTTATAAAATTTCAAATTGGATTTTACAGGTTACTAAATATGCAAAATAAAATTTGTTTAGTGATGCTGGTGTAGAATTTAATTCTCTACAATATTTATTTAAAACATTTTTGTTTAAAATTAAATGGGAAGTTTTACGCAAGGAAAAACTGATTTCCCATGTTAAACGCCTATGGCCCGGTTTTTAATTAACACCCTGTATATTGAAATTCTTAAGTAATTTCAACAACAATACAAGTGCCACATATCTCGCTACACTAAAGCGAGAAAGAAGTAATCTTGATTTTACATTGTTGACAGGGGGCGCAATTACGACCCTTGCCCTGGGCACCATTTCACTTAGGTACGCCACTGATTACAATGAGTGACTGGTTGAGATGTAAATATTTCAAATTAACAATAACAAATGATCACTGAATCAAAATTCCTGATTCTCTCTTGAAATGGATTAATTAAAGCTGTACATAATCCATATGAATGTGAATAAGAGTAAATGATTCTTCTAAAAGAAATAACAAATTATAATTTAAAAATATGGATTTCTCGTAGTTCCGAGTAGCAAATGGAAAACTGCTAATATTTCACAGATTTCTATAGACTACAGACTCAAACTATAGGACTATCTCCTTTTTCTTGAACAAATATTTCATTTGTATTCGGTCTACCGGGCAAGTATGCAACTAAACTGCTCTGTTGTCTTCGACAAAATGTCTGACCGGGGCTAGCCACAATTCTCAACTTTCCCGGACAATGCGAAACAATTTAACTTGAAAATAAGATAATGGCAGACGAAGTTCTGCTCCAGCGGGATTCAATTTCCGTTCTGTTACATCGATACAAGCAAAAACTTATAAGCGTCAACGGATTTGTGGGCGACAATACATGTGAGATAGTGTAAGAATAGTTTTTCAGCTAATAATAGAATCTAATGTAAGTGGATGATTCGTTAATTGAGAGAACGTGGGTTCTATTCTTATTCGCGTAACGACTACTGAGAAAAATTAATTATTTGTCGAACTATTTTGGGATTTATTATTGTTAGTTTCTTATAAATTCTCTAGAAAATGGCAAATGGGCCATAAAATAGTATATATGTATGCTGAATAACAAAATTATGTGTTATAGGTTCGGTTATGTTAATACAAGAATTATTAACAGCAAGATGCATTAATATAACACTACAAAAAAAGTTTGCAAAATGTTTTATATTGAATATTGTGCTGTAGTATACATATATACATACTTTTGAGTGACATTGATGTCTACTTTTTGAATTATATTAAACATATGTAATTTGTGTATTCCATTTACTTACATCTGTTTCTTGAACTTTGACGTATACTCTGTCAAGGTCAGTATAAAGATTATCTTCGTGCGCTTTGTATGTAGTTGTCTACTAATAATTTATCGTAAATCTCTAAATATTATACAATTAAACATTTTACATTCAATAGCATGTATATTTCATTAATATTTTATTTTATTTTTCATCATTGTTATCAATGGCACACAGATATGGATTGCCGCATAACCTATTTGGAATTAAAGTATTTTGTTCCTAAGTTATAATTATTGAGCTAAATTTTTTATTTGACAAAACCACAAAATATGTAAACTTTCAAACTGTTATTTGCTTGAGAAATTTGTAATCAGATGTTTAATGAAATTGAACTATACTTGTCATTCGACGAACCCATGCTATCCATTTTTGTCGTCTCTCCTGTTCCCAAAGATAATAAGGCAAGGCGTAAAAATTATCACCGTTATATTTAGATTTGCACTCTGTGACACAACATATTCGACGTCATTTTACCACGGTTTTCTTACTTATATTTACGCGTGTTTACGAACTGTCATTTAAACATCCCAACCCAACCCAACCTAGTAAAATCCGCGAGTGGCGCGACGATTCGTACTTGGTTAGTCTATTGTTTTAAAATGAAAAAAATATGAATTCTAGTCGACACTGTCAAAGTATGTGAAAACGATAATCGTTTCCTACATCATTATGAATGATTTAAAAATAAATTAATACTCGTATTTCAAATTTAAAAGGTATTTCATCCCGAAAATGAAACAATTGTAAGAAAATAAGATAATTAATATTGATTACAAGAATGATTCCAAGAAAAAAATTCATACATATTTAGTACTTATTGTATTTTGCGAAGAATCAAATGCTTCTGTTTTACCATAACACGTTTTCACTCTTTTGAAAATTATGGTAGATGGTAGAAAGAAGTAAAAGAAATATCCTGCCAAATGGATATTTTTCTGGCACTGTTTATATTCCAATACTTGTAAAATTGTTGATTACAACAAAGGATATATTGATTATAGCAATTTTATCAGAATGTATTTTTATTTTGCGAAACATTAGAAATAAAGATTGTAACTTATTATTTTGTAGTTTTTACACAAAATGTGGCCCAGACTTTATTTACTTGAAATACAATAGGTATATAATAAAAATTAGATTACTTTAAAATAATAATCTTGCCTTGTATACTACAGTGTTTTAAATTAATAAAGAAGTCATTTTGTTCAACTCATAAATTTTTCTTCTAGAATAATGAAAGGAGCAAAATAATCTGGTGTATGACATAACGTCTATTCCTAATTGATAATTTAACTTGTATCCTTTTTCAATTCTTGTAGCGCTGCGAGCGCTGCTATTATGAACAAAAGACAATAATAATAATATATTTTGACAGATTAAAAATTTTAATGACAGTATCTGTCAAAACTATTATATAATACAAAAACATCTGTCTGTTTTCGAAAAACATTGTCACTTTACGGAAATAACCGAAGATGAAAACGTAGTGACTGACTAATTTTACCTGATCGCTAAGGAAACGAATATCGTTTTCACTTATCGATAATCGCAATATCGTTTTCACTTTTACGTGATTCCACTTCTCATATGAGACAAGTTTGCAATTTCAAATATGCGAAAACAACAATATATTGGCCTCAGAGACTCCTCCGTGGCAAACGCGAGCCTACCCCTATATCGTCAAACTGCTACTAGTGTGACAATATTTTTATGTAACGCTGTAGAATAAATAATAAATTTAGAGAAAGTAGTTGAATTTTACAAACATAAAAGTTATAGGCAACGTTTAAAAAATAAATGAAATTTAAAATGGGCTACTTGCGTGCCATATTTTTATTTAATATTTTGAAGAGACGATAAAAACTTACTACCCATATTTTTTCTTTTGGCAAAATTTTCATTAATTGGCCAGGAAAAAATTAATGAAATTTTAATATTTAAATTACCGCCATGTATGACGTAGAATTACGCCGAACCAATGAATGGCCGTAAAGCAATAACATCGAAACGTCCAATAGCAACGGTATGTGCGGGTAATTTAAACATGTCAGATCACCTGTTTGCCGTTTGAATAATAGTTTGGAGGTTAATATTTTAGTTTGTCATTTTAATCTTTTACGAGTACAAGCTAAGTTAAAATCCTTCAAAATCCTGCTTAACAAATCGAAATACGTAATAAAAGTAGCAGAAACCACGCAAATTGCAAATAAGAAAGAAGAGAGGCAGTGACAGAAAAATGAACTAATGTCAAAATCATATTAAAAATCGCACTTGCTCGCCATCTACAGGTTACATTCTTAAATATGCTTCCCTTTCTCCAGTTAAAAATAATGACGTCAAAGAAAATTTTCTTTCTTAATTTATTAAAAAACATATAATTTAAAAAAATATGTTTTTACATAAGTTTTCAACTTTACTTTAGGTATTTAGTGATAGATATCAGATTTGCAGTACCACGCAAGTAGCCTATTGGGCCTCTCAGGCCCAGTCGCAGTTATAGTGTTAGTGTTAACATTATATTTCGAGCTCAATATTGACAAAAGATATGTACTGATGCATATTTAGTTGATCACCCATCCATCAACTAGCTGTGTTTAAATATCTGATTATATTATTATCACAATTGAATTAACTAATAAAATTCCCATAGGAAAATCAATATTACTACTTTGCTAAAGTAAACATATTCAATTTTATATTCAAATTATTCTAAAAGGAGTGAAAGGAAAAAAATCGTTAGCTGTTTATCTACCTAACGTTTCTCATTTGTTAAAACAGAAAAATTTCCATACCGCTATTTTTCTTGTAAAGTAATCAAACTGATGACCAAATAAAAAATAACTTTGTGGTAACATCTGTGTTCTTACTTTATAACTTTATTTATAACTTTGCATAAAACCTAACCTAAACGGTGTCCGGCACGGAATTATTGCTCTTAGTCAGTTTTACGACTAATATGGCTACTTATCGTAACGATTTACGTAATTTCAGTTTAATGTACGAAGCAATATTTCATATACCCCATAAACAATATATAAAAGAGTGCAGAATATATTCTTCTAATAAAATTTTTATGTCGCCTGCACATAAATTTTAAGTTACGTGCTTCCATTTAGAAAGAAATAAAGTTAGATGCGGGATTCTCTAATTGGCAATTATTTTAGAAGAAAATAACACGGAATAAAAATAATATATAAAGATAACACATCTGATTCTGATTTATAGATCTCTAAAAAGATATTTGTTTCGTATTGCTTTATAACATTCATAAATTGAGATTATAAATTACATATATTTGTGTTCCCCATTTAGAATAACTGATCTTTGAAACAAAATTAAAATTACTAACGAATCATTGCTAATGTTACACAGTATGCCTATAAAGATTTGGGACTGATCGACAAAATTGATCATGGTGTTATAATTAAGAGGCTCCAAAAGTTTGGGTTTCATAAAAATATTCTGAAATTACCAAATTCTTATCTAAACAATCGATTTCAGTATGTAACTTATAACGGGTTTAATTCTTGCTTATACAGGGTGTCTCACAACTCGCGCCCCAGAGCGAATGAGGAAACACGAGACTGCACTCGGATGTGTAATTTCTAAGAAAAAAAAATCTAGCTTAAAAGATATTCGAGAAAAGACGTCTTAAAATTGACCAATCAGAGACCTACACATTTAACGTGTGTTTGCCGTAATTTTACGTTACTATGGTTTTATACAAATCAAATCTTTTTTAAAATGTGTTGGCGACTGTAGTTTTCGAAAAATGTCAGTGTCAAATTAAATTTGACAAGGTGAATAAAAAAAGGCAAATTCTATCGTTTAACACATTTTACACAGCTGCTACAACACGTTGCACTGTACGATACAAATGATGATCTCGGATGACACCTTCGCTAACCTAATTTTGTTGACAGTGAAAAGTGTCAAAATTACAGTAAGTCAAACAAATTTTGTAACTTACTAGTAGTATTTTTAAAACCTAGCAACCAGTTTTATTTTGTAATAATATCATCACACCTCAAAATATCCTTCCGGGATTGGTGGATTAAAAAGTCTTGTAACTCCGTCATGCAAGCAGCCGCAAATTATTTTCTTCTATTTGTTGGCAACCTATTGTCGTCGGCAAGTGTCAGTTTCGTCTGGAGCGCGAGTTGTGAGACGCCCTGTATACAGAAAAATCAGGAGTCCCTCAGGGATCTAATTTAGGCCCTCTTTTATTTCTCCTCTTTATTAACGATATCACAGATTAAATAACATGTGAAGTCCTTATGTACGCAAATGATGTTAAAATTTTTAAAGAAATAAATAATATATTTGATTGTAGTATTTAACAATAAAATATTGATACGATTCAAAATTGGTGTAATAATAATAAGTTGTTTTTAAATATAAATAAATGCAATATTATGACTTTCACAAGGAAGAAACAACCAATTGTTTTTAATAGCATATTAATGATCAAACTCTTAAGGCTGGTTCATGTAAGCTGTAAACTTAAGACTTTACCTTAGCATTAGCATTATGACTTTGCATTTATAATTCGAGTATAGACAAATGCGTGCTACGGTATATGTAGCTGTAACCTCAACCTTATCATTATGCCCTAACCCTAGAATACGCCAATTTCTAAATTCTTAAGTCATAATGCTAATGCCGACCAATCAGAAGCTTGCCGCTGGCGATATTCATGTATTTGAATTTAAAGTTTGACGTTTTAAAAAATTCTGTCACATTTAAGTAAAAATGAACTAAATGAATTAGTGGAACAATACAAATATAGGTCGGACTCCTCAACGCCTTTTCTTTCTTTTCTTAAATTTATTTGCCAAAGCAATTCTACTTATAAAAATTGTTGAAAATACGACAACGTCTGTATCACTATCCATATCTACATATTATATGTCCTTGTATGTCAATACGATTGGCTTGTCGCTGTTAGAAAAAATGACATTACCGGCTTACTCTTATTGGTTTGCCCTAAGAAGTACATGTACCAGGCAACGTAATGTAAAGTTTAATGCAAAGGCATAATGCTAATGCTAAGGTAAAGTCTTAAGTTTACAGCTTTCATGAACCAGCCTTTACTCGCTGTAGTTCTGTGAAAGACTTAGGTATTGATTTCGACCCTGTTTTAACCTTTACTTTACATACAGATAAAACAATTATTTCGGCTAATAAGATGTTCGGCTTTGTTACTAGAATCTGCAAAGGTTTCAGTAATGTTGAATATCTTGAAATACTGTATTTTATTTATGTCAGGTCCAAATTGGAATATGCGATTCTTGTATGGGATCCTTGTTATAATAACCGTATACTTCTACTGGAACATGTTTAACAGAAGTTTCTTAAGTTGTTATGGTTTAACATCTTTCACAAGTATCCTGCTAAGGGTTTTGACAATAATGTTTTTTTTTAATGTTTTTGAAAGAGAAGACAAATAACAACATGGCAATTTTCAGATTTTGGGGATATATATCCAGAATGAAATTAGATCATACATCTCTCCCTGTCTGTCTGCATAATCGAGTATGTAACTATCTTTTTTTAGTCGATACGAATTTAAAGAAGATTTAAAGTAACTCAATCCTATTTTCAATCCGCTGAGATAAACCAATAGGATTTTTCAAGTCATATACTAGAAGCCGCTTGAATTATCGAGATAAACGTAGTCACTGGTGTCATAGTAGATTTGTACAAAAAAATAACATGTGTTTTTTCTTCTGAAATTCGAGTAGTACATTGTATAGTATTAATAAATATGATTTTCTGTTAAAATTTCTGTATATATTAAGCGCAGTAGCAATTTAAAAGTATACTATTTGAATTGTCGCCAAAGATATTAACAAATGACAGAACTGGAAAGACAAAATTTTAAAAAATATTTAATATTTCTTATTTAATTATAAAAATATTTATGATTACATCAAAATGATCTTATGATCTTATCCGAATAAAAATTTGATTTTATAAATGGTTTTGTGTTTGTCACAACTATTTCTTTCTTTGTTCGTTTTGAGGCATTATTAAATTTGTGTATTAAGAGAGCAAAATGGGACATTGTCTCGAAATTGACAATGTCTATTTGCGCTCGAAACACACACAAGATTTTTTCTACAGTCCTCCACCATAACAAAAAATAATGAATGTACACTTTGTACTTACAGTACTACTCAGTTTTGCAGTAAAGATAGGAACGTATTCAAACATGACTTCAAGATATTGTTTTGGCTTTCGTTTTTTCAAAAAATTAATGCCAATTTTGTAATGAATATTAAAAGTTTTTTGTATAATTTATTTGTTTCAAGCAGAGCTGGGCAATACTTGCAAGAAAAGTACTGTATTAGGCTTGCAAGTACTTTCAGTACTTCAAGTACTGTACTTGAAGTACTTTATATTTATAGTACTTCGTACTTGACAAAATAAGTCTATTCACATGTACTTGGTACTTAATACTTGGAAAAATACTTGAAGTACAATGAAAAGTACTTGAGGTATTTTTAAATACTTGAAGTACTTTAAATGTACTTCAAGTATTTTAAATGTACTTGAATTACTTTAAATGTGAAGTGCGATGAATAATTTAAAAGTTACAATGTTATGAGAATTGTTTGTATGTCAGTGATTCTTTTGCAGTAGTGTGGTGTTATTCCTGTAGTATATAATTATATGAATTTCATTAATAAATATATTTTCAGCGATAATATGAAAGTAAAGATATATTTGCAATTTTTTGGGCATAAATAAATTAATTCTAATCTGTACACTGCGTGTATATATATATATATATATATAATGTTTATGTTACCTAACTACAGTCCTGGGACTTTGACGTATCGCCTGGCGATTGCATGACGTAAAAATGACGTCATTCTAACATCTAGGTACAGCTTCTCGAATCGCTTGTCGATCATATGACGTCAATTTTACGTCATGCGATCGCTTGGTGATACGGCAGTCCCAGCGAGTAACTCTTGTTTTAAATAACCCAATAAATATCGCATATTGAAATTTTCGTCAATAATCACCTTTTAAGGTCCAGATAATCAGAAAAATATCGATTATTTGAAAAAGTACTTGCACTCAAATTTACTAGTACTTTTTCAAATACTTTAGAAACTAAAAAAGTACTTGTACTTCAAGTACATTTAGAAACATTAAGATACTTGGTACTTGTACTTCAAGTACAGCTCTGGTTTCAAGTACATTAAACTAGTGCAGTAAAAAAGTGGATGTCCATTGGGGGCGTTCACGCTAAACTTTTGCAGGTGGCAGCACAACTGTTCACACAATTTATTTTACATTTAATTTTAATTTATCGTGCAATGCATAAAACAGAGGACATATCCGCGTTATGTTTTCCCCCACATGCGATAATAAGATTTTTAATTTGTCATTGTATAAGGTTTATTTTGGGAAATAAATAATATCTTTTAAAACAAAACAGGTACTTTTTGTGTAACGCTTGCTTGAAAACCATACGTTATCTCTGCGCACCCTGTATTTCCGACAAAATCAACCCCATCCATATTCCATCCATTATCGAAGAGATAAAAAATCTGTGTAAGCTTTAACATGCAACATATTTTAACAGCCCCATAATTTACATGGCTCGATAAATCCATACTTTATCAAAACTCTTTTCTCTCAGGGAAATGGATAAACATAATAAAACCATTTTCTATACGACGTTGATAATTTACGGTGAATGGCTTAAGGCTTACGTTTATGCGGACGGTGCGTCGCCGTCGTGCGTGCTCATATGAGCGAAATGGAAAATGGTTGTACGTGGAAATCAGCTATCGGTTAGTGGTTTGTGGGAATAATGGGATGGTTGTGGGTAGTGCAGAGAAAGAAAAGTGCAACGATAGGAAATAAATTGAAAAAGAATTAGAGGATAGATTTATTGATTTGTTTTTTTGTACAATAAATAATACAGAAAATTATTGGTCTTGATGTATTTTATTAATTGTTTCTAAATGAAAATATATTATATTTTATATTCTTCGTAGTTATACTTTTGATTTTTTTTTTAAATTAAATTAATGGCAAAACGAGAAATGCTACTGATTTTTGCTTTTGCCATTAAAATCAAAGTCCAGTATTAATAGATTTCAATATATATATATATATATATATATATATATATATATATATATATATATATATATATATATATATATATATATATATATATATATATATATATATATACAGGGTGAACACTGAAAACCGTGACATAGGAGTTTAACATGGGAAAACAGTTTTCTTTGAATATCATCTGTCCCACAAGACTATAGTGGGGGTTTTTGATATGATTAGAAAAATTATTTAATTTGGCATCGAAGAGTATCTAAATACTCCTAATTTAATGGCTTATTATTGAAATATTTGCAAAAGTATAATGCATTGTAATCATGGAAACGTATTCATAAGCTGAATTGGTTAGATCGGGGCCATCGGGGCACCGTAATAATTATTCACAAGTTCAAATCCTGCCCGCCTTATTTTTATATTTTTTTTTAATTTTGCAAAATGTATTATTAAATAAGTTATAAAATTAAAATCTAAATTGTTTGGTAAATCAAGTATTTTATAGAATAAATCTACGAGAAATGAAATAAAAAAATTATTGTACCTAAAATACTTGATTTGCTAAACAATTTATGTTTTAATTTTGTAATTTTTTAAATAAGACATTTTACAAAATAAATTAAAAAATAGTAATAATATGAGGCGGGCAGGATTTGAACTCGCGAATAATTATTACGGTTTTTAGTGCTCATATATATATTTAATGCAGGTTAATATCGGAAGTATGCCTGTCGTGTGTTGAATTTGTTAAAATGTTAATAATCGTAGTTCTAGTACAAGAACAATTTATTTGAATTTTCGCTTCATATAAAGGTCCTTTCCTCTTAATTTGTTATTAGTTATGTAAAAGATGAACGATGAATTATTCTAATATTGAACTAGTTGACATGATGCTTATTTACGGAGAAGTGCATCAAAATTCGGCTGCTGTCTTCTTTACGCAAAGCGATTTTCAAATAGGCGATGTCCTATACCTAAACAATACTCTAATTTAATAATATGCGCTCGATATATAACAAATTAGTACCCCATGTAAACGTAGTAATAAGTGACGTCATTATCTAGTAATATTTATTGATGACGTCTTCTGCTTGTTCATTTTTGGAATATTGACAAATACTTATTTGTTTTTCATACACAGTCTAATAAAATAAATAAATATAAAAATAAAATTTATTTAAATTTCCTTTGAAGTTTTTCTCAATATTTTTGTTATGTAGGTAAGAGTATAATATAATCCCATTTAATTTTAAATGAAAATCTTTCAAATAAATGTTGTAGAGAATTAAATTATACACCTAAATCACTAAACAGATTTTATATTTCATATTTAATAAGCTGTAAAATCCAATTTGAAATTTTATAAATATTGCTCATTTGTAGTCATAGTCATGGAATTTAAACAAAATTACAAAGAAATGCTTATCGTTTGAATTGTTAGAATTTCGAATTTGCAGGTTACAAAATAAAAATAAATAAAATCTATGCAGTAATTTAGATGTAAATTAAAAAAACAAAATATATTTTAAGGATTTAGGGTAGAATATAATTATTTGTTATTCTTTTTTGAAAATCGATTTTTTGACAGTTCAAACGATATGCATTTCTTTGTAATTATGTTCAAATACCACGGCTATCAGTACAAATGAGCAATATTTATAAAATTTCAAAATGGATTTTACAAGTTACTAATGATGCAAAATAAAATCTGATCAGTAATTTAGGTGTAGAATTTAATTCCCTACGACATGTATTTGAAACATTTTTGTCTTAAATTAAATGGGAAGTTTTGCGCAAGGAAAAACTGATTTCCCATGTTAAACGCATATGGCCCGCTTTTTAATTAACACCCTGTATATATTATCCCATTAAAAAATAACTTTGTATTGTCACTTGAGAACCACTGGTTTAAAAAATATTTTCTTCTCTAATCAGATGTCTCCCTTGGTCTTCTATAAGATTGCCTTATAGTATTATAATTGTATCTTTGATAATATAGAAATTATTTGAGATTGCTCGTTTAGCTTTTACGCTCTGTATACTGCTACGTTGACCGGATTCAGAACTTATACTCTTTTAATAAACTGTAAGAAGAATGTAAAATTGGGAAATGATCGGACACGCAGTCTAATGTGAATAATTTATTTCCTGGCCTACGTTTCGACTGTACTACAGTCTTCCTCAGGGCTCTAAAAGTATACATGGACATACAAACATGAAATTTACACTATTAACAAGGTACACTTATTTACATAAAAATTTACAACAAAATATATGAAATATTTTTTTAACTTACAGAAATTGTCAATGATTATAAACGGTAACGTGGGGTTCCCCCATATGACCCAATGGAGACAACAAATTGAAATGTATTAAATATATTGTAGTTATAAATATATCAAGTCAAATAATTTTAAGCTGGAACTCAAAGAAACCTTAAACAACTTTACTAAAAAATTTAAAACGTTCTGAATTTGAGAAAAAACGTGTACTCAAAGATGTAAGAAAAATTTTATAACCAGGACAAGCAAGTAAAGTTAAGTCAAGGATTAATTAACATTGTCCAATACGAAGGTTTTTTAAATAGAGTACTTAAGTTAACAAGAAATAAACTATTAAGATAGACAAATTACTAACCTACAAATGTTGTTGGAAACATAATAACATTGTGAACATTTGTTATGGATTATTTTTGTAATAATTTATAAAATTGTGGTAGATTACACTTAAATTGTCTATATCTGTCTGGTGATTAATGTTATTATCATCGGATTTAATATATAACATTTCTAAAGTGAGTCTTTTGTGTAAGTTGGATTCTTTTTTAATAATCTTGGCGTTGTCATAATCAAATTCATGTTGATTGTTTTTCACATGTTCTACTAGGGCACATTTGAACCCCACGTTACCGTTTATAATCATTGACAATTTCTGTAAGTTAAAAAAATATTTCATATATTTTGTTGTAAATTTTTATGTAAATAAGTGTACCTTGTTAATAGTGTAAATTTCATGTTTGTATGTCCATGTATACTTTTAGAGCCCTGAGGAAGACTGTAGTACAGTCGAAACGTAGGCCAGGAAATAAATTATTCACATTAGACTGCTTGTCCGATCATTTCCCAATTTTCCATTCTGCTACCAGTCGATCATCGTACTCCACATTGTAAGAAGAAGACTACGGGTTGACAAATTAAATTCAAGAAATTTGTCTTTGAAACAGGTGTTCTGTTTCTTACGAAAAAATGTAAAAATAATTCATTATACCTAAATTCCTCAGTTCGTTTCTTATAAATACTGTAGACTGAAAACAATTCAAATATAAATAAAAATTGCTCCTGAAACAAGTAGATATAATGTGAGTGAATCTGAAAATTATATTTTCGTATCTAATTGTTTTGTTATGTTTTGTATATGAGTGTATGTAAAATATTTTAGTTTCTATGTATATAAGTGTTATTTCATGCTATCTACAAACTATTTACTCAAATAATACAGCGGCTCTACTCTACAACTACAATTGTGCTGAAAATTTAGTGCTTGTGTATCCAACCATGCATAGCGCTGAAAGGTGCTGACTGAACCGCAAATATTTGCTATTTACCAAGCGGAGAACCTATATCTCTACGACTAAAGAAAACGACCAGCTAGCTCAAACATTATTTACGAGTATCTACTTAAATTCTCACTTATTCTGAGTACCGTTCAAAGAATAATTATAATCAAATGACTAGGAAAATGATGTTAAAATCGAAAAGAAATTATACAATCTCTATTTTTACTAATTATATAAATTTTGTTTTCGAAAAAAAAAACGTTCAGTTTTAATATTCATATATAGTTATTAACGTCATAAGGCTGATATGAAGCAAATAACAGATGAGGTTGAATATTGTAAAATCGAGGCGATAGCCGAGATTTTATAATCAACCGTGTCTGTTATTTGCATATCAGCCGAGTGACGTTCAGTATTTTTCATAATAACATAAAATATCTTCTAAAAATTCTATTTTCTATGGCATATTGACATGTGACAGCTCTTCATGACACACTTCATGATGCTGCAATTTTTTTAGAAATACTTGATTTTTAATAATTGTACTGTTATAAAAAATAACAGCCGTGGCTGTTTTGATGCATATATTGGTTGAGCATAGAGTTCTATTAAAGCTCATTTAACAGTATGGTATTATGAAAATATGATAAACGGAGTAACACAGCGATATGATTTTAATAATGCATTTTAAACTTATGCGTTTCTGGGAAATGTTTTAACAATTTTAACATAACGAGTACACCTGACAAATTCATTTGAGATCGGTACACGGTAATTTCATTTTTGATTAAACTGTCGAAAAATTGACACGTGTTATTTTCACAACTTATGCAATATCGATGCTATATTTTTCGTTTTAACATTTAATTGACGGTTAACATACAATTTTAAATACCGGACCTGAAATATTGAATAAAATGTTGAATTCAGCGTTTGTTACTTTCTAAATGTGTATAGTATGACTACCGAATGAAAGTTGACATATAGATTATTTAATAGATGTGAAAACATTTCCCTATATTTGATTTGAAAGGAAACTGACCCTTACGTATTCCGTTACAGAAGATTAGAATTGTACTCAATACCAGGAGGCATTTAAAATGACCTTAGCAACAGGATTCAGGTATATATTTAAAAAAATTAATACCGCAAATTCTAGTTTGTTCGTCTCAGGTGTAAACAACCCTCGAATCGGGATTACTGTTACAGGAAATTAAAAATAATCCTATTTCATAGAGTTGGCAAACTAAATAGTTTAAAGATCAAAATATTTTGTTATAATCAACATAACGAAAAATGTTTAAAATATTTTAAACGCACCCCTGTTTTGATATTTAGTTACCCTAGTCGGCCATATATTTTCAGCCAGATATGTATAGTAATGTATATCTGTGCTTTCCTAGTCCAGTATTTAAATGGGTCCATGTAAAAATTTCATACCTGAACTCTCATTCATAATGTAAATAAATTAGACTTGTCCTACTGGCGGCCATGACAGGTGCGGTTATAGCGCCGCCAACGGTACAAATTTTATTACATAGTTTGAGAAAGTACATGGCTATGGTGGCGCCGTAGTTACACTATATCACCACTGCCTGCTCCCATTTAAAATCAAGTCCAAATTAAATTATACTGTTGGTTTTGAAAAATGCCTTCGTAGAAACGCATACATCTAAAATGGTGTATCATTTAAATTGTTATACGTTAAATATCAGTCAACCTGTATAAAATAACAAATAGTATGGTATGACTAGCGAATGAAAGTTGACGTTTAAATTATTTTATAGATGTGGTTTCTTTTGAAATCCTACAGAAGAATACAATTGTACGAAATATTCAGGTATGAAATTTTTGCATGAACCCATTTAAATACTGTACTAGAAAAGCACAGAAGTACATTACTATGTCTGGCTGAAAATAGATGGCTGCCTAGGGTAACTAAATATCAAAACAGGGTGCGTTTAAAATATTTTAAACATTTTTCGTTTATAAATAGTTAGAAATGATTCGACTGTAGCAATTATTAATATAGGGAAAATAACGGAGCTGCAGTCACTTCTTGTTGAAATTTTATTGAAAATTAAACATATACCAACGTTTCGATCACAATTTGATCATCATCAGGGTAACGTTTAAGGATAAATTTAGAAAAACATGAAAATGAAAAAGTTTTTAAGGTCGAAACTTTCATCAAAATTATAAAACTATGATAGTTTATAAGTAATGTTGATACGTACGCACGTTTTTACCTTCCGTCACCTTTAGGTAAGGAAGGTATTGTCTTTGGTCAAAAAATTCGGTGGTGAGTTTTTGATGAATAAGCACGTTTTAGGGTCCCTACAATACGATTTTACTATTTTTACGATGATGTCTGCATGTGTGTGTGTGTGTGTATGTATGTATGTGTGTCCGTGTGTGTGTGTGTGTGTGTGTAACAAAATTTTCGTCTACGATAACTTCCATACTACAATTCTAAAAATTATAATTCTTTCGTATTTCTCTTCGTTACATCCATGCGAAGAGCTGATTAGATTTTGGTTAGAATTGGACAATCGGAAGTACCTTCATTTGAAGATTTTAACAGTTTTTCTTGAAAAAACTATGTTAAATATCATTTTTTCACATTTAATGTTATTATAAACATTAAAGAATATTTTATTTTCTATACGATTTGATTGCATTTTATACCTAATATTAAATGGATATAGAGTTAAAAAATTATAAAGAAATTAAATTTCATAAAGTAGCCATAGCTGTGGAAACAGCTACTATATTAAGAAAATTTTGATTGAAAGATGTCAGTGTCAAGTGAAATTGACATAGTGTGTTTGTCTTATAATTTTACTGGAAATAGGTATAGGATCTTTTGCTTTCAGTATGGAATTTGTATAAAATACATACAACTGCTTTAAGGTAATGTACAAGAAATAATAATAATAATAAATATTTTATTTCTGCAGATACATTACACTGTATATAGAAAACGTCACAAAATTATAATTTTCTGTATGAAATTTGCATAAAATACATGCAACTGCCGGAAGGTAATGTACAAGAAATAGAATATTTAATTTAGCAAGGAACTTTCCGTATGAAATTTGTACAAAATACATAGAACTGACGGAAGGTAATGTGCTGGCCACACATTTTTTATTTATTTACTGTAATTTTGACGAAAGTTTCGACCTTAAAAACTTTTTCATTTTCATGTTTTTCTAAATTTATCCTTAAACGTTACCCTGATGATGATCAAATTGTGATCGAAACGTTGGTATATGTTTAATTTTCAATAAAATTTCAACAAGAAGTGACTGCAGCTCCGTTATTTTCCCTATATTAATTTTTCGTTTATGTTGATTATAACAAAATATTTTGATCTTTAAACTATTTAGTTTGGCAATTTTATGAAATAGGATTATTTTTAATATCTTCTAACAGTAACAGTAATTCCGACTCGAGGGTTGCTTACTTCTGAGACGAACGAAATAGAATTTGCGGTATTAGATTTTTTAATACCTGTAGTTAAGATCATTTTAAATGCCTCCTGGTATGGAATACAATTCTAATCTTCTGTCACGGAATACATAAGGGTCAGTTTCCTTTCAAATCAAATATAGGGAAATGTTTTCAAAAGAAATCACATCTATTAAATAATCTAAACGTCAACTTTCATTCACTAGTCATACTATACCTACTTGATATACTGATATACAACATAACAGTGAAAAATATTATTTTACTGGCAACATTTTAAAAATTTAAAAAAATATTTAAAAAATTGTATCACAAACAACTATATATTTTTATATTTTTAAGTAAAATATATGTGGCATAAGCTTAATAAAAACGATAGGCTAGCAGATAATTTTTTACGCCTAAATGTTTAAAATATACGTCAAATAAATAGTACGTGCTTCTGTAATCTTAATCTACATAATTGTGACAAATTTTATAATAACTATACGATTTTAACACACTCACCTAGTCTACATAATAATTTCAACAGTGCAAAAAACTTCAATTGTGCAAAGTGCATCAAAATATCATAAACAATTTTGTGCAAGTGCTGTAATTTTAATTTGTGCGTTACTTACTGACGAATTAAGTTTTGGAGTCATTGATGGATTGAATTATCGTCTTCGAACGGAACTCCTAGAAAGAATAGGTCAGTTATTACAAAATAAAAGGCGCGAATCTTCAAAATACTCTAAAAAAATTGCTAGAATATTAGATACACCTTTTATCTTGTACAGAATGTTTGAGAACCCCTGGTCGACTTCTAAATAGAGAGATAGAAGATAAAGTTTTCAGTTGCTTCATATAAATGATTCCGTTATTATTTTTTGATTCCATGTTGAAAATAAAATTTTCATTGATGAATATTTGTGTTCTATGTTTTTGTTGGAATTCACAGTAGTCGCAATGCATACACAAATTTTGTTTGATATTGTTCCTGTTTATAAATTTGTTTCAAACTAGCTATTGAATTTCAAAATTTGTTTTAGTGAAAAGTATACACTAGTATCGAATTTTCAATATCCAATTTCTACTTTATGAAACTAGTATCAAATTTAAAACTTTTTGTTAAGATTTATATGTACGTGATTGCAGGTAGATAATTTGAAAATTGATAAAATATTAATAATTAAAATCCAATATATTCTAGTAATCGCTGTATCTTTTCAATTTCAGAAGAAATGAATTCTGTCTCGGAAAATGTATATTCTATTTCAGATAAAGTAATGTCAGTTTCAGAAACAGTTTGTCGTTTGTTCACAATTTTTCTTTTTTCTAGTTTTCATATATATTATATTATTATCAACGTCAATTTGGCGTGGAAAATAAATTTTGTAACTATTTCCTTCATAATATTCCCTTATAATAGATTTATGTCTCTGAATATCTTACTCATCTTAAGCCGGCCTATTACAATAATAACACTTTAAGTAAGCTGATCAACAATAAAATATATACAAAAAATGTTCTAAACAAATCAGGTGTATATGAAATCCAATGTGATCAATGTGAATACAAATATATTGGTCAAACGGGTAAAAGTTTCCTCATTAGGTGTAATGAACATATGAGATCTTGGAAAAATAAAAAATCAGATTCTAATCTAACGACACATCTTATTGAAATAATCACAATGGGCTACTTGCGTGCCATTTTTTATTTAATATTTTTAAAGAGACGATAAAAACTTGCTACCCATATATTTTCTTTTGGAAAAATTTTCATTAATTGGCTAGAAAATTATCAATGAAATTTTAATATTTAAACTACCGCCGTGTATGATGTAGAATTACGCCGAACCAATGAATGGCCGTAAAGCAATAACATCAGTACGTCCAATAGCAACGGCATGTGCGGGTATTTAAACATGACAGATCATCTGTTTGACGTTTAAATAATAGTTTGGAGGTTAATATTTTCGTTTGTTATTTTAATCTTGTACGAGTATAAGCTAAGTTAAAATCCTTCAAGTGCCAACAATGGATTCAATCAATCAGATAAAAACATTAAACCCATATTTTTATTTTTTAAAAAAAATTATAGAGCGGGAGAAAAATGCAAAAGAATTTTGAAATTTGCAATGACGTCATCCCGTGACGTCACAACCGCAGCAAGACCTTGGCCAGCCCAAATTTAGCTACAAGAATGAAGCGCGGAAAATTAAACGTAACCCACACATAACCTGCATTGACTTGCATCCACCTGCGTCCACGTCAACTGAGCGGTTATTGATTCATCAAGTGTGTGCTTTTTATTTGTAGTAAACGAGTAAGTTTAACCACAGTTTTCTTGTTACACACTTGTATATAACCTCTGAACATTAACAAAAATAATTCGCTGTAAAAGCCAGGCATGCGCACAAACACCATCAAATTATATAACTTAGTTATGTGAGTTCTTTAGGGTATGGTGTCTATATAATTTATCATTATTTTTATTTTATATTAATATACTTTATACTAAAATTTATATGCAATACTTATTTCTACAAAAGCCGTTGGCTTGGAAAACCCTATTGTAATTTCCTTGGATCATTAAGGAATATTTAACGATTTTAAAAAAAAATATTTTACTATTCCTGCAATCGATATTGCTTCTTCTGAAATAGAATTTACAATTTCTGAAAATGAATTAACTTTTCCTAAAATTAAAAAGGTATATTGTATACCTTCGCATAATTTTTACAAATCTTACCAATTTTTATATTCTGATTCTTATAATAAGTTTCATCTTTTCATAAAAATATTAAGCGCGTTGAATATTACATAATATACTCAGAAACAGAAACATCTTATTATTTTTCCAATAGAAAAAAGAAAAAAAAACTGTGAAAACTCTTTCCGTTTTTCATCCGCTTTATTGATTGTGACGTCTGGACACTTGTGATTGTGAGAAGCAACTGAAACGTCCCGCCCACATGGTCTGGACTTGTTGCTCTTCAGTAAACTACTCGGACAGACAAACAGGAAAACAAAACGAACTGCCAACTAGATCCTAACGAGAACTGGTACATTAAACACACACCAAGCTATATTTCCTGCTGAATAAGTTATAGAGAGAAGAGTTAGATACATGAAAGTAGAGAATTGGGTTGTTTTATTTTAATTTTTGAAAAGGTGATTTGTTTTATGTGTATTTGGGGCAAAGGTTCCGAGTAGATTACAAGCTTATGTTTGCTATTTAAATTATTTGTGAAACAAATCTTTATTTTATTCTGAATTAAATAATTAAGCAAATATTTGCTGAACAAGTTTGAAATTTTACTCATAAGTTTTGTTCCAACCTGTTATTGCTGATAATTTGTGACTGTCAGACATATGCGCAGTAACAATATATCGTTCAATACCGTTCCAACCGTAAACCGTACTACTGACAAGTTTGCAACTACTGATTAGATGTTCCAGCACGTACAGTTCGACTATCACACACTGGTTACTGACAGCCTAAATAGTCAGAACTTTTTCTGCTAAGAGTCAGAGCCTACGTAATTATGACAAATTCAGTGTTAGTTTTCATATTTCTCAACTGTCAAGAGAAGATGAAATTTATACTTATTAGAATTAGATTATTAGATAAAACATATTTCATGTTATTATTTTTAATATTATATTTTTCTTATAACATAATTTTATTTATTTTTTAGAAAAACTACCGAAGAAGACATTTGTTTTTGTTAAATAATATACAGGGTGTCTCACATCTCGCGCCCCAGAGCGAATGAGGAAACACGAGACTGCACTGGGATGTGTAATTTCGAAAAAAAATCTAGCTTAAAAGATATTCGAGAAAAGACGTCTTAAAATTGACCAATCAGAGACCTACACCTTTAACGTGTGTTTGCCGTAATTTTACGTTACTAGGGTTTTATACAAATCAAATCTTCTTTAAAATGTGTGAGCGACTGTAGTTTTCGAAAAATGTTAGTGTCAAATTAAATTTGACAAGGTGAATAAAAAAGGCAAATTCTTACCATGCATTCAGCCGCTGATTACTTAGAAATAGTTATAATTTTCGGAGAATGTGGGCAAAACGCCACAGAGGCAGCGCGAGTCTATTCGGAACGTTTTCCGGATAGAAATCTTGTGGATCATAAAGCGATATTGAGAGCCATCGCAAGGACGCATGAGACCGGTCAAGTTATGCCAGATCAAATGACAATAATATTTTCGTTTAACACATTTTACACAGCTGCTACAATACGTTGCACTCTACGATATAAATGATGATCTCGGATGACACCTTCGCTAACTTAAATTTGTTGACAGTGAAAAGTCAACTCTAAAGTGTCAAAATTACAGTAAGTCAAACAAATTTTGTAACTCACTAGTAGTATTTTTAAAACCTAGCAATTAGTTTTATTTTGTAATATCATCACACCTCAAGATATCCTTCCGGGATTGGTGGATTAAAAAGTCTTGTAACTCCGTTATGCAAGCAGCCGCAAATTATTTTCTTCTATTTGTTGGCAACCTATTGTCGTCGGCAAGTTTCGTCTGGGGCGCGAGTTGTGAGACAGCCTGTATTTACTTTTCAGATTAGCTAGTTTATATGCAACAAATACTTTGGTACCGTCACCGTCTCATTCAGGGTTCCAAGATTTAGGTGTCTCAAACTTATTAGTAACTAGCAGTGGCGGTGCGTGAACTTAGAGTGACGTGAGGCCAAATATTAAAAAAATCTTTTCGGTTCAAGTACAAACATTTTTGAACGCTATTTAAATAATCAACACACAATTACATATTATCTATACCTATTGTAAATGTACGAAAATAATAATATAGTATTCATTTGTATATTAAATCAATCCGGCGTTCTTTCATATTAGCAAATCTGTTGAAGAGCGAAAGACTATTAGGCTGACGGCTAACGAATCACGAATAGCAGGCTAGACACTATAATGCGGCGTGCCAAACTTGCAGCGTGTAGCCAAGCCATACTGTATTCTCCCTATCATTCAACCGAGACCGAGAAATTCTCAGCCTTACGTATATTGCATACATTATAATTATTCCGAAGCTTTTATTTTGCTATTTTACGCTTCTAAGATTATATTTTTTTTATATTTATATAATTCAATAGAACTAATAATGAAAATATTAGTTGCAAAAGTAATTATTGTAATAATTTATTTATTTAACTTTTATCTTAAAATATATCAGTTCAGTTAAATTATTCCTATTGTTGTAAATAGTTCGCATTATTGTTAAATTTGTCCCTTCTTGGTTGTTGGTATTTGTAAAATTCTACAATTATTCTACAGGCTATACATTGTTTATATTTATTAATGTGTAGTTTAAAAAACTGTGACAAGTAACAATACAATTAAAATAGAAATCTTTTTACAAAAAGTAACTTGTTTGAAGCAAGTATTTTCTGCTGTAGCGCTTGCGGGGCAATTTGCTCGGAATGAGAGAGGCCAAGTCACCGCTTGGCTCACATATTCCCTATGAGGACAGCACAATTTGGCCTCCTTGTATAAATTCGCGTGAAAATAACGCTATTTGAATGGTTATTTTACATATTATACTAACAATAATTGTTTTTGAGTTCATATACCTATTATAGATTTATATTAATTAAATACATTTTAATAAAAAAGACAAATCAAATTTTACAAATGTTTTGCATTTAAGAGATGAGGCTTGGTCTCACCTGCCTCATCTAACGCACCGCCACTGGTAACAAAATTAGGTAAACGTATGCGCCTTAAAAAAATCAGATATATTCGTATGTTGCAAACTTGTCGAAAATTTCCGGCTGGAATAAAGCTAGACTCAATTCTATTTTACATTCTTTCATTCTTTGTATTTTTCAGAAGCGGCTCATCCTCAGAATACCAAAGGCCCTAATGTTCACAAACTAACGTAAGTGTTAAATTTGTTCATATTTTTCTATAATATTCGTTTATACAGCAATAATAAATTATTTTGAAATATGAAGCACATTTTGCCATTGTTCTTTAGCATTATTTGTGCGCGACATTTCTTGTTTCTTTCAATATTTAATTGAAGTCATTTTATATTTTATCTCTCTCCTCTTATAACTTATTCATCAGTATAATTTGTCTATTAAGAAAGGTAAACATGTAGAATTTATTTATTTATTTCATATTAACTTTCTTCGAAAAGACCAGAACCAAATGTGTCTGTTACCGATAATGAAGACATGGTAAACGATAGCTACAAATCCTTAGATAATAAATAATTAATTATTTTCGTCCAAAATTAATTTTTAACCATAAATACCATAGTATTTTGTATCTATTAAAATAAAAGAATATCTTTTTTTTATACTTCTTGACTAGTAAATGGTATTGAGGTGAAATAGAACTCCTGGAGATAAGTCTGATATAAACTGGCTCAATTTTCAGAAAACCTGGGATAGTTTATGTACCTATCCTGAATTTTCGTCATTTCTAACAGTTACTGATCTTCCACTCTCAGGTTTTTTGAATATTGATCCAGTTTCTATCAGTCGCTTAATAGTCGATTTATTTTAGAAATTGGCCATCTCTTTCCTGGAAATTCTTCTGCAATTTTTTTGTCACGCCATTTTTTTATAACAAGTTGCAATGAACACTAAGTCGAATTTACTTAAGGGGATCGTCTGCACGTTGGTCTTCGCTTTGCTAAATGAACGAAAAGTGGCTCTAAATTTTTGACAATTATGCAAAATCTGTTACGAATTTGTAATTTATTTTTATCATGTTATTAAAAAAACTTGATATTATGTCTTAACGTTTTATTTATACTTTAGCGTTGAAAACACGCAAAGCACGTCTCAGGTTTTCACTAATAATGACTGTATTTGTCATTCATTTGTAATAAAATATAAACACTCGCTCTTAAAAAACATGTAATTAGGTACGTGACTTTTCAAAATTTTAAAGTATTTATTCTTTATTCGAAAAATTAACTTCAAAATTAACCAAAACTCAACAATTTTAGAGCTTAACTACAAATATAAGAACAATGATGTTGCAAAAATAAAAAGTTACAGACGTAAAAATAAATAAAATAAATATATCATCACGGCATATTACTCATTACTGGGTGTGCCAATCTGCTTTTGTACGCAGATATCGGTAATGATGATGACATATTTGTACCGTGCGGGCGTTTACCAGGCGTCACCTCACGGGCACTCATTGCTGGCGTGGAGAGTGCACCACAGGGGTCAATTTTGTACAGACGTAATATCAAGTTTTCTTAATAAATATATTAAAAATAAATAACAAATTCCTAACAGATTTTGCATAATTGATAAAAATGTAGAGCCTTTTTTCGTTAATTTGGAAAAGCGTAGACGATAATTGGACAAAAAAGTTAGAGCAAATTTATGACAATGTTACTACGAACTCGAAATGTCATTGACACTTACATTTATTTCACGAATAACCTAATTCGTTTTAAGCTGATTATAAAATTATCAACGTAGAGTAAAATTATTTTATGAATGAAACACTGACGTCACGATGTCTACTAGATTTGAATGGCAAATTTATAAAATCGTTATTCATTTGTTTTTCTATGTAAATGATTGAAATTTCCTAGGAATATTTTCAGCCCTTTATCTGTAAGAGATAAAAATTAAAAATCGACATCTCAATGCACTCCGAATTTATGGAGTTTCAAATAGGATTCGTTTTTTTGTAGCCACCGGTATAATTCAAAAGTATATATAATTATTATTTGTTTTCGCCTTTTAACTTCAGTAACTTGTCGATGTAGAATATATAGAATTCAATTAAGTGCACGCAATGCATGAGTCATTACTTTAAATGAAGATTTATTATTTATTTAAAATTGTGACTTCAAGTGTAATTATTTTATTCTCATTTGAGTCGTGAACAATTTCATTCTTCCGGTTCATTTTATTAATGAACGCAAAACTTTGTTTGTGGTGTTTTATTTACCACTTGTATTTATTTTCTGAAAACTTTTCAACGATTTAATGAGTCTAAAACAAGACATTGAATAGGGTATTTTAAGAAAAGTTTTAATACACTAATACAGATCTTTAAAAAGCTTTAAAGAACTCAATGAATTTCACCTTATATATCTGACGATTGATTCCGGGGTCACACGTGATTTAGTTTTCTGTGGCCAATCCATGTTTGGGGTGTTACTGTCACTTTGATTTGGCGGCAATTTGAATGGTAGTGTTCTGTGGGTGTATTTATCAAATTGACGTTTAAAATATTAGGTTATTTCATACTACTCGTTGGAAGTCTTGTTTTGTTTTTTGTTTTGCTGCATTTTTGACTCTTTTGTTTATTATTATTTTAGATTTTACTGCTGCTTTGAACTTATTTATATTTATTGTATTTGTGAAAAGTTCTCGGCCTGGCTGTGAAAGGCTGTATTTTTAGGTTCAAAAATGCATTTATTTTTCTATACAGTCTCCCATAAACTCAATGCACTTTGTCCAACGTTTTTCCAATAAATGGATTCCATCCTTGAAGTGCGATTCCGGAAGGCCTGCAAAATACCCATCTGCTGCTATCACTTCTTTATTTGATATAAACATTTAACAAGTGCGGCACCAATCTTGCGCAAAGCTCTTTCATATACATATAACTCTTGGTGTAAAATGTACCGTACCTTTTTTTCTGCAATACCTACGACCTCAGCAATCTCATACACTTTTAATCGCCGATCGTCCAACACCATACATTCTCGATGATTTCATGTGTAGTTGCAGTTTTTTGTTGTCCTCGTGGATCATTTCCAAGAGATATTTGACCAAGTTTAAATTAAGCCGCCCATTTTTCACCGTTGAAAATTCACCAAATTTGGAGAATCTTCCGTTGGCGATAAACCGTCCAAAACGAAGTTATTCTAACGGCTCGATATTCCAATATCTTTACCAGAAAGCCGTATAAAAAAACTATTTTGCAGATCAAGTTGAAAATTGGCATTTGTTATTGTGACACTTAAAACATCAAAACAAAATATTTCATTGATATCAAAGCCTATTATATACTAGGCCGAGAACTTTTCACCTTACTCTCGTATTGGTGTTTTGCTAGACTATAGTTTATATTTTGATTTTTAAAGTAAACCATGCCCCGTGTAGTGGGAATTTGTTGTGTTGTGGGGTGCAGTGGCGGATTCAGAAAATTATAATAGGGGGGGGGGGCACTAAATTAGAAAAAACAAATTTTAAATATATACGGTGAGTCCTCCCACCTCGTTAACTTTTGTATTGTATTATAAAAAATTGCTCATATAAAAGTTTTATTATTTTAAATATACTATTTAATGGCAGATGTAAATATTTTTTATAAAGTCAGAACATTTATTTTTTAAATAGCAACCTATAATTATTTTACTAAAATATAAACCCCCTGCACCATAACAAAAATAATAAAATGTACATTTATACTTAAAGTATTACTCAATAAATAGGGATTAAGATGAAGAAACAATTTATTAATAATTACTTCGGGAGATATTTGAGGTTTGTTGTCAGGGTCACTGTGACGTCACATTAGTGCTACCTTTCTCTCGCTGCTTACTATAGAACTTGTGCGAGAGAAAGATATAGCAATAGGTGTCGCCGTGACGTCACGTTGACTTTAAAAATCAAATTCAGTTAAACCAAAAACAATTAAGACTTTTTAATACTACGAATTGCTTCAAAATTAAAAGAACTATCATTTCAAATAATAAAATAATCAGAGTGCAGGACCCCAAGCAAGTAAATGAGTTTGAGAAATATGAGAAATAATGTTTATTCAAATATTCTAAGCAGCCATGTGAAAATAAATAAAATACAACAATGTTATATAAAACAAGTTAAAACATCAAATTAAGTAATAAGAACAACTTAAGACAAAAAATGGCGGTTTATATTTTAGTGAAATAATTATTGTTTGTTATTTAAAAAATAAAAGTTGATAGTCGTTTCTTTTAAATGTGACTTCATAAAAAATATCTACATCTGCCATCAAATAGTATAAAAAAAATAATAAAACTTTTATATGAACCATTTGTTCTATTACTTAAAATAAAAAAGTTAGGGGGGCATCTCCAAAATAATAAACAACTTGAAAAATAAATAGAAATTCTCAATTTTTATTATTTTTATTAGTACGTTTATTATTTCATTTATCTATATGATGTGTAATACGGGAATGATGATGTGTAATAATTTTTTTTAATAACAGGGGGGGGCACGTGCCCGAGTGCCCCCCCTCTAAATCCGCTACTGGTGGGGTGGGTAGCATCCAAAAAGGAAAAGTTGTCACTTTCCCGCTTACTTTCTACGACAGACACACGGGGTACAAAGTATAAAAGTCTATTAATAGTATAAACTAATGTTTTTTTAATCTAGGTTGTAAAGATACGTTCAGCAAGAATGAAGACGTCGATAGATTGAAGAAATAAATGTGCCTAATATTGGAATTATAACAAATTCACACTACACGGGGCATGGTTTACTTAAAAATTTAAAATCTAAACCATACCATAATCTAGCAAATCACAAATACTATAATACAACACAATAAATATTAAATAAGTTCAAAGCAGCAGTAAAAATTAAAAGAACAATAAGCAAAACATTCTAAAAGAGCCGACAAATGCAGGAAAACAAAAAACAACAAAACTTTAAATGAATAGAAAAAAAAACCTAAACTTTTTAAACGTCAGTTAAAAGTTACACCTGCAGAACACTAAAATTTAAATTGCCGCCAACGCAAAGTGACAGCCACACCCCAAACTTGGATTGGCTGGCTACAGAACAAGGATCACATGTGAGCCCGAGATGGGTTGCTCCCTTCCCTACTACGTAGCTATCGCTTACTACATCCCATCATAAGTAACTAGCCTAAACAGGTCCTATTAGCCCTTCCCCAACTGCTTAATTCTACACTATTGACCCTTCCCAATGTTCAATAAACAAGACATGGGCATGGCGTTGCCTTAGAGCAGAGCGCGGCACCTTTCCAGTGCCGATCGGCCGGATCGGTTGAACCGCCGTGCGCTACGGAAGGATGGTAACCACCCTAGCCGCGCTAGGGAACCGATGTGGCGTTTCACTGTCCGGAAACGTGTGGGGTTTGATGATCGGAACCACCCGCTTCGGGCTACCGAACCTAGGGGGATAATACAAGCGGGATATTTAAAATGGTGATCTTTACATGTCGTACATAGGAAATAAACGCATCATTCTTCTGCTTTCGCCTTATATTTCTGTCCAAGCACATTTCTTTTGCCTCAACAACATACATAATCGCATTCATACAGCTATTCTTCTCTTTATTTTGACTGACGTATCCAGGATTTTAACTTTCAAGGGAACTGTTTCACAAAATTTAACACTTTACAATTTTTTTTTTTTATTTAAGAAATTTAAAGGCACTTCGGCTCATGAACCACTAGTGCCTCGGTACATTGAGATTACATTCAGTGTCATATTACATTATATTTTATTTAGTAATTGTTACAATTTTTATTTTACATTTAAAATTTGTATGCCCTAACAAGTCTAAAATTTTGTAAATGTCAAAATTTATTATAGGTTTGTTCCTACAGTCAGCCCGGACTGTCATATGTATGTCAGACGCATGCGCATTTTAAAAATATCATTCCAACCAACTATTGTAGAATCCATCGGACTGTTGACATGTTTGTTCCTACAGCATACGTGAACGCATCCGCGGACTGTCAGATCCATCCACTGGTCTGTGCTATATACTATTTGTCAGCACGTGCGCGCAGCGAGGAAAATATCGAAGCTGAACCTATGATTGTTTATTTGCTTTCATAAGTGAACATAATGAATGATTTGGAATTTTAATCTGATCCAGAATCATTGTTATCTGATTCAGAAATGGATTTGATATTTGGCCAACCTCGAATAAAAAATAGTAATTATTTAGGTGTATAATATGATAAATAATTAGCATGTGTTTCTTGATAATTTATTGACCGATATTTTTTCTGCAGAGGAAATAGTAATTAATTATGATGATGACAAGTCCGTTGTTACGAAGTTTCTTACACATGCCTGAATGAGTACATGAACAAGACATGCGCACAAAAGGGTTCATGAATGCGTACATGAACGCATCCAAAAAGTCGGGTAGGAACAAACCTTAATGTCAAAATATTCTTTATATAAATTCAAAAATATTCTCAACAAGGTTTTACAATGGGGACAAAGAAATAGTAAACTTAAATAATTATAAGGGAGCATACTTTAAGTATTTTAGTAAAATGATAATGATGAAATACTAGGATCCATCCAGTTGCAGATGATGAACTTGAGCGATAGTCGACTGTAGAATGGATGAGGGGTTCCAAAAGGAAGAAATAATCGAACTAGCAGGCTTTGGTGAAATTATATATTTCAAGCCAACGTTTCGGCTAAAACATTAGCCTTCGTCAGGGATCTTGCCCTGAGGAAGGTTAATGTTTTAGCCGAAATCTTGGCTTGAAATAAATAATTTCACCAGACATTATTATTATTATTATTGTTATTATTATTATTATTATTATTATTATTATTATTATTATTATTATTAAAATTTAGGGTGAATTCGGGCAAACTAGATTCGCTATTCGATGTTTTTGTTTAAATTTAAATTAAGAACTACAGTGAATTTATTTTAACGTGCAACATATGGTCAATCACTTCCATGGTTACATACTACTGTCAAAGAATGACAGCAATGTAATATTTGTCCATTTTAAAATGCAACATACGAAAATTTGTGGTTATGTATTATCAAGACGAATTTCCAATAAATTAGCCTACATACTATTAACTAAAAATAAAAACTTTAATGTAGCACATCTTAACAAACTTTGGCTTACAAAAATACATAATTTTAATGTAATAAATGTTCAAAAATACCTCCATTCACACTGAGGCAATATCCTAGTCGCTCGTAGAAAGAATTGATACCATTTGTGATGTGTTCTGGAGATATCTTCTATGCTGCAATACTATTTATGATGTTGCATTTTAAAATGGACAAATATTACATTGTTGTTATTTTTTGACAGGAGTGTGTAACCATGGAAGTGATAAATCATATGTTGCATTTTAAAATAAATTCTCTGTATAGCAAAGCAACACTACTGTCGTTTTAATGATATGCTCAAAATGTTTCATGAATTTTAAAAATAGTTTATCTATTTTAAAAATAGTTTCTTTATTTTAAACATTTTTTCTTTATGTCTATTTTCATTACTAGATAATTAATTTGACAAGGGTAAGAAATTTTAATAAAAATATAGAAAATATAGGCCTAATGCAGACAATGCAGCTACCCCTAGAATTGTTTGTTTGAGAAGATAAAACGGATCTGTGTCGTAACAAATAATTTCAAACATTCAAAAATATTTGGCTTCGCTTTCTAATTCGAATTTTAACATAGTGAAAAGTATAAAATATAAAGTTTTGGTGGAACAACCACCTGATTTAGTAAGAAAAATCCGAATCTGAATTTAAATTATAACGAGGCGTTATGAATAAGGACATTAGTCTATGTACATGGTTTTCGGTTTCTAATAATAAAAACTTTTTAGTTATATAATTGTTTTTAAGTGTAGAGAAAGACAGGGTATGGAACTACATAGTACAAATTTACTTATTTTTTTCAAAACATATACAAGCTTAATAATGTAATCCGTGAGTAAATATTTTTAAAACTGTAGCAGCATGTTAAAAGTTCATAATCCATTAATAATGTAGGATATACAATTTGCTAGAAGTTAGTACTCTCGCTATACAAACAAAAATATAATAAAGATTAAAAGTCAAACTAAAAATAATTTTAAAATTCATTGCTCTGAATTATAATGCACATAATTTTACGAATACATTCCGCAAATTGTGCTGTTTTGGAAGAATACTTCAAACATTTTTATTGTCTTCTTTTTAATAACAATACTTCTTTGTAATTTTTCTGTAATTACACATTTTTAATATCATTTTTATCTGCTGTTAGTTGAAGTAACTGCTTCAAAAACAATGTACTCGGAAAAAATTCGAAACTATTGTTCGCGTAGTACCTAAACAATGCAATAAATGGCATGTAAACACAAAACTGCCCTTGTTTTGTTTTTATTTGAGTTACTTCAAAACCTTTGTATAGAGCACAATGACACACACAACATAAATATGAAATGTATATTCATTTATGTACTCCTATATTCCCGAAAAATTTCGTTTGTTATACTTTTTTTTAGTTAGAGTTTTAGAATTTTTAATTTTAATTCCTATCAAATACTGCTACACCGAAAGTAGTTTCAAAATCATAAATAATCCGATCTTACCATAACGTATGAACCTAAAGTTTTGAGAATTTTTTTAGATGTTTTGTATTTATACTAAATAACGTTTAATCAAATTGTCGCTGGAAACGAAATATCACAATTAACTTGTTTACATTTTGACACTTTAGTTTTTTTGGTTTTTTCGATTTGATGCAGCAAAATGTTATAATTATAAGCTAGATATTCGTAACGGAATTTACAATCTTGTTGGAGGAATGCCTAAGTGTGATATTGTTGCAGTTATCGCGAGCAAAATATCTGTGTGGCAACAATTTATCGGATAATAAAAGATTGTGAAGAAGGTATACCCTGTGTTAATTTGCCCAAAAGTGGTCGACCAAAAATTTTGAGCCACATGAGAGAACAAAGATTAATTGCAGCTGTTAAAGACAAAGTTGTGAGTGTCACAACGAACTGTAGCCAGAAGATTCGATGTTTCGAAGACCACTGTTTTTAGAACACTTTTTGAAATAACGTGGTGCTTCGAAAAAGAAAAAAGACACCAAAATATACCGTGGCCCAATTAGAAAGAATCCCTAGATGTTGTTGTGCGTTAAGACGCATCGATTTTCACAATAAACTTGTTGTAATGTATGACGAGAAATATTTTACTCTGTCCCATACATAGATGAAAGGAAATGATGGTTTTTATACTTATGACATGGAAAACACACCCGACAATGTCAAGTTCAACGGTAAATCTAAATTTGAGGATAAAATTTTAGTATGGTGTGCCATTTCTGAAGCCGGATATATCTCGCAGCCGTACATTGGTCGTGTTCGAAGAGAAGCCTTAACTGCACAATTTTATATTTAAAGATGTCTCTCTAAATTGCTTCAATTTTTAAATACACATCATGCCAATGATATAATGTTTTGGCCTGATCTAGCTTCATGCCATTACGCCAGAATAACTAAAGACTGGTATAACGAAAACAATGTAGATTTTGTTCCGAAATTGGACAATCCTCCCAATGTACCTCAAACTCAACCAATAGAAGATTTTTTGTCAATATTGACCAGAAAAGTGTACGAGAAGGGATGGGAAGTTGCAAATGAAGAACAATTACGACGTTGCATTTACCAAAAGATTCGAGAAATCGATCCAGATGTTGTCCAGAGGATAATGGGGCAAGTCAGAAGAAAATAAAGGGCCATTGAAGATAATGGTCTATTATCAATAATTTAAATGTTAAAGATTATTTGTTTGTTGTAATAATTAGTTTAAAAAGTAAAAGAGTTATCAGTATCTAAAAATTTTCTCAAAACTTTAGGACCAAACGTTATTAAAAGAATGTACCATTTGTGGCTAGAATTGGAATAAATAATTATTATATCTTAAAAATAGTAAATTTTATTTACAATATTTTTTCTATATAATATTAAATTGTTTATAATAGTTGTTATGTAAATATAAAATTATTTTTATAGTGCCTCCACTGCTTTATCTATTTCTGGGTCAATTTTCTCTTTTTCACTTTACTGTTTATACAGCCAAAAAAACTGAAATCCATAAAAATGTCAAAATTGATTTACTTATATAATTTTGTCCGTAATATCGAATGGTGAAGTCGCCAGGCATGTATCCACCTTTTTTGAGTTATTGTCAAAAAATAGAATTTTTGGGTTCCAAGTTTGAACGCAAATGTCTCAAAAAATATATATTGATGCAGACTTTTTTACACTTAACTTTATCTATAAAGATTATTGCTCACTATTACTCACTCAACAAAAATTGACATTAAACTGAATTATTATTAGACATACCCTATGCCTATAGAAGCTACAATGGCTCACAAAATTATTCGTACAGTTTATTTTTAAATTTCCGCTACCAAGTAAATAAACAGTTGTTATTGTTTATAAATGTCAGTATGACAGTTAATTA